>VZTM01009194.1:43465-104581 GCA_013400555.1 Jacana jacana
TCCCCCCCCCCCCCATTTATGAGAAAGATATTACTGTACTTAAGGGTAATATGCTTGGATGAAGAAAATCTTAGTTTGGGATATGATTACAGAAGAGAAAGCCCTAGAATACTATATGTATTATTTTAGGGCATCTACATGAGGAAGAAAAATCTTTTTGAAGAAAAATCATAGAACCATAGAATGGTTTAGGTTGGAAGGGACCTTAAATAACATCAAGTTCCAACCCCCTGCCATGGCCAGGGACACCTCCCACTAGAGCACGTTGCTCAAAGCCCCATCCAATTAGCCTTGAACACTTCCAGGGACTGGGCACTCACAACTTCTCTGGGCAACCTGTTCTAGAGAAGTGCCTCACCACCCTCACAGTAAAGAATTTCTTCCTGATATCTAAACTAAACCTTCCCTCTCCAGTTTAATGCGGTTACACCTTATCCTATTGCTGCACACCTTCATAAAGATTCCCTCCATATCTTTCCTGTTGGCCCCCTACAGGAAAGGTACTGGAAGGGGCTATATGGTCTTCCTGGAGACCTTATATGATAGGATCCTAGAGAACGCTAGAGAAAATTAGAGATTTGTTTTATCTTGGCATATAAGACAAAACCACATTTCTTAACAGTCTCTGTCAAGGCTGAATTGCCTCCTAAGGATTTACTAAAGATAGTCTCATTCTTTAGTTACTGAAATAGTTGGCAATGGCAGTTTAAGGAGGAAATAAACTCTTCTGGTAATTTGACAAGAATATATGAACAGAGTCAGCAGGGTTTGGAAGTATGACACAACAAATGTTTTGCACGCTTTGGCACCATGTCAAGTTCTCATGGCAACTCTTAAACCGAGCAGGTAAAGGCTTTTCCTTTCCTGTAAAGTAAGTGAAAAGGAAGAGCCTGAAATCAGAGTGTCACACTCAGCCCTACACCAGGGAAGCATGTGTTAACCTGAATCCAGTTGAGACAACGAGGGAGAGACAGGCTGGGCTGGCACAGGTGTAAGCATGCATTTGGTTTTCAATCCTTTCCTTTTCACTGTGTTTTTCCTGTGGAGGTTTGGCATTTGTTAGGTGTTATAGTTTTTCCCAGCTGGTTACACAATCACTGGTCTTCATGGGACCTGCAGATGTGACCTGCTGGCCTCATCAGAGGCAGAGAAAATCACAGAGAAATCCAGGCAGATCTTAGTTACAAATGCACTTTTTTTATAAGACTACTTCCTCGACTGCATCATTCTGTGAGGACATTTCTCCACCCTGCTACCTCCTGCGCTCCTGCTAATGAGTCAGTCACTGCCTGTTCTGGGCAAACCGATTCATAATTCATCATGTAACAAAAGGAACATCAAGAATATGATGTCTCATTCAAATCTGCGATGTTGCTTCAAGAGGAGAAAGATTAAGAATTCGAATATGAGGAATCTCTAGCTAATTCATTGGGTGTCAATGACTAAGATTATAAAGGTACAGGAAGCCACAGCAGTGCTTAAGCCCATGTTCTGGCCCTCTGTAGCCTACCAGTATAGATAGAGACATGGAAAAAAGTATGGATGGAAAGGGTTTGGAGGTAGATTTAGAAAAAGATCTAGAAAAAGGTCTATAGCTAAAAATAGATTCAGGTCATGCCAAAGAAAAAGTGTTAACTATTCCTACTGTAGAATGCCATCAGTGATAGATCAATAGCATGTAAGTATCCTCTAAAATATACAGGGAATATGTTAGACTGCAGTAAATGTGGTTAAGGAAGACATATCTGAACTAGTTCACATTTATTGGAAACAGCGACATGAAGTCACCAGGAAGAAAACCTACTCCCAACTGACTCATCTTCTCATCAGCATGTTATCTTTGGAGCAAAGATATCCCTTTGGTCAGTAGAGGTCAGCTGTCCCAGCTATCTCTCTTCAGCTTCTTGTGCACACACAGCCAACGCTCTGGTGGAGCAGCAGGAGAAGCAGAGAAGATTTTGTGTTGTGTAAGCACTGCTCAGCAACAGATAGAACACCACTGTGTTATCAACACTGTTTTGTCACAAATCCAAAATATAACACCATATGAGCCACCATGAAGAAAATTAATTCTATTCCAGCCAAAACCAATATAATGACAAACAGCTCCACTGATTGCAGAGATGAAGATTCATAGCAATTGCTTGTAGAAATTTAAAACTATCCCCTTGCTTTTCTGTAGATCCTGTAGAGTACCCACCAGCCCTATGTGCAGTTTTTTGCCAACCCATAGTATCACATAATGCTTCTGTTTGAAAAAAGAAATGAATTTCCCATTAATTGTTTGACAAAATTTCTCTCCCTTCTCCCCATTAAAGGCTATCAGTCTCATCACAGTGACTCTTGACAGTTAAAGTAAGTCAAGAAGGATCCCGCCTCCATGTTGGTATACGTGTTGTTTTAATGGGTGAGGTTACTTTCTTTGGTTGATCTGTGAGCTGTGTGGTACCTCTTGGCCAACAGGTGCCTTCAGTGCCTAACCCATGCAATCTTGTTTCTTATTTACTGGTGGTGGTTGGACTGGCTGGCGGTTATGGCCCATTAGGTGATGGGTTAAAATGAACAGACTTGTCATTTGTTGTTATTTCCTTAAATGCTGCAAAAAGGTAACCTACATATTGTGTATCACCTCCTGGTAGGATGAGCCTCTTCCTACCACCCACTAACAGCAAAGTGGGTCCGACAATGTAGTTCATAAAGTGAAGAAAGGCAGCTTGGGCTCAAGGGAGATGCTGTATGCAGAAGATGAGATCAGGCTTAGATATGGGGCTGCTTGGGGCGATGTATTATTTAATGCTATCTACTGATACGCTACTTCTGTAGAAGATGATTAATGACGTCCTACTTTATGATTCCTTACCTTTTATCTTCACCTTGTTTCACAGATGTAGCTGGCAGTACACAGCACTAACTAAAGACCCGTGGCGCTCATTAGATGGTGGCTGCTCCTCACAAGTGCCATCAGGCATGCAATTCCTATGCACGATTTTGCTAACGACGCTGGTTAACATGGTGCTGTGTTGCTGTTCAAGCAATCTAGACAACATGGTCTTGTCAGTCTCAAACTAACTTAGATTTTACTCCTCATTTTTTTTGACACAATCCTCTGATAAGCTGAGACATAAACTCATGACAGACTCTGCAATGTATTCCCCCAGCACTATAATCTTAGCACTAACAATATAGAGGGGTTTCATCTAACGAGTGCTTCTTTTGACCTGTTTTCTGTTTTGTTAGTGTGTTGCAGCTGCAGACCTTAAGGCACACTTAAACTAGAAACAAGTTCTTGTTTAGCCATGCCCTGTGCCTCGGGAAGTTTCCTGCCTTTGTGTGAATGTGGGTGTTTAAAGCCAGCAGCTCAGGGCAGGTACAGGATGCAGCCAAGTTGGACACGTTCAGTTGCTTAAGGTCTGGTTTTGTATTTGCGTTGATGCTGTGATTGGAGGAGAGGAGTGATCCCCTCTAAAAGAAAACTAACTAGAGGAAGAATTTTCTGCTGGGCTAGTGTGCTGATTTATCTCAGTAAGGGTTAATTAGACACCATGACATTTTCACCAAAGACAGCTAAAACTTTCTTGTTTGCTTCTTATGGAAACCAGATGTGGGTTTGGCAAGGAGGAAAAAGAGAAATGCAGCTCCTTGCTAGTCCTGGTCTGTCTGATGGTGATGTTGTGAGCCTGTTGTGTCACTGCACCATCCATCCTTCCTTTACCCTGTGGCTGTGCCTGATCCTGGGGGGCACCCAGAACTCTTGCAAAAGCTCTGAAACCCACGTGGCATAAACAGCAGAGTAGCTGCACTCTGTGGAGCCATGAGGGCTGCTGGTATTACCTGAGCTATAGCCAGGATAAAGTCAGTTCCAAAATAACACTTAAAGCCACATGGAGTTAGACATTCAATGTCTTTCTTATCCTTTCACTTTACTTCTTTCCCTTCACAGCACATTTGCATGACAAGGATTACAAGTACATCAACATAGTGTTAATGAGGAGGGACCATGCTTGAGTCTGAAGTGGGCAAACAGATGAGAAAATAGGGGACCTCAGCTCTCTCTTCTAACTACATTCATGGGATGCAGCTGATTTGCAGTCATCTAATGGTTTCCCACTGTTGCTGAGGGACATTTTATTCTGTTCTGTGTCTACATGTCTCAGTAGCAGCCAGACTGTGGATATTTTCTGCCAGGTTAGGAAGTGGAATCATCTCAGTGAGGAGAAATACAGTGGTGGCACTGGAAACAAATCCTCCTCTTCCGATGGTGGTAATCTGTGTAAACCATCCCAGGTAACTTTGTCTCCATGGTGTGGTCAGATTTCACAGCCAAATAGTTCTGGTTATATTGTTGCTCCCCCATCTCTTAATTCCATCTCTAAAAAGTAATTCTCTTTAACAGATTATATCTGAAATCCCACCCATGAGCTATGCACAAAGTAATAAGATAGTTCAACATTCCACCTCCCATAAAGCTTATTTATGCCTTTTTGCAGCACCTCAGTAGTAAAAAAAAGGACTTGATGATGGACCTTATGGTGAATTGTCCTGGGGAGCTTACCCAGATTAAAAATAACTGATATCTGTGAAGTTATTTTTTATTCTAGACCAGCTCCCTGAAAAACAGCTCCTCCCACACCAGCAAGAACAGCATTAAGACCAAAACTTATGGAAAAATTGGCAGAAATTGTTTGATACAGCACTGCTACTAAATGATAAACTTTGCAAACTACAGGCAAAGTAATAACTATACTTACAGCGGTGGACAGACCCTGCCACTTAAAGCTGAAAAACTCAGAGGTTTATTTTTGACGTATTCCAGCAAGTGCTGGTTCATGGACAGGCTGAGACTCAGATTAAAGGATCCCCACAGACAGCTCTGGGAGAAATACAGCTACTTAAGTCTAAATGTGTGGTCCTAACTGCCTCTGATAGCTCCCTGCCATGCCAAGGGAAATCTGTAACTCTTATGCATGCCATGGCACGGAGTGAGTAGGAGGATTAAAAAACTTATTTCCTATTAAATTGTATTAGGTCACTCCTTGCTCAGTCTTTTGTTGCAATTTGCATACAATTTGGAGACACTTACCTCTGCTGTTAGCCACCGTGCAGGCAAAGCAGGTGCCCAACAGTGGATTGTGTGTACCATGGCTGGATTTGAAGGTGTAAAGCATCAGGTTCTGGAGCATTTCTTGGATTAGCTCAGGGATGAGATGATCTCTGACCCTCATAAGACCTGACTGTGTATCACCTGTTGATTTCTTTTACTGCTGCAAAATGATAAATTTATGATCTACAAACATGTAAAACTATCTGTAGATTATTTTCTTTAGTTTGTCATAGCTTTCTTAGCTGCCTTGCAAACTGATGCAGCAGAACAGGTGGGCACACACATCAAGTCAGGAAATCCACCAGAAAATGGCATAGAAACAGTTAGGATAATGTTTATTAGGGTTTTGGTGTGTAATGCTTGTCTGAAAAGCTTACCTGTGGTTAACAATTACGGAGAAAATGAGTGAGGATTATGTCCATGCAAGTATAAAAGGCACCTTTCTGCTCTAATGATTAATATTTGAAGTACAAAAGTCCCAAATTTTTTAAACCCTTTATAAAGTCCATTTTATAGCTCATGGTGTCTTCACTCTTGCAGAACAGAATAAAAAACCTGGCTGAATCAGACTGCGGACAGGCTGGTGCTGGATATAGCACAGTATGCAGCAGATGATGATTCAGCCACCGAGGAAATCAGTTTGATAAACCCAATCTTACATACGAGAGGTTAAAAATTAGACAAACTGTATGGAAGGACGAACAAGCACTGGCAGGAATTAACTGGATGGGAAGAAACCCCCCCCACCAATCCTTGGTCTTGTGTAAAATCACATTTCCAACTAATATTGCTGTGTTTACATAAATTTGTAAGAGATCAAGCAAAAGATACATGCTCCTGCAGAAATGAAGGGAAAAAATGCACTAAAAATCAGTGCATTTGTTTAAAGTTGCAATCAAAATCAGAAGTGTGAAAACTCTAAGTGTAACTTCATTATGGTACTACACTCCCAATTTTTGTAAGTTCACTGTGGCCTCTCTCTTTTTCAGTTATCAACCAATTTGGTTTAGTTGAGGAATGGCAAATTTTATCTACCATGCGATTTCAACCATTTGTGACGTGCATTTCAAAAAGTCGAGCTGTCCTTCCGTTCAAAGCTTGGGACTTTCCTCAAGAATGGATTTGAATGCTAAGGAATTTTCCATATTTTGATCAACGTACACACATATGCTTTCATAGCAGGATGTTGGGAGCAATGGCAGAGCCTACATTTCTTGGCTTCCTCAGGTGTTAATAACTTATGTTTAGTCTGAAAAAGGGGGGAAAAAAAGGTAGATACATTAAAAATGGAGTGTAGGATGTTAAATTTCATTAGCGTAATTTAAAACATTAATATCTAATTCTAATCACTATTATCTCTTATATCTATATCAATCTATATTATATCTATCTATTATAATCTAATTATTATCTGATAATTATCTATTATCTAATGACGATGCCTTTTGCAGCAAGTGCATTTTTGCCTTTGTGGTGCACACCAGGCAGTGCTTTGCTGAAAGCTGTCAAGCACGTTAAAAAAGAAATTACAGCTCCCCCTTCAAATCTCAAGGAAGTATGGAAAGAAAGTCACTGGAGACATTACATCATCAAACTCAAAACTCAGTTTATGAGATTTTTTTGGTTTGTCACGCCTGCTTTTAAAGGTATTATGCCCATGTGATTCTCCAGTCACTAGTTCTGTCTTTTAAAAAGCTTTTGGAGTTTCCTCCTTGGATATTATTTAGAAATAACTACAAAGTTAAAATTGGGGAGGGGAAAAAAAGCCTATTCATGTGAAAATGGTCTTGAAAAGACAAAAAAATGGGATTTTTCTCCTGCTGGTGATTACATGCTACACAATTTGCAAGTTAGAATAGGTCTCACCAATCTTTGGAATACATTGTCATTTAGCAAAGATTTACTTCTATTATGAATCTATTGGATGTAGAGATGCATTGTTAACACTCTTGCCCTGCTTCATGCCAACAAGTGCATTAAGCATTGGCTTAAGGAAAGTTAGCTCTGTGATGAGGGTGTCATTTAGAATCACAGAATCACAGAATCATTTTGCTTGGAAAAGACCCTTGGGATCATCAAGTCCAACCATCAGCCCTACTCTATGAAGTTCTCTCCTATATATTATCCCTCAACACCACATCTAATCTACTCTTAAACACAGTCAGGGAGGGTGACTCCACCACCTCCCTGGGCAACCCATTCCAGGGTCTGACCACTCTTGCTGGGAAGAATTTTTTCCTAATATCCAGCCCAAACCTACCCTGCTGCAGCTTGAAGCCATNGAACAAAAGTTACATTAAAGCAGGTACATGATCTTTTTCTTGTATTCTGGGAAAAAGCTGTAGCAGCCTGCAGCCAGGAGAGAGTCTAAGTGAGAGGCAACCTACAGTTTTGGGAGGGATTTTTCAAACCCACCACACGTAGGAAGGCTTCTCCATTTTTCCATTTTCACCCTTGAAACGTTGTTGTAACACTTTAAGGTGCCAAATCAATCAAGGCTCTAGGCACACATTTAAAAGTGTACTGCGTGCTTTCACTTTGCAGGTTTTGAGAACATTTCTTCAAATTCTGAAAAAAATAAGTGAATCGAGGACTACAGTATGAGAAGGGCGTAAAATACATCCGTCTTACAGCTTTCAGAAGGCTGCTTACATTCTAAGAGTATCCAGAAGTTTCATAACTAATGATGACACGTTTTCAAAATAGCATTAAAGTTTCTGTTTCAGCGCTAAAAGGATGTCATGACTTTTGGATATCAAATCTGGGGAAAGAGCAAACTCAGTTCTACCTGCCACAGGAATTTTCTACCTGCCATTAAGAGATATTGGTTTTGTAATGGTGAGAGACAGGATACTGCCTTAGCTGAACTGGGCATGTGATAAAGTTTTGATGTTCCTGTTACAGCAGTGAACAAGTGAGAGCATTGCTGCAATTTAGAGAGAGGAACTATTTCTCAAGTAGTTTGTGGTCAGGCAGTTGGACTAGATGCTAATTGTAGGCCACTTTTAACTGATTCTATTCTATTCTATTCTATTCTATTCTATTCTATTCTATTCTATTCTATTCTATTCTATTCTATTCTATTCAACTGTGTACTTTTCCACTCCGAATCAGGAACCATGATACGGGACGTAATTCAAGCACTGTCCTAGAGCAGCCAGTTGATTACAGGGAGCTCCATCAGAAGTAGGTGAGAGAGAGAAATGGGAAAGAATCCCTTTCCACAGGCCCTCCCATGGCAGCTTCTTGTCCGCTCTGCATCCTTGGTAAAGGCAGGAAGGGTTTGAAGGGTTTCACCTTGAAAGGTGAAACAACCCAGGAACAGGATGGGCTAGGATGATCTGATATGGGAACCCCAGTGACCACAGGGAGCTATTGGGGACAAAGCACACCACCTTGCCGTACCTCATGAACTATATATTATAATGGCTTTTAACTCTTTTACTAGCACTACCTCGTTGCAGCATGACCATTTGGTACTGGAGTCAGTCACTAAGCCTTCCAGATACCCAAGAAAAAACAACACCTGGACCCCGCATAAAGCAACAGTCATAGCCATCTCCCTTCCAATATATGCTTAAGTGAAAAAAAGGTGTTTGTGGAGGTCTACTTTTCACCAGTTGTAGCGGGAAAATGTGTCAGGGGAACAGGAGACCTGATACAATACCAGTCTGCAGTAAAGCCAATGTTTATGGAGAAGGTACTGCGAACGCTAAATTAAATGCTATTTGGGATAGGTGAAGAAAATGTTCTGTGCTTCACCCATCAAAGGCATGTCCCTTTGGAGAAAAAAAGGAATATACCTTGAAGCAAACAGAAGCAGCTTAATGTCTCTGCAGCACAGCACAGGACATCTTGGTTTTTCTGCTCCAAGGGCTGTTTATACCATCGATCTATTGATTGTTATTGCCTCTCCAGATCTTGTTTTTCCTAACTACCAGTTATTTGTTTTATTCTAAACTGTACTAGATTCAAATTCTGCCGTATTTCTTAGAAGCATAGAATAATAGAATTGTCTAGGTTGGAAGGGACCTTTCAGGTCATCAAGTCCAACCATCAACCTAACACTGACAAAGCCCATCACTAAAACATACTGCTAAACACTACCTCTACCCATCTTTGAAATACCTCCAGGGATGACGATTCCACCACTCCCCTGAGTAGTCTGTTCCACTGTTTGATAACCTTTCCAGTGCAAAAAAATCAAATATCTAATCTAAACTGCCTCTTGCACAACTTGAGACCATTTCCTCTTGTCCTCTTTTGTTAGAACAGAAGCAGCTCTTAATATTTGTTGGAAGTAACCTGGGAACCTAGAACTTGTTTTTGTCCAAGAAAAGGCCCTAAGTGTGCTTGTGGCATTTGGGAATGTGGATCTGACCCTTCTTTAGCCGAGAAAGGCATTCAGTGAAAGTTTTCCATACCATTTCCATACCATGCTGAAGAGCAAAAGCTGCCTTTAACTGTGGTTGTGTCTTGTGACTGGGGAAGGTAACAGACGTCACACNGCCAGGAGAGAGTCTAAGTGAGAGGCAACCTACAGTTTTGGGAGGGATTTTTCAAACCCACCACACGTAGGAAGGCTTCTCCATTTTTCCATTTTCACCCTTGAAACGTTGTTGTAACACTTTAAGGTGCCAAATCAATCAAGGCTCTAGGCACACATTTAAAAGCGTACTGCGTGCTTTCACTTTGCAGGTTTCGAGAACATTTCTTCAAATTCTGAAAAAAATAAGTGAATCGAGGACTACAGTATGAGAAGGGCGTAAAATACATCCGTCTTACAGCTTTCAGAAGGCTGCTTACATTCTAAGAGTATCCAGAAGTTTCGTAACTAATGATGACACATTTTCAAAATAGCATTAAAGTTTCTGTTTCAGCGCTAAAAGGATGTCATGACTTTTGGATATCAAATCTGGGGAAAGAGCAAACTCAGTTCTACCTGCCACAGGAATTTTCTACCTGCCATTAAGAGATATTGGTTTTGTAATGGTGAGAGACAGGATACTGCCTTAGCTGAACTGGGCATGTGATAAAGTTTTGATGTTCCTGTTACAGCAGTGAACAAGTGAGAGCGTTGCTGCAATTTAGAGAGAGGAACTATTTCTCAAGTAGTTTGTGGTCAGGCAGTTGGACTAGGTGCTAATTGTAGGCCACTTTTAACTTATTTCTATTCTACTCCTGTTCTATTCTGTTCTGTTCTGTTGTATTCTATTCTAAACTGTGTACTTTTCCACTCTGAATCAGGAACCATGATACGGGACATAATTCAAGCACTGTCCTAGAGCAGCCAGTTGATTACAGGGAGCTCCATCAGAAGTAGGTGAGAGAGAGAAATGGGAAAGAATCCCTTTCCACAGGCCTTCCCATGGCAGCTTCTTGTCCGCTCTGCATCCTTGGTAAAGGCAGGAAGGGTTTGAAGGGTTTCACCTTGAAAGGTGAAACAACCCAGGAACAGGATGGGCTAGGATGATCTGATATGGGAACCCCAGTGACCACAGGGAGCTATTGGGGACAAAGCACACCACCTTGCCGTACCTCATGAACTATATATTATAATGGCTTTTAACTCTTTTACTAGCACTACCTCGTTGCAGCATGACCATTTGGTACTGGAGTCAGTCACTAAGCCTTCCAGATACCCAAGAAAAAACAACACCTGGACCCCGCATAAAGCAACAGTCATAGCCATCTCCCTTCCAATATATGCTTAAGTGAAAAAAAGGTGTTTGTGGAGGTCTACTTTTCACCAGTTGTAGCGGGAAAATGTATCAGGGGAACAGGAGACCTGTCTGCAGTAAAGCCAATGTTTATGGAGAAGGTACTGCGAACGCTAAATTAAATGCTATTTGGGATAGGTGAAGAAACTGTTCTGTGCTTCACCCATCAAAGGCATGTCCCTTTGGAGAAAAAAAAGAATATACCTTGAAGCAAACAGAAGCAGCTTAATGTCTCTGCAGCACAGCACAGGACATCTTGGTTTTTCTGCTCCAAGGGCTGTTTATACCATCGATCTATTGATTGTTATTGCCTCTCCAGATCTTGTTTTTCCTAACTACCAGTTATTTGTTTTATTCTAAACTGTACTAGATTCAAATTCTGCCGTATTTCTTAGAAGCATAGAATAATAGAATTGTCTAGGTTGGAAGGGACCTTTCAGGTCATCAAGTCCAACCATCAACCTAACACTGACAAAGCCCATCACTAAAACATACTGCTAAACACTACCTCTACCCATCTTTGAAATACCTCCAGGGATGACGATTCCACCACTCCCCTGAGTAGTCTGTTCCACTGTTTGATAACCTTTCCAGTGCAAAAAATTTAAACATCTAATCTAAACTGCCTCTTGCACAACTTGAGACCATTTCCTCTTGTCCTCTTTTGTTAGAACAGAAGCAGCTCTTAATATTTGTTGGAAGTAACCTGGGAACCTAGAACTTGTTTTTGTCCAAGAAAAGGCCCTAAGTGTGCTTGTGGCATTTGGGAATGTGGATCTGACCCTTCTTTAGCCAAGAAAGGCATTCAGTGAAAGTTTTCCATACCATTTCCATACCATGCTGAAGAGCAAAAGCTGCCTTTAACTGTGGTTGTGTCTTGTGACTGGGGAAGGTAACAGACGTCACACGCAAGAACTTGTGCTATTACCTCTTAATGTGGGTCCTGCCTGTCTGTGTAAACACCCACCTGCATTGCCAGAGGCCTCCATCTCTGCCCCCTGCCCAGGAGCAACACATTTTCATCCGAACCACGTCTCCCTGGACTGCAAATGTCTCTTTGCAGCTTGGTCAAACATGCTACCAAGGTCAAAGCAACATCCACTTGTCTGCATTACTCATTGAAGAAGAAAGTTTGATTCGACAAGCTCAGCTTTTGACAAACCCATGCTGATATTTTATACTCTGCTGATTATGAAATGTCTGCTAAACAATTTGCTCTATTATCTCCCTAGGTATCTAAATTAAGCTTTTTGACCTGGGTATTCATGGGTGAGCTGTGTGAGGACTGGTTTTCACCTCATTTCACAACTTCTTTTGCTTTGTGAGTGACTGAGAAATTAGTTCTCGTGTTCCAGATTATGATGGCAAGAAATAGATTTCTAGACCTGTTATTCATCGTAAATGGACTTTTTTAGGAGCTGGTGGTAATGAAGCTGCCGTAATGAACCTACCCATTTCTTTACTGGTAAGAACACTAGATTAGCTATTGCATTATCACCTTTCTTACTTGGATCTTTGCTTACAGAGTCACGTTCCAGCACTCACTTCTATGTCCTGGCATTGCTTAATTTGCCAGTAGAGATGTACCTAGTATACCAGGGCAGCATACCAGGGAGGGAAAAAGTGGTGGAGATGAATGAGGAAAAAAAATAATCCACCACAAACAAATGACCCAAGCAATAAGCACTTGAATTGTGAAACCAGGCTTTTAACTTAATGCTGATCTTTCATACTAGAGGAAATGAATGAGTCAGAAATGTGTTGAAATTGCCACTGAAATGAATGAGTCAGAAGTGTGTGCTGAAATTATTCTGTGCCAAAGACTCCGGGACTTGGAATCTCAACTATGGCAGCAGCTTTCTTGCTAAAAGAGGATTGAAATGTGAAACCATTGGAAGGTGAGGCTAAAAAAATAATATTTTGTCTGACTCTTGACTGCACAGCAGAACACTTTACTCCCCAAGGTCACAGAAGTGAGTATTGCGTGTCATTTATGCTCACGGTCATTCTCTCTGAAAGGAGCCTCAAGGAAAGGTGTTTGCCTGACTTCTGTTTCTGTTGAGGAAATCTTCAGTTTCTCCCATGAACTGTTTGTGCTGAAAAATCAGGCTCCCTTCAGGACCTAATGCTGATAAAGTCATAAAGTTGCTGGAAGTGAACTATATTTCACAGTAATAAGAAAAAATCAAAATGACAATGAATTGGACAATGAAGAATGAGTAATTTAATGCTTGATACAGCAAAATCAGTTATTAAAAAAAAAGAATTTTGAAAGACACCCTTAATTCTTACTAAGAGCAAAGTTTATATACGGAGAGACCTTTCCCCTTGACTATCTGTTTTTGCGAAATGAAGCCCTTTTCTCAGGCAGTTCTTCTTCATTAGAGGGAACGTTTGGTTACTCATATTTATGCTAAGTGCAGTCTTATAATATAAGATCATTAATTTAAAATAAATACACTGTTTTCCCCCTTTTTTTTTTCATTTAAGTGCAACTAAGCTTTTTACAGGAGAATGTATGTTCATCTTCTAGTCTTCTTAAAAGTACAACGGTTCAAAATGTTGGTCAACTCAAGACTAGTTGCATGACAAAGGATATCTATGTATACTAAGAACATATGGAAACACAGAACTTCAAACAATATTCCTTAAATAGCATGTTTGACAAAATTTCTCTCCCTTCTCCCCATTAAAGGCTATCAGTCTCATCACAGTGACTCTTGACAGTTAAAGTAAGTCAAGAAGGATCCCGCCTCCATGTTGGTATACGTGTTGTTTTAATGGGTGAGGTTACTTTTTTTGGTTGATCTTTTTTGTTAGGGCAACAAAGCTGGTGAGAGGCCTGGAAAACAAGGCTTATGAGGATCGATTGAGGGAGTTGAGGTTGTTTAGTCTGAGGAAGAGGAGGCTGAGGGGAGACCTCATCACTCTCTACAANTACATTGACAGGAAGCAGGACAAAGAACTTTACAAAGTGATGGGTACATCCAGGATACTTTGCCATGGCAGTTGGAATAACAACAGCTTCAAGTTTTCAAAGCTCCGCTAAAAATGAATTAAAACAAAAAATTAAACCTAAATGAGAGAAGAGAACCTGCAGTATTTCCTTATGGAATGTTTTTTTCCACCAATATTTATTTTCTCTGTAATATTTCTGCTTTGTTGCCATTCACTCCACAGCAGCATCCAAAACTATGTATACATACTATACATACAAAATTCTTAGCTCTTTCAAGGCAGTTTCTCACAGAATTTGAGAGATGTTTAGAAGCTTTCTTCCTTCATGCTACAGCCGGTGATGAGAATTAGCTTGATTCAGAGAGAGAAGGCTGAAATCGAGTCTTCCATCATAAGACTTAGCCCATAAGCTTTTATTTTCTTTCATAATTCCTAGAACTCAGATTTGCTACTTGCTTTTATCAAATGTGCTGCTACCGCTACCTGATCAGCCACCATTACCCAAAGGAGCAAGAAGTAAAAAGATAAAGTCCCCTCCTTCCCTGGAATTTCCTAGATTTGAGGATGAGAATTGCCTCTCCTTAGTGTGGAAAAACGTAGAAACTGCAGCTGGAAATCTGGAGCTGAAATTTCTGTGCTACCATTCATACAAACTTATTTTTGACCTCACCACTTCTTCTTACACTAGGAGGTATTCACGAGAATTTCCACATGGAGACCTCGACACTGTAATCTTTAATGCAGGTATCTAGGCCATATGAATACCTTGATCCACGAAGTGGAGGACATCTGCATCCCAGTGTACACCAATGACTGTCTGACTTCTGTCCACCTTTATCATAAACTTCTTTGGTTTCACTCCCCAAGTCGTCTTGCCCAGGTAAAGCACCTGGCATGTTGAAGTGTGGTTCTGTAATAGTGCTTTTGGCCTGGTACTTGACGAGATAAACCCCAAAACTTTCAATTTGCATAAATTAATTGGGATTTTTTTAAAGCATCAACTTTATGCAAGTCGCAATTGAAATGCCTAAAACTTACTGCAGAATCCATTCTCACAAGCATTAGGGCAATCACCACAGGGTGCTCCTTTTTTCTGCTCCTTCGGAATTGAATTTATTAGATTCCCCCTGAAACATCAACATTATCAACATGAGCTATAAAGTCACTGTACCATATCTGAGAATAAAACTTAATTATAGGGATGCATACATATATTAATTTGCACTCAGTCAAACAATTTTTGTATATGTGTTGCATTTATCTGGAAAGGTTTTGGTAATTGAGTGGAGGGGAATTTGTGTGGCTGGCTTCTTGAGGAGACACCAGAAGCTGCCCCCATTTCAGATAGACAATTCATACCCTCCACTGAGCCAATCAGCGACAGTGGTTGCTCCTCTGTGATAACATGTCTAAGTGTGAAATCTGCCGTGCAACAGCAACTAGAAGAGCAGAGTGAGAATATGTGAGAGAAATGGCTTTGCAGACGCTAAGGTCAGTGAAGAAGGAAAAGGAAGAGGTGCTCCAAGAGCTGGAGCAGAGATTCCCCTGCAGGCCACGGTGAAGAGTGTGGTGAAGCAGGTTGTCCTCCTGCAGTCCATTGAGGGCCCCTCACTGATGGAGGCAGATACACTTGAAGGAGGCTGTGACCCCATGGAAAAGAACCCACACTGGGGCAGGTCTTCTGGCAGGACCTGTGACCCCATGAAGGACTCACGCTGTAGTAGCCCATTCCTGAAGGACTGCACCATGTGGAAGGATACATGGAGGAGCAGCTCATGAAAAACTGCAGCCTGTGGGAAAGACCCACACTGGAGAAGCTTGTTCAGGACTGTCTCCCACAGGTGGGAGACCACTCTGAAGTAGGGAAAGGGAGTGAGGAGGAAAGAGTGGCANACCTTGATCCACGAAGTGGAGGACATCTGCATCCCAGTGTACACCAATGACTGTCTGACTTCTGTCCACCTTTATCATAAACTCCTTCTTTGTTTTCACTCCCCAAGTCGTCTTGCCCAGGTAAAGCACCTGGCATGTTGAAGTGTGGTTCTGTAATAGTGCTTTTGGCCTGGTACTTGACGAGATAAACCCCAAAACTTTCAATTTGCATAAATTAATTGGGATTTTTTTAAAGCATCAACTTTATGCAAGTCGCAATTGAAATGCCTAAAACTTACTGCAGAATCCATTCTCACAAGCATTAGGGCAATCACCACAGGGTGCTCCTTTTTTCTGCTCCTTCGGAATTGAATTTATTAGATTCCCCCTGAAACATCAACATTATCAACATGAGCTATAAAGTCACTGTACCATATCTGAGAATAAAACTTAATTATAGGGATGCATACATATATTAATTTGCACTCAGTCAAACAATTTTTGTATATGTGTTGCATTTATCTGGAAAGGTTTTGGTAATTGAGTGGAGGGGAATTTGTGTGGCTGGCTTCTTGAGGAGACACCAGAAGCTGCCCCCATTTCAGATAGACAATTCATACCCTCCACTGAGCCAATCAGCGACAGTGGTTGCTGCTCTGCGATAACATGTCTAAGTGTGAAATCTGCTGTGCAACAGCAACTAGAAGAGCAGAGTGAGAATATGTGAGAGAAATGGCTTTGCAGACGCTAAGGTCAGTGAAGAAGGAAAAGGAAGAGGTGCTCCAAGAGCTGGAGCAGAGATTCCCCTGCAGGCCACGGTGAAGAGTGTGGTGAAGCAGGTTGTCCTCCTGCAGTCCATTGAGGGCCCCTCACTGATGGAGGCAGATACACTTGAAGGAGGCTGTGACCCCATGGAAAAGAACCCACACTGGGGCAGGTCTTCTGGCAGGACCTGTGACCCCATGAAGGACTCACGCTGTAGTAGCCCATNCATGAAGGACTCATGCTGTAGTAGCCCATTCCTGAAGGACTGCACCATGTGGAAGGATACATGGAGGAGCAGCTCATGAAAAACTGCAGCCTGTGGGAAAGACCCACACTGGAGAAGCTTGTTCAGGACTGTCTCCCACAGGTGGGAGACCACTCTGAAGTAGGGAAAGGGAGTGAGGAGGAAAGAGTGGCAGAGACAATGAGTGATGAAATGACCACAACCCCCATTCCCTGTCCCCCTGAGCCACTTGGGGGGAGGAGGGAGAGAAATCAAGAGTGAAGTTGAGTCTGGGAAGAAAGAAGAGGTGGGCAGAAGGTGTTTTAAGATCTGATTTTATTTTCTCATTATCTTACTCTGTTTGATTAGCAATCAATTCAATTAATTTCCCCAAGTCAAGGCTGTTTTGCCTATGATATTAATTGGTGAGGAATCTCCCTCTCCTTATCTTGACTCACAACCTTTTTGTCATATTTTCTCTCCCCTTGTCCTGTTGAGGGGGGGTTGTGTGACAGAGTGGGTTGGTGGGCTCCTGGCAGTCAGCCAGGGTCAACTCGACGCAATATATTACAATGTGAATGTGAAAATTAATTTTAGGCAGTTTATGAAGTCATCACTGTCTTAAAATTCCCACTGAAGTTTTCGGTATTAAGTTTAATTTTCACTGTACTGTACATATTGACACACCTTTCTGAACCAAGATTTCAAGTAGAAAGTGGAAAATACTTAAGATATATTATTGTGAAAATTAGGATATTTAGGCAAATGAAATTTAATCTGAAAATAAGTGTCACCTTTATGTGTTTTACGCTTTTTTTTTGTTTGGTAATTCTTTTAATGAATATGTTTCTGTCTTTTCATATTCTTAATACACTCTCCAAACCTGTTCCTTGGCTATGGATTATGGGCCCTGTTAAACATTTCACTATCTCCTGACTAATTTTGATAACATGATAAGAAGTTCCAGAATCAGAATCAGTACATACGAGGGGCAGTAGTGGCAGACTTGAAAGTAGTTGTATTTATTGTTGGGACAAAAAGCGATAGCACATCTGATTTGATGAGAATTGTACCCAGCCACCTGTAAATTCAGGAAATCCAGACTGTGGGATCTGTGTATGAGAGCTTCTTGAAAATACAGAAGAAAATACAAACACATTTTTATGAACATAAGAACAAATACAAAATATGACCCAACTCATAAGTAACAGTGATTTTATATATGGTTTAATGTGCAAGTGTGGAACCAGTCTAATGCTTTGAAATCTAATAGACTTCAAGGATAAACACTTTCCAGATCCTAGATATTTAATCAGACTTTTTCCACTTCTAATTAAAGTGCACAAGAAAAGCCATATTCAGTCAGACTGGCAACACTTGGGGTCTGCCCCCTGGGTACAAAGCATGGATCTTCCAACTCCAGTGGACGGAGACAGCGCAGCTGCAAGACACAGGGATATGACTGGCAGAATCACCTCTGAAAAGAGGAGAATGAGGATTTAATTTATTTTTTACAGAGCTTTTATTTCTCTGAATCCACAGTGCATCTTTATTTTGTGTATTTCCTGGCTTTTTCTCAATTAGCACAGTAATGTTTTCTTTCTCTCCTCTCCTGTTTTCAGAAGTTAAAAGAATCAAACTCATTCCCTCTCTACATCTCCAAATTTCTATGAATCAACTGCCTTGTACTTCTCATTGTCCCTGCAGTAATCCTGGCTGAATTCATGGTACAGAAGGACATGTGTACTTCCCCTCCTGTAGGAAACTTTCTGCTCATTATCACACTGTGGGACAGCTGGGATGAGATGCTGGTTTTAGTTTGTTTCTGTGTCTGTAGGTCTGAAACTTCCCCTGCTCTCCATTGCCTGCTTTGACTAGATGCATTGGTTGAAAGGGGAATTAGGCACTCAGCCCATGTCCAGACCGCTATGCTCAGGTGTCCCTTAATGACCAACATGTGAGCTAGTGCAGAACTGGCAACCACCAGACCCTGGACTCCAAGGCTCTAACTTGCTTAGGAGGTTCAAAGCACCTTACCATGCCACTGCAGTGACCAGGAGGTAATGTAATAACTTCAAAGTTCAGCAGTCTGCAGTCAGTCATAAGAGTTACATTCAGCTTGTTTCTGCTTAGCTACCTTGGGCAGGCAAGCAGGTGACTAGAGTGGAATTTACTTATCTTGGCATATTTCCCAGCCTTCCACGGCAAGGGAATTTATGAGCATGTTGCCACAGAGATATATTATTAGCTTAACTTCTTATTTGGTTTTTGAGGGGCTGCTGGGTGTAGTTTTGATTTATTCCTGGGGAGTGGCCAATAGGATTTGCTGATCTTTCCATACCCAGCAAAGCCCTTTTACCTCGAGGCAACCAGTTGATATAAAACACAAGGTGCTCCAGCTCATGGAGAACATGTGGGTAAGAAAAACTACCCTTTTCGAAATGGTACAGCAAGGCCCATTTTCCTCACCAGTTTGCTTACACTGCACTGGGGGTGACCCACAGTCCCCAGCCCGTAGGCAGGGGAGTTACTCCAGCTCTGCTAAAGAGCAAAGCCCATTGAAGTGGACTGGGACTATGGGCAGCTGTAGCTCAGAGACCAAAAAACTGGACAAACTGGCCTTATCTGTACAATTAAACTGTCTCAGCCTCCAAAACAGGGTGGCTTATTCCAAGCACTTATACCTGAGATCTAATTGATCTGGGCAAAAGCCATACTGGTAATTAACAGTGTAAGTCAATGATTTCCTGTTCCTAGTATTGACTTAACCTCACTTATGTTTAATTTTGACATCACCTATGCCTCTCTGAACTGCTTTGTGATCACAGAAGTTTTTCCTTAATAATTTTTCTACCACTTACTTCTCAAGATCCATTACAAAACCTTGCAGTATATATGACCTAGGTGCTCAGCAATAGAAGTAATATGAAAAATTTCAAAACTGACTTCATTTCTAACTAAGAAATAAATAGAGGTGGGGGTTATTTTTAGCTGTACTCAAGCTACAAGCAAAACCACGTTCTTTGAGTACAAAATGTGATGATATGCAAATAGAAAACAACCCTTTTTTGCACCTAAACCAAGTATGAACAAATTCCCTGATGTGAGGGAAAAATAACTCTTCATTGAAACTGTGAAGCTTTCTATTTTGCAAACCAAACTGAAGAAGATAACTTGAAGACACAGGCAAAGATTTCATTCAGTGTAGCATTTTCAATGAATTAACTTGCAATTAAATATAATTGGTAATTTAATACATGATACAAGTTTCAAAATGCTATTGGAATGCTTTTTAAGACCCAGTGGGTTTCCTGCTCCAAGATATTAACATACTTTTGGCAATCCCACTGATTTCAGCCAAATGCTTATAGTTTATGAGATGTAAATTTAATTGCTCTGCATTAATTTTTAGGCATTGGTCCTAAAATCAGTCTCTCTGCCCCCTCCCCTGTTCCCCCTCAATCAAACACAAATCAGGACACGTGCCAAGTCTTACTGACTTTCCTGTAACTCCATCTGTGAACAAGGATCTGCCACTGAAAGATGGTAGTTTTGCAAACTTGTGTGAATATGTTTTTCTCATCTCTCCTAAAAAAAGAAAGACGCTGCTTTCTTCCATGCAGGCAGCAATTTCATCCAGTTTTTGATTGTTCATCAATTTTTTCTCCCTGTTCTTCAGCCTGTATTACACTGCTACCTATGTAATCCTTCTTTTTCACTGAATAAAATCCTATTTCTCTGACTGTTCTAAATTGTTGAAGAAGTTTTCTGGCAATGTTACAATTTAATACACTGGAAAAAAAATAATTGCAATACTTTAAGCAAACAAATGAATCTGAATCGTACCTTTTGTTTCCAGGAAGATCAGAATTTTCTTCTGTCCTTCTGCAAGTGGTTGTGGAAGTGACCAGGGTTGTTCACTGGTGAGTGATCTATAGTTATTCTGTTTCCTGATAGGACAAAGTGACTCAGGATCACAGGTATTGTAAAAGTCAAATAGTGACCAGATAGAACAGTGTATTTGTCAAGTGCACATTCTTCCAAGGAGGTTGTTTCCTTGTGTTCCATTTTTATTTCCTCTTCCCTCTTGTATTGGAAGAGATGAAATACTCTGAAGTGAGTTTTGTGCATACTGCTCCTCAGCTGTGAAATTTGTGGTCAATGTGAACGCCAGGCCCAAAGGTTCTCTGCTAATGAATGACACATCTAGTTGTAGTGAGACTTGATCTTAATCTCCAGCCACGCAAATAAACTCAGCTGGCTACTGAGGTGGCTCCAAACTGATGTTGTGATAACGATGAAATCTTGCCTATTGATTTTTCCATGGGGGTAAAAAAGGTCAAGTTCTTGCTCCAAATACGATGTCTTTACATCAATCCTATAGTATAAAAGTCAAAGAAAGAGACAAGGATATTTCTCTAATTGATACTTTTATTGGATAAAGATTAAAATATTATTGTGTGCACTATCATTAAAACGCATCTAGTAGTTTGATTGGACATTTCTGGATACATAGAGTAAGATGAGAATGGGGAGAAATACTGCCAGACAAGAAGCATATTTTTATGTGCACATTAACTGATTTTGTCCACATTTAGTCTCAAGAAATCATTGACCATAACAGCCTTCACTGCTTTGATATAAAATGTCCCTATTTTTCTGTTTAAATTCAAATCTTCCTTTTTCATAATCACTCGGTTCCTACCTTCATTCCTTGGAAATGGGCCTTCGAAACAATCTTTTGATTTTCATTGCCTGGGAAACCAGCATATTGGCTCTACCAGACAAAATGGTGGTGGTGTGATTTGTTGTTTTGTAATTATCCAGAAAGGAGGAACACCCTGTCAGCAAGTCTGTGGTTTACACCAAATTGCAGGGGAGCAGTCAATATAATAAGGCTGCCGTTCGGAGGAATCTCAAAGAGTTGGAGAAGTGGTTTGACAGAAATAACCCCAAGCTAAACAATTGAGGGAGATCAATTGTCAGTGGAGCAGCTCTAACAAAAAGCACTTAAGGGTTGTTGCTGAACGATGAGTTGAGTCAACAGCGCTCCCTCGCAACAGTGAGATCTAACTGTGCGTGGGCACTGCATTTGCCCCTATGTAGCAAGAGTGTTAAAAACAGTGATTATGGCCATTTTTTAAGCACATTTGAAACTGTGTCCCATTTTGTAGTCCCCAGCACAAGAAAAACATTAACAAACTGGAGTAAGCCCAGCAAAGGGCCACTCTGTTGGCAAGAGGAAAGGCAGAGATGGACTCTTCTACAACACGGGCATGAGGTAAGGGCTACTAATTGTGACTAGATATAAACAAATACTTCTTACAGTGAGACTTGTTAAGCACTGAAGCAGATTGAATAGGGAGGTGGTAGATTTTGCATAATTGGAGATATTCAAAACTGGACAAGACCTAGCTTTCAAGTTGGTGGCTCTTCGAGCATGGTGTTAGACCAGACGGGCTTCAGGGGTCCTGTACAACCAAAACTGTTCTAAGGTTGCATGATTTTTATATTGTTTACACTGGAAAGGCACCAAATGAGACTTGTCTTATTTTACTTGTTGACAGATATGACTAATTAATTAAAGTGGGAACCTCTAATTGTTATATGAGAAAACAAGTAATACTAGCATAATCATAATAACCATTACTAATGAAAAAGAGTGAATTCAGGTGGTCCTGAATTAAGTGAACCACGGATCCTAAGGTAAAGAATAGATCCTATTCTGCTCATGTCATTCATATCTCTGCTTAAAGCACACAGAGACCTTGGGAATCATCTCCCCAGTGAAATATAAGAGATGTGTATAAACCCGAGCAACTCACATCATCTATCTGGACTTGTGCAAAGCATTTGACATTGTCCTGCATGACATTCTTCTCTATAAATTGTAGAGACATGGATGTGATGGATGTACCACCCAGTGGAAAAGGAATTTGCTGGATGGCCACACTCAAAGAGTTGTGGTCAATGGCTCAATGTGCAAGTGGAGCCAGTGATGAGTGGGTCCTCGGGGATAGTACTGGGACAGGTGCTGCTTAATATCTTTGTGGGCAATATGTACAGTGGGATTGGGTAAACCATCAGCAAGTTTGTGGATGACACCAAGCTGTGTGGCACCATAGACACACTGGAGGGAAGGGATGCTGTCCAGAGGGACCTGGGCAGGCCTGAGAGGTGGGCCTGTGCAAACCTCATGAAGTTCAACAAGGGTAAATTCAAGGTTCTGCATGTGAGTCACAGCAATTCCTAGCATAAATATGGGCTTGGGGGAGATTCTGGTCCCCAGTATGTGCATGCACTTACATGTTATTCTTCCTCAGGGATATGACTTGGCATTTCCCCTCGCTTAACTTAATGAGGCTTCTGTTGGTCCATTTTTCCATCCTGTTGACGTCCCTCTGAATGGCAGCACAACCACCTGGTGACTGAGACACTCCTCTCAGTTTTGTATCATGTGCAAACTATCTGAGGGCCTACTCTGTCCCATCACACAGGTTTAATGAAAGTGTCTCCTATTATTGGACCCTTGAAAAAACTGGTTTGTTTCTGTGAAGTCTCCTCAGTTTACTCTGTGCTGTTTTGTTTTCATAATTCCTCTTAGTATTACACTTGTTATCCTTAATCAGAAAGTTCAGTATTAGGCTTATTGTTAAAATAAGATATAAGACAGACATGTAAATATCAAGTGTTTAGTAAAAGTTGATCTACCAGCCTCTCTCACCCTGAAAATTACTTCTTTTTATGCTTGGCTGGTCGTTTTCATTAAATTTGGGAAATTAACTTCTTTGATGTCATTGAAGCTAGTCAGGCACATCTCCCTTGATAGCATATGGAGAAAAATGGACACTTCCAGGATGTGAATCATTTCATCCTGTATTACTTATCTAAAAGAGATTATAGCCACAAAAGCCTACAAATGTCTGGTTTACTTCATTTTCTCTAAATAAAGCCTAGAGCAACCAACTCAGCAGTAGGTTTCTATACTGAAGATGTCTAAATTCTGGTGAAATAAATCGCAGCCACCGAGGAAGAGAAGTGGTCATGCTCACAGAAGACGTGATTGTCTAAACCTCACTTCTCTAGTAAATCACATTAATTCTCAGGCATTTGTGATGTGTCTGTATGCCTGGCATTGTTAATAAAAATACAATTCCTTATTTTTCTTAAAATGTCCATGCCAACTCCATCTCATCTGTCATAAGATACTTGTTTCCAGTTTTCAGATATGTAGAACCCTCTCGGTCTCCTGACATTTGTCATTCACTCACTCCTCAGGTTTTGACCATGACTTCCTCAGCCCCTGGTGATGACTTTCACCTTTCATCTCTCAATTGATAAATTTTAAGGACCTTTAGTTTTGTTATGGGAATGTGGTCATTGAACATTTGCAGAGCTATTTCTGGATCCTCTTTCTTTTGATCCCTCAAAATATTTCGTTGTACTTAGCTAGCTCTAGTCTATGGATATTGTCTTACAAATAGGTCAAATTCATTTTATTTTGTCCTTATTATCTCCACTTATTATTCCTGTTTATCTGTACCCTTCTTTTATCTTGCCTGGCAGCTAGTTATATACCCTCTAGTCCATTTGTTCTCATTTGTACTGCATTTTCTAAAATGGCTACTGACCACAGAACTGGGTCCCAGAAGCTATCACAGTAAGAACAAAAAGCACTAATAAACTATATAAAGAATTATACTGCAGATTCCTCTCACCTGTCTTCAGTTGTCCAGACGATGCATATCGAGCACATCTGGAGTTTCATGCCTATTACGCAAATGGAACACTCAGTAAATGCATTTCTTTTAAAGGCCAAAGAGGCTTTCTGGCAGTTTTCCCTTTGGTATTTTAGACATAATCAGTCACATGCTTTTCTCCTGCTCCATGTGACAAAAACTTTCTCATGTATTTGAGCATATAATTTTTTTATTACCCTGAACAAAAGTGTGCTCTTTTCTGTGCGTCATCTGCATTTGTCTCAGGGAGGTAATTCCTTTGTAATCAGCATAACTTCAGATCACACGCTTGATAAATATTTTGAGTCCATTACTGAGCTTCCAACCCACATTAAGAACCCCAAAAGAAACTTGATGCCTCAGTTTCTATTTCTACCTCAATTTTGTGTTTCCCAGGGCCTCAGTTTTGCCAATAAACTGATGGAAATATAGTGCCTTTAAGCTCAACCTTTGGAAAACAGCAAACTGAAGGCTCCACTAGGTATCTCTAGGAATAGACTGGTTGCAAAGTCAATCACTGAGGCACAATGCTCCCATCCTAAAGACGATACTGGTTCTTTCAAGAGTCAGTGGCTCTTTCTTCCCTCTCCAGCATCCCTAACTTCTGCACACAGACCACAAAACCCAGGCTGTTCTATACCTCTTCCCAGAGTATTAAAACCAATAACTCTAAGCAAGCATGACTTAGAAGGTTAAATAACTTCTTTATTTAGTAACTTCAGACTTCAGTCATAGCAAATGCATTTAACAACAGTGCATTTATTTAGAAGGTTTATATTTCAAGGATCTACTCTACTGGGCAATCACACAGCAAAATGCAACTACAGATGAATTTAAATTTCCATAGTTTATCTGAAAGAAGTGGTTTCATGTTTAGGGTGAGGTGTCACTTGCCACTATTTTAGCAGTATAGCAAGGTTGTATAACATATTCTTGTGCCATACCATGCTTTTCTATAAGGCCTCATTTATATCTTAGGTAGAGTTAATTCCCAACATACTTGTTGTTATCAATTCTGATTAAAAAATGTCTAGAGGAACATGTTAAATGATGTCATAGAAGGAAACATCTTGGGCCTGTAAAAGATGTTAGAAAAGGAACCTTCTGTGGATTTTTAGAAATGTCCAGTATATATTTCTCACCCTTAGTTGAACATGGATTGCTTAAGGAAACAATACATCCAAAGATATGTTCCCAAATTCAGTATCACCAGTGAATGCCGCACTTGACTGGTAGAGCTCTTATTTCCCTTCTTCCCAAAGTGATTATTTAGGTACAGTGTAGTCTGGTCAAGCCCGGAGGTGGACTAAAGCAGAATTCTGTTATATGAATAGCAAATTTCAGACCAGTACTGTACTTTATTAAGAAAGTAGTTTTGGATTTAAAAATTAATTACATCAAGGAATCTAAGTGGAAGTGAATTTCATCGCAAAACCCTATTTCTGGTTTTCTGTATCCCAGGATGTGTTTATTTATCTCTCTGTGGCTCAGAGTAGGGAAGAAAATCCACTGGGCAAGGAGAGTGGTCACAATACAAATGCATTTTGCTCCAGAACCTATGATTCCCCAAGCACTGCAAATCAGAATAAATCTTTAGGTCTTTTGGACTGAGCCAAGACAGTTTTGTTGGAGATTCTGTCATTGTTTCACTGGCTGTGGTGATATACATGTTATCACGTAAAAAGACCTAAAGTGTTACATCTCCTATGGCTAAAGCTAGAGTGTCCACTCAAACCTGAACCCCGATACCTTATTTGATCTTTATTATGTTCTTCATCAACATGTAGGAGAAAAAGAGAGCTCCAAGAGATGAAAGTTTCATGTCTTTTTTACTCTTCCTATTTTTAGGATTAGTTTTATTTCAATAATTAATTAAAGACATAGTAACAATTTGCTTCATTAATATAAACAGGTGGAGCAGAAGTTGAGGAAAATGGGTGAAGGAAGGGAATAGCGTATTCAAAGCTGGTGCACACCTGTGGAGCGTTAGTCTCTTCTGTTCTTTTATTCTCTTTAGAGGGAATTTCTGTAATTTCCCTCTGGTTTGTGAGTGATTTTCTATGATGTATCATGCCAGGGAATGTCACTTTGATGAAAACAGTCAGAACTGGGGCAAAGGGAAAAGAATGACCAGTGCCAAAATGTGGAAGAGAAAGCGAACCATTTATCATTAGATGAAGGTTCATTTGTGGAGGTTAAGAGGGGCTTTTGGTGCTCAGAAAGAAAGAAAAAGAGAAGGACCAAAGAGGTTGAAGAGAAGTGAAAATTTCAGTATTGTTAGGAGATAAGTTTGATTATTATCTGTCTGGCAAGAAGCCCTGGGGATTCTAAGTGTTTCAATGGTAAAGATATTTCTGGACATATTTGGTAAGCATCAGTGAATGTGTCCACCGGTTATCTGAGAAAAGGGGAAGTAATAGCAATATTAGTTACAGGATATGATAGGAGGAAACAAAAGTGTATAGAAAGCTGAGAAATCTTGGGTTATTTTCAAGAAGAAACAAGTATCTCCATTCACGAAGCCACGAGCACTGCCTGGGGATGAGGGGTATCTCCCTTGGTTTACACACCATACTGCACTATATTGCTCTGTGCCTTAGCTGGCTGATACTGGCAGTTCTCTGCTCTGTGGGTGACAAATTGCAAGGTTGGATCTCCATATGCTCAGGGAAGTTTGAAGTGCAGACATACAAGAGGGGATTTTGTTGCTGAAACATGGCTGTGTGTTGCCAATTTTGCTGTAGCATATTGGAGACATACGCATGGTAGCGACAGGTATTACACAGCACTCATGGGAGACTGTCCTTCTGGAGTGTCAGATGGAGGCTAGGTAGGACATCCTGAAGTACTTTAAATAACCCTAAATGCCTATGTGTAGGCAAATGAATCACATCCTTATTGTTTCAGGCACAGAGTTATCTTGCCTGGCCTCAGCTATGCTTCAAAACTCTGAGGATTTCCCAGAAGTTGTCAGAGAAAGGCATATCTGCATGGCTTCTAAACTGACACTAAATACCGAAGTCTGGGCAGCTAAATATAGCCCAATGTCTGCTTCAGTCACTTTCCTTTGGATGTAAAATTCAGTTACCTCAGCTTCAGTGCCTGGAACTGTCTTGAGATGCTGTAAGATATTTTGCCTTTAACATTAGCTACTGGTTCAGAAAGTTTGAGCTTCCCATTGATGTCTTGTAATATCTGACAGCCCTGGGTGCCTGTCTGAGATATGCCAGGGCATTTTATGCAGTCAAAAATAGCTGAGCTCAGGGAAAGAAACAGAGACTCAGCTGCCTAAATGTTAGGGATTTAGTCCAGCTTAGTACCCAGTCTATGCTCAATGAAGATATAAGGTCAGACACATTTGTCCAATTTATTCTTGACATGTCTTTTCTCAACCGAAAAAAAAGGGTGTACCACCCTCTACAGTTGCCTGTATCTCACCAGCGATTAAGAGTGAGCCTATGGGAGGATTTGAGTTCACACACCTAATTGTAGGTGTCTACACTTGACCCAAATGTCTTGACTTTTCTTGTAATTAGTAAGATTCAGTTGTCCCCAGGGATACAGACATTAGTAATACCATGGAATATTACAGATGATTCATATGGGCCATGATGTTTGTTTAGATTTACATATTACACTGAGAGAGTGAGGCAGCGTTGTGGATCTAAAATGTGTCCCTCAGAGTCTCAAGAAAATCAAGGTGGTTTTTCGTGTCATTTGTGTACTCCAGCCCAGATGATTTATTTGATCAGATCTCAAACACACAAGGCTTTTCAAGACCCGATCTCAGATTGGATGCAGCTGAGATGCATCATTTGTTTTTCCTGCACGCTGAACTGTGTTTACAGGTGGGAGCAGACAACACCTTTTTTGCTACGGTACAAAACCCAAAGAGGATATTTCACTCGGAGACCCAGCACATTGGATAAACCCTGTGGCCTCACTGCAATGTACCTTAGACATTGGTGGTAAGGTTAGAGCATCTTAACTGTGTTAGACTCATGAAAATGCATTGCCAGGTACAAAACGTACCTGAATGTAGGTGGGTTGTGATGGGATGATTTAAGCTCATACTCTGTGAGCCAGCCTGGACCCCTCATTCATTCACACGTTTCTCAGCGAGTCTTTTCCCCTTATATTTGTCTTCATATTGGCATTAACAACAGCTTTCCAAGTGGAAACCTCCTCCTGTAAGTACTGCCATAGATGACTTCTGGGTATATAGAACAAAGACATCATTAACCCTGCAATTCGAGATTAGGAACCATCCCTTTGGGTTTAGATCTTACGTGTTTGATTTTAACGAAGCCATTAAACGTGCCTTCTTTGTTTGCAAGTTCTCAGACTTGGAGCACGCTCTTCCTCGAGGTTTTTGTGTGTGGTTTGTTTTTGTTTTCCTGCTCGGGCCAGAGCAGTAGCCAGTGATGGCTGTTTCTCCCTGTGTGTGTGTGCGTGTGTGCGTGTGTTTGTGAGCCCCATGCCATATTTGAAGTCTTTCACCTCATGCTTGTCTGACAGCTGACCAAGTACAGCAAGTGTCTGTCACAGACAGATTTTTCACTGCAGTTCACAGCTAACATAACAGAGGGAGAGGGGAGGGGAAAGACAGTTCACAAAATGCATGAGGAAACGTGCCGGGAAGATGCAGGGAACTCTGCACAGACAGAGTGTCTTTTGTCTCTCGGGCAGAATGACTTCCTGGCTCCAAGCCCGCAGCAAAGCAAATAACAGAGCAGATTCATTATGCCCTAATGCTGCTACATGACAGTACATCTGGGAATTTAATTATAGACAAAGGTGGGCTCTCTCTCCATTATATTTTGTCATCTCAAGAAGTTGCCATTGTCTCACCGATCAATAGCTTCTTTGTATTCACTAGATCTGCACACGAAGTCCCAAATTACCTTCCTTGAAATAAGTTACAGTTGCACTGCAAACATTTCTGCATATTAGTTTTCACTCCATTTCTAAAAGAACAGGGGCCTATTATTGATCAGAGTTATTCAAAACAGATGGTATTTTTCTTTTTTATATCAGAGAGGAACGTAGCCATATTTAGGTATGAATGGTGCGATTATTTTTTCACAAAGTTTTAATACGTTGAAGTCTGATGTCTGGTCTAAGCTAATTGTATAGATGTCCTGTGGTAATTAGACTGAAAAACATATCAATGGAACATCATCTAACCCACTCCAATAATTAAGGATAAGACACAATGCATTCTGGAAATGCTTGCACTGCTCTATTGATTGCAGAGAGCTTTGACACATGTCTGTCTTACAGATCACTAATGAAAGGTGTAATTTTGCTTTTTTATTTAGTTTTCTGAGTAAGTTTAAATAAAACTTTAAATAAGGTTATGTAAGAAACAAAGAAAAATCCCCCAAGTCCCATATTAAATATTCACACCAACTGCTTTTATAGTTAATTACAGGTGCCATTCTACACTTTCTTCCTTTTACTAATCGCTGTCTTCACCCATCTCCATAAGCTGCTAGGACTGATAAATGTCTGATTTTCTTCTGAGGTCCTTGGCGCTTTCTTCTATGCTTTGGTAGTTGCACATCCTTGTGTCACTCAGCTGCAACATAATAGCTAGTGGTTTGTCTTAGGGAGCAACGGCTCTGCTCAAAAATGGTTTATTGCATCAGTAAGATAAATCTCCATGAGGTTTCATATGTCAACAGGGAATGCATTTGGTGTTACACTTCTTCCAGTTGAGTAATTTCTTAAATATCCAGCCAAAACTCAGAAATTAGCATTGATTCTTATCGATTTTCACAGCACCTGAGATTCTGGCAGTTATACAGGTTTCTCATGAAGGATCCTGCTGGGTTGCTAAACGGAGCCTGGAAAAAAGAGACTGGAAAAGGCACCAATAATTTACTTGATAGACTTGTGAGCTATGTGCTGGCTCCATTTGCAGTATTTTTCTCTTCACAAACAGCTAGTTTGGGTTTAGAAGCAGGGAGTTTTCCTAATGCATAAAATAATGAATAGTAATTTTCAGATTTTGAATTTGCACAGTAAGCCCAGAAGAAAGGCACAGCACATAAAAAGAGTAAACACACAAAAATGAAACTGAATGATGCCAAATAAATCATGCTGTCACACATTCAGTTTGTAAGAAAGACAAGGTAAAGGGAATTTTTTTAATGGAAGTGCCAGAGTTAAGGCCTTGTCTGTCTATGCTCTGAGGCTTTATCTGCTGTATGTTTATATATTTACATATATACATACACAGATTCTCTGTCCTTGCCCTCCCTCTCTGTACACACAGATATAAATATGTATATGTGCATATATGTACATTTACATATATAAGTGTACCAAATAAATCCTTTCCAGGGACTATTCTCTAGCTTTGAGACAAATTGCTGACTGACTCAGCCTCCAAACTGCTTTCAAATTGCCTCTCGGGGATGGTCTCTCACCTGTGCTGATTCTTGAATTAGGTTTGGACATTGTTTGGGAAAGGGTTAGGCGGACAGGTACTCTTCTACCTGTGTCGAGGGAATCAATGGAGCCTGCAGAGCTACTAATTTTGTCCGTGTTGACTTGATCTCCGTGGGCTGTAGTGGCAGCCTAGGTACCCAACTTCAACAGAGACACCTCTGTATACATGCTCAAGGGCAGGCAAGCTGAATTCTACCTCTGTGCTCTCAAGAGAACTTTGAAAGTGAAGACTCACAGCTTGGTCCATTTGCTGGGGCAGACACATATCTTATTCTTCATTATCTTATGGGTTTTTTTAAATAGAGGCTTCAATGTGCCATTCAAATGTTCTCTAACAATAGAACAATATTACAGGACAGTAAAGAAACTCCCAAAACAAAGATCCTTCCAAAGCCCAAAACTAATGCAGAACATTTAAAATAAGTGGTTTTTTTCTGTTACTGTTACTCATCCTGCACAAGTGAAGTCTGTTGTTCATTTTAGTAGGTAAAGAATAACAGTCATCTTCTAATCTACCATATTGTTTATCATGAGGGTGGTGGACCACTGGAACAGGTTGCCTAGGGAGGTGGTTGAGGCCCCTTCCCTGGAGATATTCAAGGGGAGGCTCGAGCAGGCCCTGGGCAACCTGGTCTAGTTGAGGGTGTCCCTGCTGACTGCAGGGAAGTCAGACTAGATGACCCTAGAGGTCCCTTTCAGCCAGGACCATTCTATGATTCTGTGATTCTATGATTCCATGATAAAAGAGCATGAGTTTGGGGCTGTATGTTGACTGCACACTGCAGGTAGCTAGCTAATCTGGACACTGTAAACTTAATATTTTATAATGTAAACACTATTTAGACTACTTAACTTCTGTCTATCCAGTGGATTTTCTCAATATGAGTGTTGCTGGCTTGGTGTACACATTACAATCAAGATATTTGCAAATTGCAGGAAGTCCAGCAGAAGGCCACGAAGATGATTGGGTGTTGGAGATAATGGCATGAATGAAGATGCTGAGGGAGCTGCATTTATTCAGATTAGAGAAGAGAAGGCAGCTAGGAATACCTAATTTATATTTCAGCCAGGGCTGTAGAGAAAGTAAGATAGATAAAGATTCTTCTCAGGGATACAAAGCAGAAGTACACAAGGGGATGGGTTGTCAATCAAGGTGGGATGAAGAGATATGGCCAAAAGAAAGTCCCTTTTCATGGTTCCCAGGGATTAATATGGATTATTTTGTTCTTTCTGACTTTATTCCTTCCCCCCTCTTTCTCCTGACTATCTTGAGGAGGGGTGGATTCTCTTGTAGCTTTGAATTCTAGAGATGAGCATGGAGGATGATAGCTACTGCTTTTTCTGCTTTCCTTTTTTTTTTTTTTTTTTTCCCCAAAGCCATGCCTGTTTGGATAACTGCTGTATTTCTTGTCAACACTCTCCCCTTATTTTATTGGCTTGCTTGCTGCCATATGAAATAGCTTTAGTTATACAGGATAACTTATTTAGTGGTGCCCGTTAGTGGCACACATATGGTCCATGATGGAAACCTCAGGTTTATGTTCTTGAAAATTTCCATGCACTGCTAACTTTTCCAAGCTGTCCCCACCTCTGTTCTGTGTAAATGTATGTCCTAAATCTTGTCATTTCCAGATCAATGGAGGAAATGTCTTGCTGAAAGTCTTATTCTGCCAGTTGTTAAAGTGCGCACCTGACTTACAACCAGGAGGTTGATTTTCTGAAGACTACTCAAATCTTAATGTTAAATATTCCTTGCTGAGTCAGTTGACATTGACTATGGCTGTAGGCAATTAATATGAAATTCTCAAATGACAGCCATTTTCTCCATTTCCTCTTGGTAATTTCCCTTTTTTTTGTCTCAGTTTTGCAGGGGCAGACTATGAAAAGTTGCTATTGAGAATCTGCTGCAATGCTTCCAGGTATTCATAATATTGTTTGCATTGCTAAGTGTTGTGAGGGAAAAATATCAAAGTTAAGGGATTATGATCTGCTGAAGCTGATTAAACAGTTCCTTCAGTTTGCAGAGTTGTAACAAATAAAAACCTCTCACACACAAAACTGAGTTATCCAGGTTGTCTGTTAATGAAACAGATGTCAGTTTGCTTAAATGCCAGGCTTCCTTTTTTTCTGTACTTCAAATCCTTTAATTTATGCCTGAGCAAAAGTTAAAGGTGTGCTCTGGCATAACATTTGCCTAGAGGATAACAAAATTCCTTAATTTGGCTCTTCCAGAATTAAAAAGGGGGTCTTATGTAAAAAAGAAAATGTTGGAGAAATTGGATCTCATTCCTTTCTTCTGTTTTTCATCTTATTCATAATTGCTCCTTTGGAAATGAAATTATAAAGTAGTTCAACAGAGGGTAGAATTCATCTGACTTAATCTTTTCACCTTCAGGATCTGATCTAACAGGTTGTGTAGGCTTCCTATGCAGTAAATGGAGAGAGAGAGATAGCTGTGAGAGGGCTATTCATCACATCTCTGCAAAAGCAGCTGTGAAAAGTAGGATAAAACATTCTCTGCAAGAGATTGACTGTATTCAGCAATAATGGACAGATTAGATTGGATCAAATCCTTAATGTTTAAAAATCTGCAGTAAAGTAAGACGCCTTGAATTTTCTTTAGGAGTTTAGAAACCTGGGAAAAAAAAGACTGCAGATGCTCTGGAAATTACGTTGTGATGAAAAGTTGGAAGCAGCTTTGTACAAACAGTAGCTTTCTTGAGGTTTCTCAAGTGGTGTCAAGGTAAATAAAAGGAAAAATAATATTATGGGGGTACAGCTATTTGAGTAGGGAGTTTGTGTACTCCTTCAGCACACGACAGATTCAAGGGGGAAATATTCCTAGTTGATATGGTGCAAGACTCAGAAAATAAAAGCTAACTGGAAAGCGATATATTATAGCTAAATTATAACACAGTCATACTATAATTATAGGATATACTAGACATAGTTAGGTTTTGTGGGTTTTTTTGTTGGATTTTTTTGTTTGGTTGTTGTTTGGTTTTTTTTAATTTGAAAAAATGCATTCTTATTACAGATATTTGCTATTGTACCACAAGGACTAATATTTCCTATGTCAATTATATCACTCTCTTAAATCAAGTATTTTTCTATGATGCATTTAGAGGAACCAGGACAGTGTTGTTGGACATACGTGTGGTTGCAAGAATATCTTTGTTTCTGTCGTGAGCACGTGTCTTTATCCTTGCAAAAACCAGCTGAAAGCAAAGGGAACATGCAGCTAGCACAGATTACTCTGCAGTTAGAATTACATATGTTCTTTAAGTCTCTAGAGCTCTGTGTCTTTCCTGAAACGCAGAGCTGTGCTTCCAGCCTGGGCAGGAATACCTGAGGTGGTTTTGCTTTGTTTAGTTTGGGTTCACGAGAGTAGAGAGACCATTCTCCTAATGCAGCTGGTCCCAGCCAGAAAGGGCATCCAGGACATTCATGGCATGGGTTTGACAGGGAAGGAAGACATACAAAAGATCCACAGCCTTCTTGAGCAGCAGCTGAATGCTAGATAGGAGACATCTGAGTGCTTAAGATGTCATTACATGCATGTGTTTAATCCCATCCTATTTTTCCACTGGAAACAACAGTAACTTGGACATCTTGCTCAGATGTACACACTGCATTGTAGATATTCAAGTCTAAAATGACCAGTGATGAATACTACCCTTAAAGTTAGATGACCGCAATTTCACCTTTACAAGTATATCTAAATTAATGAGACTAAGACCAGGTCAACATGTACTGAAAGTAACTATTAGCAGAGGCTGCAGGACTCAAAGGTCTTTAATCTAAAATTGAGGTAGGGATTTTTATTCCTCTCTGGGTGTAACACAGGTACCATGCTCTGCTGACTTCTTCAGTCCACAATAAAGCAATCATGAATAATATCTGCAGTGATTTACTCATATCTGTTTGAAATTTAAAGGCCATAACTGTTAATCCCACATCAGCTGATGTGGCAAGTAGACCGTTGTGTACTGGATATAAATAAATTTGGTATTACAAAAGTGTGTTCAGTTAAGGCAAGTCCTTAACTGAACTTGGAATGGATTAGCCAACTCAACATCACCAAAGCCACATCAATTCCTCACAAGAGCTACTGTCATCTAGCCACTCACTGCTTAGTCTGTTATTGCAAACGTGAGAACAGTTTGTGGAGGGGAATTTTGGGGGATAAGGCATGTAAGTAGAGTTCATTAGATTTTCTCTGATGTTTTCAAATGATGGTGAATGGAACAAAACCTTTTCAATATATCTATTCCGAAGAAGAGAAGAAACCTTTGTCCTTGGTGCTGCAGTTGTTACCCAAAGGGAGAAACTAATATTTAGTGTCTACTTGATTTTCAAACAACTGAATTCCAACTTAAATAAAATTCTGGAATTGGCAGAGAAATGCTGGTCTCGCTCATTTCCATAGCCTTGTCTGTTTTAGGGAGAACTTAATGGTAGGATAATTCAATGGGTTCTGAAACTGGGTGCATGCACTAATAGCAGTACTGAGCAAATTCCTGGCTGACAAAGTAGTAAAAGCTTGGCACAATTTTGGGAGATATTGCTGTCATTGTAATTGCTATCAGCAGTGCTACACAGTAAAAGGTTGATTCTAATGCAGCATGATTTTTATAGTTCAAGTAATATCTGGGATTGATTTCCCACCATTGTCTTGGATGTTGTTGCTCCATTAAATGTGAAAGTTTGGGTTTCATCAAACTACTCTCGGATTGAAAACGATCACCAGGTGTGTGCACTTGCATGATAGGGATTTTAACCATTGGAAAAATGTAGATAATATGCAGTATAAGAGTTTGCTTGCTTTTGTCAAGGAAAAGTCATGAAACCATTCAGACATGTCCAGAAGGAAAGAGAACGGCATGCAAATGATACAGAGTGAGTACTTCAAAATAGTACTTTGGACACCCCTCATATATCTTTAGCAACATTAATCTGATCATTTCTGCATGCCTATACATACATTAAATATTTTGACCTGACTTTCTTTTATACCAAGGTTTTCTTCAGTCTTCTGTGACAGCTTAAAGAGAACTTCAAATGTGAGCAAATTTGTTGCTGCTATCCGACCTCACCTGTTTACATGGCCAAGATCACCTGTAAAGACTTCATGTATATGAGAATCTGACTTTGAGCTGATTAACCTTTAAAGTCTTTATTATAAAACAGTTCAAACCATGACCCTTTCCTGAGGCTCTTTATCAATGCCCAGAGTTGAATCAGGTAGACCTCTGTGACAGTGGGCTCCCCTTTCTCAGGTGCCAACCTGACCTTTGTCTCCCATGACTCTGCCCAAGTGATAACCACCCGTGGTGGTCGCAATGGGTGTATGTAGCCATGATGGCTGTGCTGGGCTCTGTGTGATTTCGGTGCTGTGTGTCCTGATCTCCCCTTGAGCAGGGATGTGAGCTCAAGGCTACTTTTACTTCTCAAGATTGAGAGATTCCTTACCACAACAGCTCCTTGGTGAGTAACAGCATGCTAAACTTTGAAATCTTAGCCAAGTGATATGAAGGATTGATTGTGCATATTTTAAGCCTTTAGACATAAACCGTTGACCAAGTCTGGGACTACGATTGGATCCAACCGCACCTATACTCTCTGAGAAGTTTAGCAAACAAATGGTGTCCTTTCTGAACCTTGACTCAAAGGGTCTCCCTGGCAGCTCTGACTAATACCATGCTCTCTGCAGTAAATAATGGGGTGTGCATTGCCATCCTGAAACTTGTTAAACTCTCACATCTACTATCAAACTTCTTAAATCTCTGTTTTATATCAATAAATGTATTTTTTGCTTCTCTCTATAAGTGAAGTGCATCACTTCATCTGTGACAACCTCATCTTTGAAGGAAAGCTTTCTCTTCATCCTTTTCTGACTCTTGCTTTGCTATAGTGTCCCATTGCTACCTTAGCTAAGGAGAGTAAAAGTTGTTGCTGGCAGTCGATGTAGAATATCAGCCTTCATTTAGCCTGGTCAGTGTTGTCAGATTCAGATTTACATTTTCCAACTGTAGCTTTTAGCATCTTGTTAGGGAGTACTTGAGGAAAACAAGCAAACAAATAAGCAAGCAAGCAAGCAAACTTACATTTGCATTATCCTCCATAATTAGAACCACGAGGTAAAGTGTATTTGTCTGCCAAAGTTTTAGCATTCTTTGCAGCTTCTTCATTTCAAACATTAGGAAAATATGGGACAAGGAACACAGTAAGTTCAAAGTATAAAATAAGCTACTGATGGGGGTTTGTCTGCCTGGGTGGCTTTACCTAAAGTTGAATATTCAAACTAATATTTCCAATGCCTATTAGTGAGAACTGTGTGTTGTCAACAGACTCCTATGGCCTGTTGAGTTCCTTAGCTCAGTGTGCACAGTTGGCTCAACTGCAGAACAAGTCTTAAAATTGGTTACATCTCTCATGGGTACTGTATTTCTATGAATCTATAAAAACTGGCCACGTAATCAAGTTTCTCCCTAAGGAATTAGATCCACAAATATGGATATTGAATTTTTTTAAAAGAAACTCACTCTCATTTACTTAGTGCACCAAATGTCTCATAAGATATAATGATAAACTTTTACCTTGAGCTGATTGAATTTTTGGTTAATAAATACTGAGCTAAAGCCACTTTTCTCAGTTACTTGTCAAACCGGTTGTTGATTTGAATCCATTATTATTCGAGGAACTGCTTACTGAGTAAAGAAAACTTCCATAGTAGCACAAATTTCCAGCATTATTGGCTAATTAAGGCTTTGTCTACACTGGCAGCTGGGGACTTTAGGCAATCTCGTGCCCATATGCACTAACCATTTACATTGTAAATCTTTTGGCTAGGTCTTAAGTGACAGTCTTGCCTGATGCTGCAAAAAATGTTGGCATGAGGCTGATCTGACCCCTTCATACCATGTGCTTTGAAATTATCTGGGCACACAATCTGTAAGCACTATAAATCGATCTGCTGCAATCCCACAAGTCCCTGTTTTTGGTTTCTTGCAGTTCCTGCAAATCCTTTCTTTTCTTTTTGCCACCCATAAGTACAGACAATCTCACAAAAAGGCAGACAATTCACAAATGATTACTAAAATGGTTCAATTTCATATGGTATAAAGGAAACTGTGATCCATTTTAGCCCTTAATCAGGTAACACGAGGCAACAGATGCATGAATTATGGTCTTTGGAAATAGATGTTCACTGTGGATGATTCAAAGATGGTCATGAAATACCAGATGAGATTTCCTTCGCACAGCATCATGAAGGCAATGCTTCAAGGTACCTGATGGCAAAGACATAACATTTAGCAGAATAAAATGAAGTTCAGCTTGCAAACATGCTGCACGTTTTTATGCACAGATTTTTCCAAGTCTTCCTTTTCCCAGAGATCTTGATTTCATTACATGAGCACCTGAGAACAAATTGGGCCTTTGAATTACACACCTGTGCAGTAGATAGTGAAGAGAAATCTTTTCAAGACCGATAGTCTTGAAAACACAAGGAATGCTAGAATTTCTCAGACCGCTCAGAAAGCAGCCTGCTTTTATTGAATCCAAAACAGGGCAGTTTTTTACCACTTTCCATATTTTGATCAGTGGCTGTTTCAGTCCTTATTTTCTACAGTTTCTCTCTTTTTTTCCTCCAGTTTTTCTGCATATCTCACCATCACCACTACTACTTATTCTTCTGATTAAAAGGATGATGTCTATGACATCCACAGACCCACGACACCATGACAGGCTGACTTGGTGGCAGAGGGTGCTGGAAGATTTCCAGGGCTGCAAGAAGTTTTTCTGGCGACTACATGTTGGGTCTTCTTGAAAGATGTCTAAGGAAACACCATAACTGTCTGAGATATTACAGTAAATTAATACAGCAGACACAGTACCACAAGTTTGAGGATCCATGAATATATATTCTGAGGGTATTCTTCGCAGCAGGGATTCTTTAGCTATTTAATTGTAATCACTCTTCTTGCAAGTTTCAGCTAATCCCTGCCATTTACTTATGTGCTATCCATCATTTAAAATCAAATACACTCTTACAATCATTTCACAATCAGTTCAGCCTGGCTTCACACAGAATGACTCCCAGCAGCTCCCAAGGGAGTCCCGTATTTAAATAATCCTGATGTTTATTGTCTATTTTCCCGGACAAATAAAACTGGATCAAAAGTAGCTTTTACCCTTAATTTTATAGGATTAAAAATAAATGAAGTCTTACATTGTCTTTGACAAACAAATTTCATCATCAGTACTGATGTGGAGGTTGCAGAACACAAAAAACTTAATCCAGTTTGTGACGCTGGGGCCATTCTGAGCTGGTGCCTGACTCAACATTATGGCAGATTTGCATAGCTTTGGTATGCATAAGAGTGGAAAAAAAATGCCTTTTAGCACTGAAAGCCACACTGCCAGCTGGGAGCACAGCAGCTGCTTTTGTTTTCTCTTTAATAATATGTGTATATTATGGGATAGGTAGTTCTTGGCCATTGTCGGCTTGCTTACTAGTGGAGGACTATCTCACAGTACAGCTATTTCGAGTTGGCTTTGAGCAACTCCCTTGCATTATCTGGAGTCCAGGTCCCGGCAAAGGTTTCAGGCAATTTGTTCTGTACTGGGCCTGTGTCATATTTAATAGTTTTGCAAATGCCAGCTGACAGTTTAAGCACTCATGGTCAGGCAGTATCTGAAAATCAGGTTGGAAAAATGGTAGAAATAAGTAATTAAATAATGTAAATGTTTTAGCCTGAACATCAAGTCATGTTCTCAGAACATAGTGTAGGATGCCTGTTTGTTACATTTGCTATGGCTCCATATCAGGAGTCTAGGATGCAAGACTAGAAGGAACTTTCCGAGCTATTAAACCTAGTCCTCTTAATATTGCAGATAACTAAATTAGACAGCTTCTTTTCAACTCATAAAATATCCTCTTAAAACCTGTTTACATTCCTTGTCACAATAGGTTGTTTCCAAACTTTGGCCAAGCACTTTCAACTTTAAACTATTTACAGCTGCTGCTGGGTTGCTAAGGAAGTATGTTAAACAGAAATGCAGAATATATCGCTTCTCATTAAGAATTTATGTTGCTAAACATTAATTATTTTTCACCATAGAAAATCAGTATTATCTTTTTTTCCCTGAGTACAGATAAGGATTCCTCGCTGCAGTTGACATCATACAAGCATTCAGGGGCTAACACCAGGAAGACCTTTTCTAACTGTCCTTCTTGGCCAAGAGAAAGCAGGAAGGAGATAAAGAAAATTTAGATAAAAAATAAGATAAAAATAGATAAAATTAGTCTTTTATTCTCTTTTTATCCATTCCATATTTAAGCACATTTTTTGAACCAGTAAAAGTAATTGGGAAACCTTGTGGTGCCATGAATCACAAGTTAAAAGCCATCTTAGAGTAAGGCAGCAGTATCTTAGCCAAAACTCAGTAATTTCAAAACTTAGCCAAGGAGGCTTGTGGATGGCATATTTTCTGCTTGTTCATTTCAAAGCATCTTTTGTACACCCTTTCTTCTGAATGTACAAAATATACCACCATGGAAATAAGTTTTTAGCAAATTGTATGGAAACAATGAGACCATGAAACTGAGATCATGTGCACATAGTCTAAACAGAAGGTCATTTTGTTGCATTTGTTCAGTCATGAGCACTCAGCATTATCTTTTGCATTTTAATGGCATGCTTTGTAGTTTTAATCTTACAATTTAACAAGAGAAAGGATTGATGCAAATCTACGTGTTCATGCAGAGGTACTGATATTTAATCATAGAATCACGGAACCATCTAGATTGGAAGGGACCTTTAGGATCATCTAGTTCAACTGTCAACGTAACCCTGACAAAAAAAACATGACTAAACGATGTCCCTGAGCACCATGTCAGCCTGTCTTTTGAAAACCTCTAGAGATGGTGTCTCAACCACTTCCTTGGGCAGCCCATTCTAATGCTTGATAACCCTTTCAGTGTAAAAATTTTTCTTAATATCCAATCTGAACCTCCCCTGGTGCAGCTTGAGGCCTTTCCCTCTTGTTCTATCACCTGTGACGTGGGAGAAGAGACCAACCCCCACATCTCTACAACCTCCTTTCAGGTCTCCACTCAGCCTTCTTTTCTCCAGTCTGAACAACCCCAGTTCCCGCAGCCTCTCCTCATAAGGCTTACTCTTCGGACACCTCACCAGCTTTGTTGCCCTTCTCTGGACCCTCTCTAGCACCTCAGTGTCTTTTTTGTGGTAAGGGGTCCAAAACTGGACACAGTACTTACTTGAGGTGAGGCCTCACCAGTTCTGAGTAGAGGGGGATGATCATCTTCCAAGTCCTACTCACCACACTGTTCCTGATACAGGCCAAGATGGTGTTGGCCTTCTTGGACATCTGGGCACACTGCTGGCTCATGTCCAGCCAACAGTTGACCAACACTCCCAGGTCCTTTTCTACAAGGCAGCTTTCCAGCCACTCTTCCCCAAGCCTGTAGCACTGCATGGGGTTGTTTTGTCCCAAGCAAAGTACACAACACTTGGCCTTATTGAACCTCATCCTGTTGGTCTCAGCCCATCGTTTCAGCCTGTCCCATTCCCTCTGCAAAGCCTTTCTACCCTCCACCAGGTCAACACTCCTACTAACTTAGTGTCATCTGCAATAACCGTAAAGATAGAAACCCTACATAAAGTTCATGGCGTTATGTATTCAAAACAGCAGCAGTGAAGGATGGTACTCAATTTGCCTATCTGTCCTAGACCTAACGAAAGGCACAATGTATAAAGCATAATGAAACACCATTCCAAAGAAAATGGTTAGCCAGCCCATATTTTACATTTGTTTCAATGTCATTTGCCTCAATTAGATCCCTTGAAATAAATAAAAAAATCTACTTTAGTCATTCACTTACAGTTATAAAACATATTTGCAAAGGTTTGTCTTTGGAATCTCCTTTCACATAGCCTGAGACATTTGGGTAAACTAATTCCTGACCCATTTCCTTACTTCAACATATATTGTGGGGTTTCACACCACATTTCCTGCATTGAGGACAAATTGTTTACAAGAACCAAAGAAACTAGGAAGTTGTACAAGATAATCATAACCTTTACAGTAGTTGCTCCATATACCTGGTTGCAATGTGTCAATTCATTTACCTGAAAAAAGTCTCCTCCATGACTTCTCAGTGATGATTTACAACCGGTTGTCCTGAAAGTGGGTGGTAGCAATCTCATATTTGCATTTCCTTTCAGAAGAATATGGAGGTGAAGCAAGGATGATGAAGTCTCAACTGGAGACGTGCTAAATGAATCTTCAGTATCCTTTTCTTTTTTTTTTTTTTTTTTCTTTCTTTTTTTTCCCGACGTTTTTGTTGCTGTAGAAGTTTAAAATATTTTGTCTTTCCTTATTTTTGTTCAGCTTATTCTCTGGTGTAAAGTGAAATAAAATTCTGCTCCAAAATGGATAGATAAGACTTTTCCAGTACAACATATATTAGTATACACCCTATCCCATAATCAAACTACATGTTTTTCTGTTTCTTAAGCTCCTCCCTTCTTAGAGGGGATACAAGACCAGACATTCATCATTCAAATAATCTCTGATATTTCAGAAAACTACTGGTTGCTCACAATTCTTAAAATATTTACTCCAGTGATTCATGAGGAATTTCCTTTAGCTGGCACTGGATGCACTGAATGATGACTATACAATATGTGACCTTTTCAATGCTTATAAATATTATACATGCTTTTACAGAAATCAGTTTCAACAGCATGTCAAAATATTTACTTACTTATTGTGGATTTGGGCTTATAATGAACTAAAGGATCCCGCCTCATTCATCCCGAGTAATTGAAAGCATAATTGACTGAAAGCAATTTCTACCAGCCACCTGCATGAAGGAGCATTTGTTGAAATTGCTTTTTCCCTGTAAGCAATTATCAGATTTGTTACTGACAGTATCACATTGAGCTTCATTAACCAACAGCTCCTGGATCCTGCAAAACTGAAAGTGCTTAATTATAATCCCAGTTTACTCTGCTTATCATCGCAAACGTATCCTACCCGCAAAAATCAAACTTATTAATTGCAGCTTTATTGCTGAAAAAAGCAATAGCTGAGCTAGATTTTTCTAGTTTGCCTTTGGCACGGAGATTGTGTGGTTGGACAGGAAAACACTAAAATTATTGACAACTGAAGGGAGGTTTTTGTCACCTCTCTGAGAACTGAGATTTGATATTGTGCTGGTTGATGAAGCCCAAGTTTATGTTTCAACGCTCTCCCTACTAAACAATAGTTCTATCTGGCACATTAAAACATCTGTATTTAAGTAGCCACATGTAGGTGTGCAACAGGTGTTCAAATCACATTTGCAATCAACAGAGCTCATTCAATACAAGGAAATCTACAGTTGTTCTTCTGACCAAGTGTCTGAAAAACAAACAAAAAGTGTTAGCAAAAAACCAAAAAAACCAACCTCCAAATCTAAACATCCCTGGAGGTGTTCAAGGCCAGGCTGGATGGGGCTTTGAACAACCTGGGTTGGTGGGAGGTCTCCCTGCCCATGCCAGGGAGCTTGGAACTTGATGATATTTAAGGTCCCTTCCAACTCTAACCATTCTATGATTCTATGGTTTTATGGATAAGGAACTGGCTGGCTGGTCACATCAAGAGCGTTAATGTCTCAGTGTCCAAGTAGTTAGTTAATACCTAGTGACTAAACAAATTTTCCCACCCAATTTCTTTGATTTTAAAAAAATAAGAAGAAATTTTCAATACCAAAAAAGCAGTATCTGCTGTTGATCATTAGCTGTAATAATCTTTTCCTGAGACTACTAATTAATTTCAGCCAGTGAAAATGGGAAAAATATTTACATTTGATGTAGCCATAGTTAAAAGCAAAGCATATAACTATATCCCCAATTTGCAGATTGTAATTCAACACTACAGTCAGCATTCCCTAGAGTCATTATCTGTCCATTATAGCAAATTATATTGAANTATAAAACATATTTGCAAAGGTTTGCCTTCGGAATCTCCTTTCACATAGCCTGAGACATTTGGGTAAACTAATTCCTGACCCATTTCCTTACTTCAACATATATTGTGGGGTTTCACACCACATTTCCTGCATTGAGGACAATTTGTTTACAGGAACCAAAGAAACTAGGAAATTGTACAAGATAATCGTAACCTTTACAGTAGTTACCTGAAAAAAAGTCTCCTCCATGACTTCTCAGTGATGATTTACAACCGGTTGTCCTGAAAGTGGGTGGTAGCAATCTCATATTTGCATTTCCTTTCAGAAGAATATGGAGGTGAAGCAAGGATGATGAAGTCTCAACTGGAGACGTGCTAAATGAATCTTCAGTATCCTTTTCTTTTTTTTCTTTTTTTTCTTTCTTTTTTTTCCCGACGTTTTTGTTGCTGTAGAAGTTTAAAATATTTTGTCTTTCCTTATTTTTGTTCAGCTTATTCTCTGGTGTAAAGTGAAATAAAATTCTGCTCCAAAATGGATAGATAAGACTTTTCCAGTACAACATATATTAGTATACACCCTATCCCATAATCAAACTACATGTTTTTCTGTTTCTTAAGCTCCTCCCTTCTTAGAGGGGATACAAGACACAGACATTTATCATTCAAATAATCTCTGATATTTCAGAAAACTACTGGTTGCTCGCAATTCTTAAAATATTTACTCCAGTGATTCATGAGGAATTTCCTTTAGCTGGCACTGGATGCACTGAATGATGACTATACAATATGTGACCTTTTCAATGCTTATAAATATTATACATGCTTTTACAGAAATCAGTTTCAACAGCATGTCAAAATATTTACTTACTTATTGTGGATTTGGGCTTATAATGAACTAAAGGATCCCGCCTCATTCATCCCGAGTAATTGAAAGCATAATTGACTGAAAGCAATTTCTACCAGCCACCTGCATGAAGGAGCATTTGTTGAAATTGCTTTTTCCCTGTAAGCAATTATCAGATTTGTTACTGACAGTATCACATTGAGCTTCATTAACCAACAGCTCCTGGATCCTGCAAAACTGAAAGTGCTTAATTATAATCCCAGTTTACTCTGCTTATCATCGCAAACGTATCCTACCCGCAAAAATCAAACTTATTAATTGCAGCTTTATTGCTGAAAAAAGCAATAGCTGAGCTAGATTTTTCTAGTTTGCCTTTGGCACGGAGATTGTGTGGTTGGACAGGAAAACACTAAAATTATTGACAACTGAAGGGAGGTTTTTGTCACCTCTCTGAGAACTGAGATTTGATATTGTGCTGGTTGATGAAGCCCAAGTTTATGTTTCAACGCTCTCCCTACTAAACAATAGTTCTATCTGGCACATTAAAACATCTGTATTTAAGTAGCCACATGTAGGTGTGCAACAGGTGTTCAAATCACATTTGCAATCAACAGAGCTTATTCAATACAAGGAAATCTACAGTTGTTCTTCTGACCAAGTGTCTGAAAAACAAACAAAAAGTGTTAGCAAAAAACCAAAAAAACCAACCTCCAAATCTAAACATCCCTGGAGGTGTTCAAGGCCAGGCTGGATGGGGCTTTGAACAACCTGGGTTGGTGGGAGGTCTCCCTGCCCATGCCAGGGAGCTTGGAACTTGATGATATTTAAGGTCCCTTCCAACTCTTACCATTCTATGATTCTATGGTTTTATGGATAAGGAACTGGCTGGCTGGTCACATCAAGAGCGTTAATGTCTCAGTGTCCAAGTAGTTAGTTAATACCTAGTGACTAAACAAATTTTCCCACCCAATTTCTTTGATTTTAAAAAAATAAGAAGAAATTTTCAATACCAAAAAAGCAGTATCTGCTGTTGATCATTAGCTGTAATAATCTTTTCCTGAGACTACTAATTAATTTCAGCCAGTGAAAATGGGAAAAATATTTACATTTGATGTAGCCATAGTTAAAAGCAAAGCATATAACTATATCCCCAATTTGCAGATTGTAATTCAACACTACAGTCAGCATTCCCTAGAGTCATTATCTGTCCATTATAGCAAATTATATTGAAGATAGGATTTAAGACGCTGGGCATTTTCTATTTAAGCCAAAAAAAAAAAAAAAGTCTTTTAGAAAAACCAAGTTCAGTCACAAAGCAGTTAATCACAATTTACATCAAATGATCTGTTTGAAAGCTCTCGGACTTCTGTAAAGCTTCCAATAATTTTTTAAAATTTTGATTAGGTTTATAAATGGAACTAGACCTTTATTCAGATGATAATGAACTCTCCTCAACTTTTACAAAGGGCCATGTGCATGTAGAGGAGAAATAGTAGTTGCAACTGGCTATTAGATGACTAGAGATTGTTGTAATGTGTTTATTCTGCTGCAAATTCATGTTCTCAGCAGCAAATTCATGTTCTCTCAATGCTATTTTTTTTTACCTTTTAAATTAAATCTTCAGATAGAATAAATATAAATGACAGTGAAATTATATTTGCTGTTATATCAGTAACTAAAGTAGAAAATATCTGATTCTTTCACAAAAATTAAGGAGCAGAAAAATCCTGGTTGAAAATTATTATTTTTCAAATGAAGAGGCAGTTTCAAAGAACCAGATTAACTAAAGTAATACCTACCATAAAAATATTTTTTTTTACCTTTTAATTTCCTTCAAAAATGTCAATAGATTAGTTTTTTCCTATTGAGATTATGAACAGTGTGCCAGTTGTGAATTTCTTTTTAATGTTGACGACTCCTTGTACAGAGACAGAAAATATTTAACTTCTGTCAAGAAACAGATCATGCTTTCAATAATGTGTTTCTATTTCTTAGTTTGCTTTTCCTTTTTAGCTGTATCTTTATCTTAATGCAAGCAAGTTGGTCCATGAGATAGAAATCTCAAAGTGTGTGATGAGTTTATTCATAAGGTGCTGGTTTCCAAAGAGATATGTGAAGGCTGAAGAGATTTACTTTGCTTTACAAATATCTCTCGAAGTCATATCAGGTATCCATAAGACATTCAGCAAGGCCCAAGCCACCTAAGCCAGTGGCATTCAAGGGATTTGCAGAGCTTTTCAATAATTTTAATTTGCAGAGTTTTTCAAAATTTAATTTTTTTTTTTCAATACCTCTGGGTTTTCCTGCTTGCAGCACCAGCGTACTGTCTCAAAAGAAACCATTCATGAACTCTTTGGAAATGTGGCTTCATTTTGCCTATACATCCTGCATGATTTGGCCATAATTCATTGCTGATGCCTTTGGACACTATTGCCACATGTGCCACTTCTTCCCACATAAACAGGTATATGATCCAGAAGCAATAGCCCATTATGTTACAATATTACCATACAAAAAAACATTAGACCACCTTAAAATTTTCTCATGTCAGAAATATGAATTAAATAAAATGTGAGCTTCGCTTTTTTTTTCATTAATTCATATCTGTGTCATATGTTTTTGTTTCTGATTTTCATATTTGGACATCCTAGGACATTAGTATTTCTTTAGAAGTGGTGGAACTCTGTTTAAGTGACACCAGTAGCACCTGCAAATCCAGACCATGAAGAAAGTCAGAACTTTCTGGCAAGTGCACCCATGCTGGCGGTCCCTAAAAGAAAGAGAGAAAGAGTAACAGATAGCAGAATGGTGACACATCTCTATAATTTCATTGCATATCTTTAAACTCTTAATCTAAAAACCCTGGGTTGTTCAAAGGATTTATAGTGACCCCCTCTGTGGAACACTGATCTTTCCTCCTACTGGCAGATGATGACTTTTAGGACCGATCTAACTTGTTGTGAACCTGGGAACCTTTGTATATAGTATTAAGCTGCTAATCAGCCTAATTATCAGGTAGTGTAGTGAATGAAATAATAGTAAGTTAGAGAACTGCCAAGACATGCTCACTGTGGACTTAAAAGCATTAAAAGAACTGAGAAGTTGGATAAGCGTGGGGGATTTTGTATTTACCTTTTAAGCATACCAAATTCCCTGCCCATTCTCGATTGCACTTCTTCAAAATAAGACAAACTTTTAAATACAGCAGAAGTGTGAAGATAAGATCCTTGGTGTCCTATATTTCTTACTAATCATGGACTAAAGAAATTTAAATTTGCTTTCAGTTTTAGCCCAAGCACTGTTCAGACAAGAGCTACCATAGACCGGTTGCAGTATCACTACAAAATAAATATTTCCTGGGGCACGACTGATTTTTTATTCTCTGTATTCCTCTGTTCAGCTATAGAAAATACCTGTAGAAGACTGAGAACAAAGGGGTCCTGCTAAAGGGGACTGAGGAAACTGTGATTTTCCCAGGTCAAAAAGTGAAGAATTCAGATCTCCTGAACCTTTAGCAGTGGCAATAGAGTCTCGCTGATACGTATCCTATAGACCAATTACATTTTCTTCCAAATTGAAATCAGTCATTTTTTTTGATGAAGTGAACACGTAAGTCCATACACAATGATCTGGGTTTTGTCATAAAGAGAAATGTCAAACAGCTGTAGAAACCATTTAAAATTAATTCTTTTACTACTCCATACTTAATTAGAAAGGAAAGACAAGTCTTCAAAGCAGTATTGGTCTCTACCATGTAGGCTACATCATGCGCCCCACTGTGCGTGCACTCATACAAATACAGATGTTCATGAACACTTGCATTCACTTGAAATGGCATGTTTGCAACTGTTACTGATTTTTCTCAGGCTGTTGTGGCATCTTAAATCTTTTCCTGTGCCTTGTAGCACAGCTGATTTGGGATGTCTTAGGTAAAATTGCATTTTGCGATGGTGACAGAAGAACTGTGAAGTCTTTTATGGAGATAGATGTGATGATGAATCACAAGAGGGATCGGTGGGGTTCTGAAGGATGCAGATGTGGGTTTGAAATAAGCTTCAGGGATCTGAAGGGGGGGCATAGGGATGATACCAAACAGAGTAGAGGAAGAACAGTCATTTCAGGAAGTTTTTTCCTGGGAGAAAATTACCTTTCCCCCTTTCTTAATATTTGTTAACTTACCCTTGAGAGCTGATTTGTCTGTTAGGTTACAGTGGGACTGTAGCATACTCTTCCATGGCCAGTATCCTTCTTCCCAAAAAGCAGCTTTTATCTCACACATTCCCTTATAGAACCTTAGGATCATGGAAGAGTTTGGGTTGGAAGGGACCTTTAAAGATCATCTAGCTCCAGCCCATCTTCCATGGGCAGGGGAACTTTGCACTAGATCAAGTTGTCAAAGCCCCATCCAGGCTGACTCTGAACACTTCCAGCAATGGGGTATCCACAACTTCTTTGGGAAACTTGTTTCAGCACCTCATCAACTTCATTGTAAAATATGTCTTTTTCATGTCTAATCTAACTCTCCCCTTTCTTCATTTTAAAACCACTTTCCCTTGTTCTGCCACTACAGACCCTGGTAAAAAGTCTCACTCTGCCTTTCTTATAAATGGTCCCACATAAGGGGATCTTCACACCCACTCTAACGGGTCCATGTCTTTCATGAATTGAGAGACCCAGAGCTGGATGCAATATTCTGGGTGATGTCTCACAAGAGCAGATTAGAGAGGGAGCATCACCTCCCTTGACCTGCTGGCCACCCTCTGCAGTCAAGGACATCGGTGGCCATGACTAACTTCCTGGGAATCTTGGGCCCCCATCACTCCAGTGAAGAACAGGAGAGCATCTCCTTAAGGCAATGGAATGGGAGAGGAGGGTTGTAGGTATAGTCTGGAGCCTGGAACAGCCCTGGGAAGATGGGCTGAGGGCAGAAGAAGGCATGGAAAAGGCAACAGTAGTACTGAGAGGGATTCTTCCCCCTTTTGCGCTACCATCCAGCACTGAGAAGCAGATTTATCTCTGTGGCAAGAGCAGTGAGGCTGTTTGTATTGAGCTGTGCAGGCAGGAGACAGAGGTTAGCATTGTAGATAGTGCAGTTTTCTCAATTAACCAGGCCTTGTAACTTCTAGTACAGGAAAAGTGGTAAAACTGCCTTTTTGTTCCAGCAGACCATTTCCTGAGGTAAATCATATTATAGCTTTGCCAGCTTTAATTGCCACTTCTCAAGAATTCTGGTAGGATAAAATACAAGCCGTACTTAAGTGCCTCCAGTCATTTGCTCTACTCTAATGTAAGAGAAGGAGACATTTGGCTCAGAGTTCAAATTCTACTTTTTTCTCCATAATCTCTACCTCCAAACAGTTCAGGAAGCCTTGGACCTGATGAACTTGAAAATCTACTACAATCTGATTGTTATTCACTGTGATTTGGTCAACTGCATAATAAGAAAAAAATTACCCCATGAAGTTTCACTGTTTTCAGGGTGACAGCCTGGAATTGATGGTAGATATTTCTCCAGGCTCCTGGTCTGACCTGGTAAAAGAGGTGAGCTCAGCCTTGTAACAGTCCTCTGAGGCAAATCTTGCCAACAATAAAAATATGGGCAAAGGGGAAAGGTGGCTGTTTTAGACTTTTCCCATTGCACCTCAAAGTGTAAGATGTGGAAAGTATGTGGGAAAAAAAAGGAGATAAGTAAGGCCAGAAGGTCACTCCTGTAACTCTGTAAAGTCAACAACTGTAACTATTTTATGTCTGATTCCTTAAGGCGGAAGAAGTCGATCTATTTGGCCCATACCAAAACATTCACCTGTCCAGCTTTACATCAAGGGATAAAGCTATGGATGTGTAGCCAGATACCTGGACAATTTGGTAGTGGCAGCTTCAGCAGCTCTCACCAGTTCATTTGCTTTCGCAAGAGCTAGATTACTCAGCAGTTGCTCAGCAAGCACAAACCCATGGCTGGTTATGTGATGTCTTCATCATTCACTGCTGCTCTAGGATACCTTGCAAACTGCTCCAGGAGCCATAAAATGACAAATCAGACAGCTGATGGGTTTCTCTTAAAAAAGTCTCAAAAGCTCTGTTGTAACACCCATAATTCCAAGTCCAGCTATCCACTGATGTGTTCAAACCTCAGTCCACTTTCTTGCCTGACCACGTTTCCTTAGCCACTGAAAACCAGAGCACAAATAACCAATAGTCAAAATTGAAGTTATGGAAGCAGAATCAAAATTTACAGCTTAAATAACAAACAAACCCAAAGACACACATGAGATCTGTTCTGGAATGTCCTATTCATTATTCTCTACTTCATACTAAAGGTTTCCATTTCCTCTTTGAATAAAATTTTCATTCAAATTCTGCCAGTCATACAATCATAGAATTGTTTAGGTTGGAAAAAACCTTTAAGATCATTGAGTCCTACCGTTAACCTAGCAGTCATCATTCCCTGAAAATGTAAGGATAGAGGAAAACCCTACTTGTGCTCCTGATCCCTTAACCAGCTGTCCCAAGGTCCTGAAGGCTCTCTTGATTGCACTCAGACTTCTTTTTGCAACTTCCTTGCTGCCTACCTGAAAAATCAATAATAGACACTAATCTGAGGGTCATATGAAGGGTAGGATGCTTTCTTTCACATTTGTAAACTGATCCCCAGGGAAGCAGCAAAGTTCCCTAAGAAGTGGGTCTGGTCTGCACGTTGTCCTTCTATTCCCTTCAGAAAGGAGTCTCCTATGACATCTTGTCTTTTTTTTTGTCTTTATGGAAGCAGTTTTGATGCAGGGTGTAGGCGGACAACAAACTAGATGAACCATTGGCCTTGTTATTATTTGATTCCACTTTCAGGACCTGGTACATATTATAGAAGGACACCTGGGAAGATGGGGTAGTCAGAGTGGAAATGTGTTTGGTCAGGAACTTGTTGCCATTTCCTGCTATTCCTTAGGTCATTGTGTTCAGCCAGGTGGCGAGAGGATAGGGAATCTTCCATATGATGTGTCCTGTCTGCCTGACAGGCCTGTCCCAGGGAAGACAGGGTGCAGTTCCAGTCATCTATCTATCTTTCTCTCCCTGATGCTCCTCAACCTACTCACCTCCTCCTAGACATGTGTCACTAGAAGTCATCAGTGTTGTCAACAAAAACTCCTTTCTGTCTTCATGAAACGTGCAGACACCCTGGGCAGAGGGCTTGAAAAAATCAAAAGTTTTTTAAACTCTTTCAAGTCACCTTCGGACACTAAAAATAACATTTGAGAAAGCTCTGAGAGGAACTCATTGATATGATATGATATGAAATGATATGATAACTTCTCAGTTATCCATTATTCAAGGAATGCTGGGCTAAGTGCAACAGTGTGTAATAAGAAAATGTGTATACAAAGCGTTCACATACATTGTTTTATGCCACACCATTGTGCTTAATCCTCCATTCACTAAACCACACTGTAAAAATAAATTGGCATAAAGTGAAATATATTCTGGAAAGAAGTAGGAAGTTCCTCCTGACTGACAGCGGCTTGCAATGCCAGGGCTTGTTCTATATTCATGCTTACAAAATGCAGATTATGTTTCTTTCATGCTGGCAAGCCAATAACTAAGTTTCACTGCTTTTGGCATTCACTAGATTTTTGTCATACCTCCCTAATATGCCTTAAGGGTACTTGTTGATACCAAGAATTGAAACAAAGCTTATGCTTTCGGTTGCCAAGTCACTTCAGCCAGATGGAAACATAAATCTGGAGCCAGAAAATATTATTACTTTTATCTGAATTTGGAATGTACAATGGTGGCTTTGTCTTTACCATGCGACTGTTTCTTCTTACCATGAAAAAGTCTAACATAAGATGTATCTCGTTAAGGCTTCCTTTGTTGCTGTCCTAGCAAGTTGGATTGGATATGTTGCGAGGTCTATAACCTAGTTCTGGTAAATAAAGGTACCATATTCCTTTATGGAATTTACTTCCTCTCCAGCTGACGAAGGAATAAGAATGAGTGATGTTTATAAGATGAAGCCAGGTAAATCACTGCAGAACAGGGCACACATACTTAACAGAGAAGGCTGGACATCCCTGGTAGTTCATCTTGGTGCCTTTAAATCAAGACTTTCTGTCTTTCTGGAAGATCTGTTCTCATGCAACTTGAGGTGTTCTTAGTATAAGACAGTTGTATCTGGACAAGATGTTATTGTGATATTGTACAAAAGTTGTTAGGAGTTGTAACCATCTCAGTTGAGCTTACAAATCTGTGTAATTCTAAAGTCAATAGTAAAGGTCTTAATTTGCTGGGACTGTGCTCAAGATATCTTTAAAATAGCAGTACATTTTGTATTTTTTTGTATAGATGATAGTTTTCTGCATCATTGGTCTGGGAAGATTTAATGAAAAGAGAAAAGCGACGTGTAACTGAGAGCAAAGGATCACTGCAATCCACACTACTTCAGAAAGAGGAGGTGTTTCCCTGTGTGAAATACAACAGATACTGAGATACTTTGCTGTACATTAGCACTTTTTCTGGTATTCACTCCTGAAGCTGGAAATGAAAATGATCTTCAAATGAAAACGACTAAATTAGTCAGTATGTATTATCTAATGGAAGCTACTGGAGTTTAACAGAGGTTGTTTGAGAGAGGTTTTCTGTCACCTGAGGATGACGAAGCTGTCAGCAGCTCTTCTTACACCAGTGTGGCCAATGCAGCCCCATACTGTTGTTCCAGAAAATCCTTGTTCTCTCCAGGAGACACTAATTAAATTAGGATGACACTCCCACCATCCCGACTTTATTATCTTCTTCAGATGTTCTACAACAAACAGCAGCAAAATAATCAGGCTGAGAGAGCTGTGGTTGTTCAGCCTGGAGGAGAGACGTCTCCAGGGAGACCTTACAGCAGCCTTCCAGTATCTGAGGGGAGCTACAGGAGAGCTGGAGGACTCTTTGTCAGGGAGTGTAGTGACAGGACAAGGGGTAGTGGTTTTAAATAGAAAGAGGGGAGCTTTAGATTAGATACCAGAAAAATTCTTTGCTCTGTGGGTGGTGAGGCACTGGAACAGGTTGCCCAGAGAAGTTGTGGATGCCCCATCCCTGCAAGTGTTCAAGACCAGGCTGGATGGGGCTTTGAGCAACCTGGTCTGGTGGCAGATGTCCTTGCCCAGGGCAGGGGGGTTAGAACTTGTTAATCTTTAAGGTCCCTTCACACTCTAACCATACTATTTCTCTATGAATCAGGTACATCAAACTTTCCCATATGATGGCACAGGCCAGACATCTGTCAGAGGCTGCAGTACACTGTGCCATATTTTCTTCACACGCAAATAGCACATGCAAACGAAAATGATGGACCCACACTAGAGGAAACATCAGCCTTCTGATTTAAACTTGTCAGTTTTATCTTCTGTTCAACCCAAAGAGACTGGAGAGGGGAAGCATCAGTTGGCCAGAACAAAACCTAAGAGAAAAGGTGAGAGTTGAGGAGAAATCAGTGATGCTTTTACATATTACTTGCCTCCTACTGTATGACAGCAGAAACAGAATCTTTTTTTAAAGCACATGTAGCTGAAGGGATGGCTGTGGTGCCTGGGACACGGGGGGGTTGGTGGCTTCAGTGGAGTGCTGGATCCCCAGTGCTGCCTCACTCACAGGCCAACTTTCTCACCAGGCTGCCCAAACACCTGCATCCCACCGGCTGGTGTCCGAGCTGGGAGCCAGATGGTCTGGGAGTCTGGAAACACGGAGACCAATGCTTCCAGGGCAATCTGCATACGTGCAGCTTTTCCAGGGCTGATCCTGAGCTGTGAGTCCTCCAGCCTGTGCAGACCTGATGGAGTCTGGCCAGTGCCACCATTAAAAGGCACTGCTGTTACAGACCAGATTGTCCCTTACTGTCAGCAGCTGTCAGGGTACCTAGGGAGTGTATTTTGCTAAAGGATCACAAGTGTACCAGTATTGCAGTGCATAATTTCTTTCTTTACTGATCTATCAGTGTTTTTGGCTGTCTCTCCTCTTGCAGAGTAAGTTTTCTCCTTTGCAAAAATCACTTCTTCCCTCAAACTCCAGAGTTACTGTGTAATGCAAAACCCCGTGCCTGCAAACGCTGCAGATTTTACCAGAGATTAAAAGCACCATCTAGTGGCATCAGGGTGAGTTTACAGGGAACAGAGAAATTCTCTGGCTCATTTGGAGTTAATAAACAGCCACAGAGAGTAATGATGTCTGGGCCTTCCTTTGATGTTGCTTTCCATCACACCTTAGGGAAAGATGATTTCCGAATGAGAGACAGGCTTGCAGGCTGCACACAGAAAGCCCAGCTCCATCACAGGTTCAGTATCTCACTGTTCCCCATGCCACTCTGTTTTTTACTTCCAAGAAAACCAGTGGCAGTTTTACTCCGTTCTCCCAGAAATTGCTGGTGAATCCTTCAGAGCAGAACTTAGACACCACAGAGAATTAAACAAGAGAGGTTTCAAGCCAAAAGAAGTGTTCTGCTTAGTTCTTTCTCCCCTGCCCCCAGTAGTTTAATCATTCATGTTTGAATTCAGAATAGGAAGTCTTGTCATTAGTAACAAGACACATAAAGATGGCACAGCACAGCAGTGTGCAGCTTTCCTCCAGTTGGCAGCCTGAATAACCAATTTCCTTTACTTCTACCCTGACAAGCATACGGGTTCAACAGTCCCTTACAAAGAATTCATGTAGTGAATTGTATTCAGCACATGCTTGTTTGTGTGTATTCGGTTCAGCTGAGATAAGGATGGACATAACTATGTACAGGGGGAAGAGTCTGCAGGTCTTTGTGATGAGTGCAGTCAAGCATGCTTTAATTCTTTTAAATAAGACATCACTTCAGTGAAAAGTTCAGCACCTGGACTCGCAAGCACATGCTAAATGGAAGTCTTTGCTGCTCTCACCACCTTGTGGTCATTGGTTTCTCAGACAAAGATCTGGGTAGTAGGCTAATGAGCTGGATGCCTAACAGCTAAGGATTAAACAAGAGTCCACACAGGACAGCTGGTGCATTGCAGGAAATCCAAGGAAGTCCTCATACAGCACTTCAGTTATGTGTAAAGCCTAAAGAGCCCATGCTGTCAGGGACTGGAGATGGTGTAGGTAGTTAACCTTCTCAAAAGGATCTTATTGACACACAGAGGAACAGAGTGTTCTGTGGGCATTTGTTGAAGGGAAGGGAATCAGAGGCCAGGCCTTAAGCACCTGATTTATGCGTGCTGCTTTGTTGTGCTTGGAAGACTGTGTATGAAATTTGCCCACCAAGCAGTGACTAGTGACTTCCAACCATATGGTTGATCTGCTTCCCTGTCTTTATCCGTTTAGCTATACGTTGTATTCTACATTTTCCTTAGCATCTTCCATCATCAGCCTTGCTTTCTAATGACTGGAAATGCTGAGGGTCAGCTTTGGATTTTGGAATCACTAATGAAGTTGCAATTGGGATCATTAGTAACCTTGCAAGGTCTCATGAACTGCACTTTCAACCTCTGTTCTCTGCCACAGCTTTAAGTACTATATGTTGCATAGAAGAAACACAAAAGGATTTCTATTCAGTGCTGGTGTCCTAGGCTGAGATTAGTAGTGAAGTCCATCTCCTAACAAAGATATTGGCTATGGGCTACTTCCAGTGATGTCCCAGTCATTTCCAGTCTCAGTAAAGGCTCCGGCATCTTTCTCACAGAAATACAGACCGGTTTGGGGTTAGCCTCATTTCAATGGCATGGGATTGATTTCTTCAGCAAGGTGATGGTAAAACCTCATGAAAATCACTGATCCCACTAGTTCATGGAACTTCTTTTGGGGAAACTTCTTCTTTTCCATAATCCACGTCCAGCTCCTGGACTAAGAAGAATTAAAAGGGATAGTGATGCCCCCTCACACCTTGCTGACCCACACACTATGGTTCTCACCTGTTGGCTGCCTCGGCAGTAGGTTAGTGTCCTGTTGGAGATGGGATTTGAAATTGATAAGGAAATCAATTGCATTAAGTGACATATGTTAAGGACATAAACGGTCCTTATTTTTCATATAAAATACAGGGGAATGATATCTTGCTTGCCTGATTAATGCAAAAGAAATATTAAGACCTGTCCTAAATCTAAACTATTTTAAGAAACCCAAACCTGGCTGTATCCCCTCTCACATAATTATAACAGCAGATACATGACAGCTTGACAGATTAAGTTAATTAAACAACTAGTGGGTGTATATTTTTGAAAGGCTGTATTTCCTTTAAGCTACAGAGAAGCCTTCCATTCTTCTTCTGTAAGAATTCATATCTGGTAGGTATGTTTTAGTCAGTTAAACCTAAGCATCAGTATAAAAATAATGAAAGAAAGCAGGCAAAGTATCCTTAAATCTACAATTATGCACACTCTTTGATGATATAAGGTTGGCCAAGTGGTTTAAGTTTTCTTTAACTCTTCTGGGGTGAAAAAGCAGCTCTTGGAGCATAAACAACAACGGGAATAACAATAATTAATGCTCATGGTCTCTAAGCTCAGCTGGAAGTGTGAACTGGGGGCTCACACTGAGGCGAAATGTGTGTGAAGCAGCAGCTCCTGCCTTCTGCTGAGTTACAAAATCAGCTTGGGCCAAAGAATAAAAGGAGGTTGAAGGCAGAAGGATGGGCTGTGTATAGGGGAGGAAAGGAAAGGACACAGGAATTAATTTGGTGGCAGGAGTGGAAGGGCAGTCCAAAGTCAGTAAGGTCAGTAATGTTCTTTATATAATGTATTTTTCTGACTTTTCATCAGGGGAAGATCGGTTACGTCCAGGTTAAACCATTTTCAGTTGTGCAGGAAAGCAGTGCCCTTGCTCTCAAACCTGTTAACATGATTCAACAGTGGGCACAAGATGCAAGCACTTTATGCAGGGAAACAACCTGTTATGCATCTGCGTTTATTTTTAAGCTGCTGAAGTTGACAGCAGTTAAGCACATGCTTAATTGGAAAGATACACACATGCTTAGAAACATACATAGATTTAAGATTTTGCTTTGATTTGTTTCCTGAATCCAAGTTTTTGTTTTTATTAATACTGTTATAACATTACATATGGGTATAGCTGTACAAAGTGAAGATGAACACAGTAGAAAAAGACCAGAGACGCAAAGAAAACAGAACAAAATATGAAGAGCATCGGCTCATGCTGACTTCATGTGTGTAATTTTATTATCTACTTACATAAAATGAGATTAAACCTTATTCTGGGGCTTTTCTATTATTGGAATGTTTGCCTCATTGATTTTGTCTTTACTTTTTCCTTCTGCTTTCACATTTTAGTGAAACACATGCCAGTTCTGATACAGAGCAACCTGATTTCTTATGCCTTTGAAACCTTGGGCTGTGCTGACAAGACAGGTTAATGTTGATTTGTCAATAGTTCATATTTGATGTACCGGAGAAAATGCAGATACAAGATAAAAATGTGATGGCTTTAAAGAGAGANAGGAACCCTTCCATGTCACTTCAAGAGTCTGTGGATCCTCTCTGGGATGTGGTACCATCAGGGATGTTTCAACTAGAGACAAAAAGCTTTACAGACAGTCTGGCGTACCGTGCAGGACAGAATAGAAAGCATCCCTTGCATCCTAAAAGGACAAAATGCAGAATTGGCAGAGGGAGAAGAGCCTTTAGCTACTCCTTCCATCGTCACTAGCCAGTACCGTGTACATCCCTACATCACATCACACACTTGTGGAAACCCCAGAAACTCCCTGTGACACACCTCTCTGGANTCAATACATTCATATTAGCAAATTAAAGAGGACAGTGGCAGTGTACAGTTGTGGGTTCACATCCATTTCCAACAGCATTTTGGCTTGCATGCAGTCACAATTTTTTCTGAGAATCAGAGAGTGTCATAGTATGGACATGGTAGATTATCCAGGGTCTCCGTGGACAAAGAATGGGCCCTGCCACTACTTCATTTAATATAGTTATAACAGCAAAGTCAAATTTCTCTTTGGCAAGAGGAAGAGTATGTGGACATAACTGTGTTGGTTTTCAAAACCAGAGGTCATGGACCAGGGAGTTCTTCCTCAAAAAGATCACCTGCAAGCCAATGGTCTGACAGATAAACTGGCTGATTTGTCAACTGAGAATTTTACATACAGCTTCACTGAGAAAAGGCCAGCAAATGCTTTGTCCTGTCAGCATACAATGTAAGATGCAGATTCTCAGAGGATTTAGGCACTGAAATCCTCTACAGCTGTTGGGTTCCATCTGCAGAAAACAGAGAGCTAATTACCTGATGAGTATTTGTTACTTGCATACTTTAGGGGAGGAATCTGGGCAGAAAAGTCCAGTTTCAAGACAAGAAGGAGCCTCCAGAGAAGTTGAATACAATTTTATCGGGAAGGAGCTATCTGACTTGGCTTCATTACAGATTCACACATTCAATCACACCAACATCACTTTTCAAATACCATCTCTTACAAATGGATGTTGTTAACTTTCCCCGACAGTAAAGGCACAGCATGTGATTTTCATCCATCAGAGGAAGCTTAATAAATCAACCAGTACATTACAGCTTCACGCCAAGTTAGCACCTTCATCATGGAATGAAATTAGCAAAGCAAATACACTGGCTAATTGTGAAATATGCTAATTACCAGCTCAACCCGTGAAATAAGGCATGAGTGATGTGTGACGAGCTTTGTACAGAGTCGCGAACGCTTGGAAATGCGACACTTAAATAAAGTCTAAAGCTGCTTATGCAGAGAGAAAGGAGAACAGACAGGGCTAGCGAATAGGCATGGTGGAAAAATATTTTCATAAGAAGTTTGAAACCTTTTCACTTCTGCTACTCTCAAGGGATTAAAGGCTGGGAGTAGGGAAATGCGCTGATAAAAGGCTACAGACCATTTTTCATCTATTTCACACCAATCTAAATCTATTCAAGGTCATTGCCGAAGAGAACTGAGCTAGCAGTTTGGGATAAATTCACAAGTTGGCACGGTTTGACTTGAAGTCAACAGAGTTGTGGTTTTCCGTCAGTAGAGAATTTGTCTTTTTATTTGATTAATTCAGACTCTTGTTCACAAACTAGGCACTGACAGTTGGTCTTTGTAAATGTCTTCATTATTGAGAATGAGGACATGATGCATTTGAGTATATCCCAGTCTAGGGCTTTCTCTGCCATTCACCTTGGCTATTTTGTAGACTCCAACTTATGCTTCTACACAAATTCCCTACTTGTGTTTCTGCATTGATCTTCTAAATTATGTAGTGTTTTCTCTATTTAAACTCTCCCTTCCTCCCAAAGTTTTCATTTGCTAGGGGAAAAGAAGACTGAGGGAAGGATACAGTCTTGCTAGAGTTCAGGAACAAGGAAAAGCAGCACAGAAGCAGAGAAGGAGTCCCCTTTTAATAAGGTTTCCCACTTAATGCCCAGCTGTTATCTTTTCAACTCTTTCCCTGGAGTCTAAATAGGTTTACTCACATGCAGCCTTGGATAAGAGCAGGAACTAAGCCTTCAGAGACTTTGAAACACATTGCTAATGTCTGAAAAGGGTCTATATTTTGATTTAGAAATATGGAATTAACACAACACTGTATTCCATAGTAAACAAACAAACAATCAAACTGTATCTTTAAAAGTTCTTTTCTGAAACTTGTTACCTGGAGTATTCCCAACCCACCATTATACTGGCATAAATTCAACACTTTTTTTCAAATTCTGCTGCAAAGCAAGAGCTAGAATGAAATATCTCCCAAATTATACATTTGCTGAAGTCCTCAGAGACTCTCAGGACTGAAACTGAGCAGAGTTTGACTTTTTATATCTCACCGGCTTGGAAAAAAATTTGCAATTCTTCAAAGAAAACTTAGGTCATTCCTTCATGATTTAGTATTAACAATCAAATGATCTACAGCTGACCACGTGTAAGTAAAATGGAAATTGTGTTGACCCTTAGCTTTTCTATCTTTCCAGGTTATGTGGCCCCTAAGATTTGTTGACAAAGATACAGACTTCGTCTAGCTCATGCAAGCTTTTTATAGTAAGCTCACTTGAGAAAGATGAGTAACTCCATGATTGCTTTAGTTAACACAGCTCAACACTGTTGCCAGAACATCCCGTCCCCCGACTCTTTACTCTCACACCCTCCCTCATGCCAGCATGGGTGCTTGTGTAGCCACACTGTGAGTTGGATCAGGGAACTGGTTCAGCTGAAAACTCACAGAGTGAATTTCTAAAAATACCACAGTTAATTTGTTGCATGCATGGGTGCATCTTACAGAAGAACTGCCTAGTTCAACACCATCTCCACATACTTTGAGAAGATAAGACCATGCTGTTACAGAGCAAGTTGCATCCACAGTTTGTAGCTCAGAGACTACAATACATCTGATATATTGTCTTCATGTATTGGAGTCAAACTGCACGACTGTAGAGTAGTTCTTCACCTCCAGACACCATAAAACAAGTTAATGGGTACCCAAGGCTAGTGGACAGTAGCT
>VZTM01009195.1:659-28942 GCA_013400555.1 Jacana jacana
AGATAAAAACCTTCTCTAGTTCAACTAATAAAAGGCAGAAATATTACTCATCATTTAAAGGCTCATCTTTGTTATATAAAATCCTAACTGAGTTCATTTATATCAACTGATATGTATTACATTTACAATGATTTTATGGACCATAGTAACTTATTTAATTTATTGTGCCTTTGGTACTGTACAAAGAGAACAGTAAAAGTCATACTTAATGCTTGGAGCTAACCTTAATCTCTGAAAATGGCTGAAAATTTAATCTTGTTCATTTCCATGATTATAGGGTAAAGTATGTAGTTTATTGCTTTTAGGCTCATTGAATTCACCTGGCTTTCTCTAAAGAGGTCTGGCAAAGTGTCACCACTTCTACAACAACAGAAGATGTGTAGAAGATGGGTGTTACTTTCAGTCTGAAAATGCTAATGCCACAGTAGTCCTGCACAAGACTGCTAGAAACAGGTACTGCAACAGAGGCAAGTCTCTGCATCTTTAGCAGAGTGACATTTTGACCCCACTTAACCTATTTTTTTTTTCATTCATAAAGAAAAATATCAAACTGAAAACCTGCTACTGAAATAAAAACCTCTACTGGCCTAGATGAGTCATGCTATGAGATGGTTTAAAACATGTACAGTTCATTAAGCACATCCTACATCTAAAAAGAAGAAATCCCTCCCCTCTTTTTGCCACTTACGGTTCTGTGATACACATTTCAGTTCGTCCCACTCCCTCCCCATCCTCTGAGAACCCAGGGTAACAGCCATTAATGTCACTAGAGATTTTGTGATGCTCTGCTTACTATGCTCAGGAGGACGGGGGAAGGCACAGGGGATCTGAATTGTTTCATGTAAAGAGAGGTTAAGTGGAAGAGAAGACACATAACTGTCTCCTTATAGCAGCCAACTGGCAATTCATACCTAAGGTCATACCCTAAGCAGGGTGCTGAACTACATTATTGCCTTGTTGTCATTTAGATATTTATATATGACAGGAAAATTACACTTTCTAAGCTGGGGCAGTACAGAAGAAAATCAAGTTATCATTACCACTCTCAAGTTTTTGTATTATCTTTAGACTTATGGGAAAGCAAGAATGCTCTTTCAGTGGGATGAAAATGGTTCAGTGTGTTACCATTCTTCCAGTCTTTTTCCCCCTCATGCTATAGCACTGACTTTTCTGCAAGAGCATGGCATGGCTTAAAAAGGAGTTAACATGTTCTCTCTCTTCTGTAATACTCTCTCTGAGATGAGAAAAATTCTCATCTCAGTTCTACCTAAAAGATTATGGCACGAGTGCAATGTTCCGCATTCCACAGGCATGACAAGAAGAAGTTAACCGACTTCAAAAGGAAGTTTTTGGAGCCAAATATTCAGCCAATGCAAGTCTGGCACAACACACTTCACTGAAACATGGCAGTTTATACTAGATGAGGATCTTGCCTTTCTCAACAGTGAATCTTTTCAGGGTTTTGTAAGTTGGTACATTCAGTTGTGTTTATTGCCAGTGATGAAACTGATGTACCTCTACACCACTGTATAGAAAAATGTGAGCAGAAAAGGATGATTAACTGCAGACTTGCATACTTGAAGGAGAGAGACATGAGAGGAAATTAAGCCTAAGTCGGAAAGAAAAAAGCAACAACAACAAAAGAAGTGTTGCTGAAATGAAAACTTAAGTACACTTTGCATATTGTTGTATTTAAGTAGGGACACCTTTCATAATTTTTATCATTTTTGCAAATGAGCAGTGCTCCAGAGACATTGCTGAATCTTGACTATGATGTCAGTTAGTGGAAAACTTTTTTCCATGCATAGATATATGGGGAGTTGGGTAAATTGATAAGTTCATTGATTCAAGAATAACTTATGATTTTCAGTTCCAGATTTGAAATGGACAAAGTAGCACAGTTTTTTTGAAAATCTGAGTTTACTAAAAAACATGTGTCAAAATGAATATGTGAGAACACTGGTATAATTGAATCACGGAATCACAGAGTGCTAGGGGTTGGAAGGGGCCTTCAGAAATTGTTTAACCCAACCCCCCTGCCGAAGCAGGACCAATCTGGTTAATAAAACGTGTTTGCAAGTGGAAACTCCTGGCTTTCATGGTAGATGCTAGCTAGCATGACTCCAAATTGTAACCCAAGCAGCAATTACAGGCTACAGAACTGCTTTGGGACATCTGAGAAAAGCTATCATGAAACCTCACATTGGTGTTCCTGGAAGTACATCAGTAGCAAGAGGAAGACTGGGAAAAATGCAGGCCTGTTGCTGAATGTGGCAAGGTGTCTGACGACAGAGAAGACAGAAAAGGCTGAGGTATTCAATGCTTTCTTTACTTTGGTCTTTACTGACAAGATCAGACTTAGGAATCCTAGGTTGTCAAGACCACAGGGAAGGTGTAGAGGAAGGAAGGCTTACCCTTGGTAGGAGAGGTTAGGGTTAGGGAATATTTAAACAAAGTGGACACACACACCACCTTCAAGATGGACAAGGAGGATCCACTGAAAAACAGGGTGGTTAGCCTCAACTCAGTCCTTTGGAAGGTGCCGGGGTAAATAATTTTGGAAATCTTTTTTGAAGCACATGAAGGACAAGAAGGTGTTTGGGAGAAGTCTGTATGGAATTACTGAAGGGAAAGCACATTTAACTAACCCGAAAGACTTTTACAGTGAAATGACTATCCCATTGGCTGATGAGACAGCAGTAGATGTTGTTTATCTCAACTTCAGTAAAGCTCTTGCCAGTGTCTCCCACAACATCCTCATAAATAAGATGATGAAATACAGACCAAGTCAGTGGACAAGGGGGTGGACTGCCAATTAGCAGAACTGTCAGGGTGAAAGGGTTATGATCAAGAACACGAAGTTCAGCTGGAGGCCAGTCATTTGTGGGTCACCCCAGGTGTTAATATTGGGGCCAGTAATGTCTAGGAGCTTAATTAATGAGCTGGGTAATGAGACAGAGTGTACTCTCAACAAGTTTGCAGGTGACACAGAACTTGGAATATTGATGGGTACACCAGATGGTTGTGCTGCCATCCAGAGTAATCTCTGGAGGCTGGAGAAATAGGCAACATGGACCTTATGAGGATATCGAAGGGAAATGCAAAATCCTGCAAGACGGGGAGGAACAATTCCACATACCAGTACATCCTGGGGTCCGAACAGTTGGAAAGCAGCTTGGAAAAGAAGGACCTGGAGGTTCTGTGGGGACTTCCAAGTTGATTGCGAGCCAGTGATGCACCCTTGTGGCAAACAAGGGCAATGGCATCCTCAGCTGCATTAGGCAGACCGTGTCCTATAGGTCGAGAGAGATGATCCCTTCCCCTTTGCTCAGCACTGGTGAGACACTTCTGGACTGCTGTGCACGGCTCTGTGTTTCCCAGTACAAGAAGGGTATGGACATACTGGAGCAAGTCCAGCAAAGGACCATAAAGATGCTTAAGGGATTGCAGCACATGGCAAATGGATAGAGGCTGAGAGAGCTGGGGTTGTTTAGCCTGAAGTGTAGAAGGCTCAGGGGAAAGTAATCAGTGTGCATATGCTCCTCCAATGGGGAGGAGCTAGACTCTTCTCCGTGGTGCCCAGTGACAGAACAAGAGGCCATGGGCCCAGATTGAAATCCAGGGAGTTCCATTTAAATGAAGGTCATCAAACACTGGAACAAGTTGCCCAGAGAAGTTGTGAAATCTCCATCCTTGGACAAAGTCAAAACATGTCTGGACATAATCTTGGGCAACCTACACTAGTTGACTCCAGTTTGAGCAGGGAATTTGAACCAGAGCTCTCTTCCAATTTCAACTATCCAGTGATCCTGGAACAAATATTTTAGTGTGAGGGAAGTATTTAATTTCATCATCTCTAGTTTACTTTCTTCCTGCTAATGTTTTATTATCTCAAAGATTTTTGTATTGGAGAATGTTGAATGTAAAATCTGTGTACTAATTCAGGGTTTCAAAGCCCCAGATGCTGAAAGATAGCAACATTACTCTTTAAAAGGATAGAAAACACACAGACCCACCAAATGATAGACAGCATCAATGAAAATTTTAAAGAAGTTAATGAAGTTTAGGAAGAAAATATCAGTTTATGTATAATTACAAACTGTAGAAAACAAAAGACTTGATACCAGTTTAATTTGTTAGAACATGTTTTGCAGCCATAGCAAATTTACTAGATGGATAGTCAAATCTGGTTGAAGTTAAATTAGACGTGCGTCCTGATTCTTGGTTAAAATTCTTCAGTTTCATCCCCTAAACTGGTATAAGTAATAATAATAAAAAAGTCAGTACAAGCAGAAGCCTGCAGCTTATATCCCATTATAAATTACACTTCAGATTTTCTAAACTAATTGTTAAATTTAGACTTAGCAATTAGCACTGCACAACATTTACCAACAGAATTAACTGTATCACTTGCTATCAAGATGACATTTCAAGCTCAATTACATTTTGATACGTTCTAGACTGGTAGCTCTGATGCATTCTAAGAAAATAACAACTAGAATGGTCCAACTGCGAGTCGTCGTGATGAGATTCGCAACAGGAAATGGTCTTTCTTCTGTGGGGCTTTTTTTTTTTTTTGAGTAAAATTGCAATCTTATTGGCTACAAATGCGATCTGAATGGTAAGAAATTTGTCTTGAGCTGGTGGAAATAAAATGCAAATAGTTATTTTGTGGAGTTTCACCATTTGAGAACTGTATCCAGCAACTTTACAGTTTCCATGAATCCATATTAGCAAGTACATTGGAGTATTTATTAGCAAGTACATGAACATTGCCAGGAGATGCTACCTAGTGTTGCTTTTAAGTGTGATACAGTACGAATCTGAGAAGTTCAAAAGATATTTTCAACAAACAGCCAAACCTACAGAGAATCTCACAGCTGGATTTCATGTTGTGTTTACTTAGTAGGTCCAACCCTTAGGAAGTTTTTGCTTTGCAACTGTATGAAGACTAAAATTCAAAGCTGCTTACTTGTGATAACCCATTCAGAATCACAGAGTTGAACTAAATTCACTTGCTTTCAAGACCTACGTAGTGAAAGATCTTAAAGTTGCCATAAGATGAGCCAGTCAGACTTTGATGCGGTTGTGTCTACTTGCATAACAGGTTTGCAATGGAAAAGAGTGCTCCTTGGCTGCTGTTAAGACATAGATCCCAATACTTGTCATAGAATCATAGAATGGTTAGAGTTGGAAGGGACCTTAAAGATCACGGAGTTCTAACACCCCCTCCCACTAGACCAGGTTGCTCAAAGCCCCATCAAGCCTGGCCTTAAACACTTCTAGTGATGGGTCATCCACAGCTTCTTTGCACAACCTGTTCTAGTGCTTCATCATTCTCACAGTGAAGAATTTCTTTTCAGGATCTAATCTAAACCTCCCCTCTTTCAATCTAACACACTACCCCTCATCCTATCACTCCACTCCCTGACAGAGTCCCTCACATCTCTCCTGTAGGCCCTTGTTAGGTACTGGAAGGCTGCTATAAGGTCTCCCTGGAGTCTTCTCTTCTCCAGGCTGAACAACCTCAACTTTCTTGGCCTGTTATCATACATATGAGACCTGTGTATCCCTTTAAGCTGACTTTTTGGAACAAAGTGCAACATAGAGGGAGGCATTTGATGTCTGTCTAGAAGAAGAGCAGAACTGTAGTTTAAACAAAAAATGTGTATAAAATTCCATTTTTCTTTCAATGAGAGGCTGGAGGCATTTGAGAATATCATTCACTCTAACCTCACATAGTAAAGAACAATGAGTAATCATGTTTGTTCATGCTTGTTTACATTTCTTTTTCATCCTCTATCATCCTTCTCTTTCTCTTGGTTGAATTAGGATAGTTCCAGTGCCTGTGGCTCTAAACTCTTCAATACCTTCACTTTCCCCAACTTCAGCTCCCTATTGAAAAAGAAATCTGTGCCTTGAAACCTTTGACATTCTCTCCCAAATCCTTTGCTGAATTTAAAAACTTATTCTCTCATAATGAAAAGAAGCTGTATGACCTTATGGATAACATAATTTCCCTTTTTTCCCCCCCATCTATTTGTTATTATACTTATGACCCCGGACTCTTCCAGGATATGAACCTTGGAAGCACATTTTCAGCAAGGGGGGTGGGATGTAGGTTCCTAACATTCAATCACTTAAAATGTCAACTAAGAACCCAAATGCCATGTGTGCACTCCAAAGCATAATCATCATGTTCTGGTTCTAACCACCAGAAGTACTGATGACACTTCACATATGATGTGTCATTTTCATATTAAAGGTTTATTCAGGAGAAATGTTCTGTACAGTGTGTTCAAAATTTATTTGCATTTTTTTTGCCATTCTGTAACACAAGGCTTTTCTTCTTTATTAAAATAGTAAGTGAATGATGCATGCAATACAATAAAAAGCTCATTTACTGCTATTCTGAGATGGTTTCTAAAATGTTACTGACTTAAATCTGGTTCTGTCCAACCCTTGTGAATTTGATCAGATGAAGAAGGTTGGCATGAAAACTTTTGGAAGGTTGATCTCACCTAACTTCTGACTTCTACAGTGTCACTATCTAAACTCTAAGTAATTTCCTTAGGAATAGACTAGACTAGACGAGACTAGACTAGAAGAGACTATTTCAGTTGGAAGAGGCCTACAACAGTCATCTAGTCCAACTGTTGAGGGCATTGGCCAAATGATTCTTAAACACTAACAGGCATGAGACATCAGCCACCTCTCTAGGAAGCCTTTTCCAGTGTTTGACCACCCTCTTGGTAAAGAAATGCTTCCTAATGTTAACTCTGAATGTCCACAAGCAAAACTTGAGCCATTTGTGCTGAATACTACGGAGGAGAGCTCAGCACTTCCCTCTCCATGTCCCCTTCTCAGAAAGCTGTAGACAGTAACAAGGTGGCTCCTCAGACTCCTTTTCTCCAAACCAGATAAGCCCAAAGTCCTTTGCCACTCCTCACAGGACATTCCTGCCCTTTAACCAGCCTTCTTGCCCTCCTCTGGATTTTGGAGTTATAGGGAAAAACAGGCGTCATTAGAATGCAATTCATCTGTAGCAGTCCTTTACAGGACATGAATCACACTGTACAAAAAACTTTTTTTGTTTGTACTGTTTGTACGGGATGGCTGTCCCAAAAGGCCTACAATTAGTCTGACAAATCATGCCAAAAGTTTAATGTGGGTTTAAAGAAGGAAGGTGTCCTGGCACCTGTCAGGTGTCATGGCAAGACAGCACTCACAAGTATCTAGGGAGCAAAATGCAAAAAGGAATTTGTAATTTTTGAAGGTCATCAGAGGTCTACTATGATGTGTTTTCTTGAAACCTAAATAGTTACCCAAGTTAAGGGTTTAGTCTCTTAGAATCATTAAAGAGGAGAAACAGGCTGTTTCAGAAGATCATTTGGGCCCAGGACTTTAATATAGAACCTAAACTTATATAGGGAAGACTTCTCTCTGGAAGTCCTTCTCTGTTGACGATATGAAGAATATTGTGGCATAACTTGAGAGTTAAGTCAAATCAGATGGTCCTGAACCCTGAACCCTCCTCTTACAGTGTATGGTGCAGACAGCCCACTAGTTTTGCCATGAGTAGAAGGTGTTATTACTAAGACCTTTCCATCCGGGAATCAAATACACATTCATAGTTTAATTTTAACCCATCTCTTGGAGTATGGATCACAGAATCACAGAATTGTTACAGTTGGAAGGGATCTCTGAGATCACCAAGTCCAACCATACAGAGAAACACAACCCACTGCCTACAGTCTTGGCCACTAGAGCATGCCCTGAAGTGACACATCTACTCATTTCTCAAATACCTGGTGACACAACCACCTCCCTGGCAGGTAATTCCAGAGTCTTACCACTCTTTCAGTAAGGTAATTCTGCCTAGTATCAAGTCTAAACCTCCCCTGCTGCAACTTTAGACCCTTTCTTCTGTTTCTGTCATTATTCACTAGGGAGAAGAGGCCCACACCCACTTCTCTACAACCTCCTTTCAGGTAGTTGTAGAGGGCAATGAGATCTCCCTTCAGCCTCCTCTTCTCCAAACTAAACATGCCCAGTTGCCTCAGCCACTCCTTGTATGACTTGTTCTTTAGACCCCTCCGCAGTTTGGTAGCTCTCTTCTGGACACACTCCAGCACTTCAGTGTCCTTCTTGTAGTGAGGGACCCAGAACTGAACACAGTACTTGAGGTGAGACCTCACCAGTTCCGAGTATAGAGGCACAATCACTTCCCCTGCTGGTCATCCTATTCCTGATACAGGCCAGGATGCTGTTGGTCTTCTTGACTGCCTGGGCACACTGCTGGCTCATGTTAAGCCAGCTGTCCACCAGCAGCCCAAGGTCCTTTTCTGCCTGGCAAAGTCCTTTTCATGCCTTCTCAAAGTCAGGCTGTCTAGGAGAAAGCATCTGTGTCTCTCCATACTGTACAATACTACAGTTATCTGCACATTCTAGGCTATTCATCCTATTAAATATTATGAGTATTATTGCTCCTGTATCATTTGCACTCTACAGGGGTGCAAACCAGAACTTCAGTGGAGGCCTTTCACAATAAGCAGAAGAATACAGCTTTGCTATATGGAAGATGTGACAGAGATTTAATGAATTGATGGCATTCTGCTGTAAATGTACATGAAGTCCAACAAGGTTTGTTATAAAACTACTCTCCTGCTCTTCTACACAATGCATATCAGGGATTTCAGCCTACCTTGGCAACCAGGCAGTGACTTCTATTTGAATATTATGTTTTGTCAGAAGACTTAAGGCCTGAAAACTGCAAGCAGCAAAGAATCTAACACAACTGTAGAGAAGTTGTGATGGTTAATTACACTCTGAGTATGTTATTTCCACCTCTGAATTTGTCAAGCTTCATCTTCCATTGCCTGGATCTTGTTATATCTTTTTCTGCTAAATTAAAGAGTTAATGATTATCAGAAATTCTTACCTCTGCAAGTATTACACTCTGATCAAGTCAGTTAACTTCTCCTTATTAAGTTAAATAGCTTGAGATTTTCTCTCCTTAATTATTGTACAAGCTCATTCTATGCACTAAGTAACTGCTACAGCAATTCAAACCAACAAAAACCCCCAGCAATATCAACGTGCATTCTATCAAAGTGGGAGAAGAAGAAAAGAAATCTGTCCTAATATTCTCTTTCCTGAATAGCAGAAAGAGGAAATATATGTCCTACAGTAGAAATCACAATGGTGACAATGATGACACAGAATCATAGAACTGTCTAGGCTGGAAGGGACCTTTGAGGTCATCTAGTCCAACCGTCAACCTAACTGATAAAAAGCAACAACCCATCACTAAACCATGTCACTGAGCACTATGTCAACCTGTCTTTTAAATACTTCCAGGGATGATGCCTCAACCACCTTCCTGGGCAGCCTGTTCCAATGCTTAATAACCCTTTCAGTGTAAAAGCTTTTCCTGATATCCAATCTGAAGCTCCCCAGGTGCAACTTTCAGCCATATCCTCTTGTTCTGTCACCTGTGGTTTGGGAGAAGAGGCCAACCCCCATCTCTCTACACCCTTCTTTCAGGTAGTTGTTGAGAGTAATAAGGTCTCCCTGGAACCTCCTCTTCTCCAGGCTAAACAACCCCAGCTCCCTCAGCCTCTCTTCATAATGCTTATACTCCAGACCCCGCACCAGCTTCATTGACTTTCTCTGGACCCTCTCCAGCACCTCAATGTCTTTTTTGAGGTAAGGGGCCCAAAACTGTGCACAGTACTCGAGATAGGGCAATGACATGGCAAAGAGATTTACACAGTTTACACAAACTAAGGGAAAGAAAGCCAAAGTTACTGGCCGACAACACAGAAAAAACCAAAATGGTTTTCTGTTCATCCATATTCCCTTCCAATTTAGGACATAATTCTACACCAAGGAGTAAATTATTCCTGAAAACTGCCTATTGTTTTAGAAGTAAAATAACAAGATACTGGTGTGGAAAAAGAAAAGTAAAATTCTCTTAAAATACTGAGAGAAATTTTAATAGAAGATTTTTTTTCCCCAATCTGATTTCTAATATAAACATAGAAAATGCTGAAACACAATTCTGGCACGCCTTCAAGGTGGATGGATGGATAGAAAGGTGAAGCTTAGGCCTGTAAACCTAAAATTAGTGCCCTAACAGGAATATAATAGAACTTATCCCCAAGTTATTCAGATTAGAACAGATAAACAGATGGGAATATGTAGCTCCTGTTGTGCTGATATCACTAGTCATATTTTTCATAGCTTTGTTTTTCAGGGCAACAATGTATTTTCTTAAAATCCTAAAATCAGTCCAGATAGTTTTTATCTGCAACCAGTCAAACCTAACTGTGGCATGGAGATGAGTTACAGGTTTTAATTTGATTTTTATGAGTGCTTTTTTTTCAATTTGTGCCCATTGTCACTGGAATGAATCAGGAAAGAGAGTGCCTGCATTACTAAGAGATACTGCAAATCAGAGACAAGCAATTATATCTAAAGAGCGCATCAGAACAGATGTGAGAACATTGGCTGGAATCTCAGCAGGGTGATGGATGTCAAGTGCAGGTTTTCCAACGGCTGCATCCAGAACACACAGAAATCAGCAAGGTTGTTTGATAAGTGCTGGTTTGGGGGTTTGGCTGTTGGAAATGGCAATGCAAAAGCATTGGATTAAAAAAAGGTAACAAACCCAAATGCTGGATTCACTTAATGACTCATATTTTAGAATCTGTAACATAGAATCATAGAATGGTTCAGGTTGGAATGGACCTTAAAGATCATTTAGTTCCAACCCCCCTACGGTGGGCAGTGACTCCTCCTTCTAGACCAGGTTGCTCAAAGTTCCATGCAACCTGGCCTTGAACCTCTCAGGATGTGTCACCCACACTGTGTCTGGGCTGTGTCACCCACACTGTGTCTGGGCTACACAGTGAGTTAGTGCAGAGCAAGTGGCTCAAAATCCATCAAAATTCTGAGCTAACTGAGTTTTTGCAGTCATGAGCAGCATAGCACTCCTTGATAAAGTTTTCCAGTGGCTTAGTGTCTGTTTAGATCAATAACAAAATAATTTTAACCTGGATAACATGTTGTCATTATGGTAATAACAAGCCTCAACAAGCATCTGGGCAGTGATTTGGCTGGTGGAGAGGGAGGGTTGATAGTGAACAGCATCAACTGGCTGACCTCATTTGGACATGCGTGTTGCAAGTCATCATTGAATCTGCTTGTAGCTAAGTGCCAGGCCTTCCAACAAGCTGTTCTGAGGTTTTTCATCTGCAATCCAAAATGAATAACTTTAGAATGGCTAATTCCAACAGTTGCGCATATTGTCAAGCAACTAACATGATTTGTAGGCAATTTAAAACTACACAGTTGATCACGCATACTGGTATTCCTCCATTGCGTCAAGCAGAGTAATTTATCTAGAAAGAAAATGTGAGACAAAGTTTGCAAGGAAGCTGCTGCTGGTCAGAAAATAGACCTAGAAGGTGTCGTTGGTTCATTATCTTTCAGTACTTGATTTAAGCCCTTTTCTACATTAAGCACTGATTATCAAAAATGTTAACATCTGGATTTCATGGCTAAGAATCTTTTCAAGATTGTTTACCTTTCCCCAACACTGAGATTCTTTGGTACTGTCCCTGGGTGGGAAGAGCAGGAACATTAACAAGTAGCACGACACTTGAAACTTCTGAGAGAAAATAATAGGAATCTAGATAGTGCACACAGATTGTCTTCCTAGATATTTTGTGACTGAAGAGAAAAAAACCACAGGTATGTGATTTTCCTTCAACAGAGAAAAAAGAGTGTGTGTTTACAGAAACTTTGAAAGATAGTGGAGGAAATCTGAGGCACAAGAGGTCCACTTAAAAAAATCAGTAGTCACTGTACGGTATTATATTCAGCAGTGCAAGCTAAATTGTGTTCAATTTAAACTTTATGAAGGTGCTTCTCCATTTCGAATCAGGCGGGGATAAACTACTTCCAAGGAGCTAGTGTAAGAAGGTGGTGTTAAGTCTTTTATTCTATGACATGACACAGGGCTTCTCAAACGGCTGTAGACATGAATACATGGGCAAATGAATCTAACTCAAAGGGTCACATTTGGCTCCAGATCTAGATTTTAAAAATGTTGAAAATATAGAAGTAATTGTTGCATTAGGTGTGTAAATTCCCATCACAGCCAGGGAAGAGGCAATCAGTAGAGGCACTGAAACTAATGTGGGTGCAATAGCATTTTAGATATTCTTAACTAGATGAAAAATATATATCTAAAAGCAGAGTCTTAATCTCACATGAAATCCTAATCAAAAGTTTCCAACAGAACAGATCGCATCATTTGCCTTAGTCTTTTCACTGTGCACAGACAGGAATAATAATAAAATTGTCATGCATATTTTTAAACTGGGGAACAGGGTGTGTGCTTACCATGTAAAATTGATTTGTAGTCTGTAGCAAACCATTGGATGGGAGCAGTTGTCAAACAAGTTTTGCCTTGACATGGAGCTAAGATCAACTTTTCTGTTCAAAATACTGTCTGAACTATCATGTTCCCTGTGTGATTATTATGCTAAACCAGAAGTACCTAGATATTAGGCCTATCTTTGCCACAACTTTGAGAGTGCTTTTCAGGTTTGCACCTGTCCTACATCTCTGTCTTATGTCTAACATATGTCCATGACTCCGAGTTCACAAAGACCTGCAGTAATAAAAATTATTAGCAACAGTAGGCTGAGGAGGGGTTAACATTAATAGATATTTTGGTCAAAATCTGTGTTGTACTGGTGTCCAAAGACTGGGCTTATGAAAAGAGTAAAATTCCTATCTAATAAGCTATATTAACAACACAAAGAAATTTATCAAGTAAACATCTCATTCATAGATCAAGGCAGAACTATGATAATGTAGAGCTGAGAAAATAATGTCTAGTCTGCTTAAAAATCTGGCCATGCTGCTGTGCACTCACAAGTATCTCAAGCCAGAAATGATGGAAAGCTCCACTGATCTCCAATGACTCAATTGTTTTTCCTTTTCTAATCAAATATCTTCATAGTGAGGAACCAGAAAGTCATCATTCAGTGGGCAGTGTTGTTGCAAGATCATGAAATATGGCTCTTCGCTGCTAATATAACATTAAAGATTAAAAATGTTTATTACCTGTTATTCTTCTGTTAATTGTTTTGTGTAGAGAAAAATAGAAGTTGCTGCCTTAATGCCTAAAAAAATCACAATGTACATTCATATTTGAGAGCAAAGGGTTGGGGCTATGAAAATTATGTAAATGATGAATTCCAGTGAAAGAACTTTCAAACCCTTAGGGTCTTCAAACAGCATTAATTCAAGAAATTAGATACAAAATTTAACTTTTTCATGCTAATAATGATTTCATAAGGAAAAACTCGTTAGTAAAGGTGACAAATATGAAGTTCTATTGAACATTTAAATTCAGGAATCTTAGTGTGCGCCCCTGGGATATATTTACACAGCCAATGACTCTCTGATGTTATTAAGTAATTTATTTGAGAAAGTCTCCATTCATGAGTTTACATAAGAACAATATCAGGTTTACAAAGGCTTGTGTTGTCAGTTTAGCAAATACCTAATTCACAATGACTTTTGCTTAAGATTTTCATTAGGTTGTTCAATATTGTTTGATCATTTAATGTCAGCTTCATAAGATCATAATTTCCCCCATATGAAAAGAGTAAATCAGAAGGAAAAATAAATTAAAAAGAGTGAACTAAACTTAAATTTGAATCAGCTTTGCCACAAAAGAGAGGACAGCAGTGTCACCACTTGTGATTATACCTAGTTTGTGTACAAACCATCCACATTTGGCAACCTGAGGTTTTGCTGTACTGTATTTCTATGCTGGGAACACCAAAAATAATCTGGAACATGCATATGGTTCACTTCTTTGAGGCTGACCTATGACGTGACAGCATCAGTTTCTGGCAGCCTTAGTTAGAGGGGCCATCAATTAGACAGGCATGGAAATGAGAACACTTTGGTCTCTTGATTTCTAAGCCTACTTGTCCTGTAGTCCACAGCCACATGTTGCAGGCAATGTGCAAATATAAATAAAGATGACAGTTCCTGAATCAAGGACCAGAGTGGATATGACAGAGAGAAGTAGCGTGAGATCCCTTGACACTGAAAATAGAGCTGGTCAAAACTGTCAACAGTCTATTTGTCTTCTTACAGAAATGCTGGTTCATCAATACAAAACTGTTTCCAAGATGTCCTGATTTTGCTCAACTCTAATAGAATACAGGCAAGCCTTGAAATCTTCATTGTCTCCTGGCTAGATCATTCACCACCATTCCTCAGAGAACTCCCTGGTCCCCAGGCTCCATCACAGAGCTATGCTGGAGGAAGTTTGATTCAATAAGTGTTTGAAGTCACATCTGGTTCCTGTTACAACCTGCCTCTGGCACTTTTTCTCCTCCTCTGGGTGGTTCTTACTCTCCCATCACCATGTTTTCTGCACTCAGATGTTTTTCTACCCTTGTCTCTCCTACTCATTCAGGCTAAAACTGCAGCATACCACCCTTTCTGTTTCCATGGGAGGGATCCAATCCATGCTCCAAGGCTTGTCTTTATTCCTTCCAGAATGCTTCATTGTGCCTATCCTAAGACAGTGGGAACTTAAGGGATAGTCTCCCTATGTGTTAAATCTTTTGCTCTGTGACAGCATGAAACCCTGGCCTACATGTAACCTTAAGCCAAAAAAAAGTAATTCAAATCAAAGCCAATATTACAGCAACTACTAAATTGTACATTTGAGTGGAGAATTAACCACCTGGAGGATCTGATTCAAAAGTCTTTTTCCTGGCACCATCTCCTGTGAGAAATGAAAATACGACTTACAAATAAAGCATGCAGAATTGTGCAATGACTATCTTGACTGAAACCTATCTTTCTACAAGCCTAAATGACAATTTAATATTTCACTTTTTTTTCTTTACTGAATACATATATATGTAATGAGACTGAACAGGAACAGGCAGGCAAGATGAGATTCAGTCATATTTACCAACACAGGTGGCACTCAACTGTAACTGCATTTGTGTAGTGATTCTCTGACAGAGTGGTTCTCTGATGTTTTAGGACCTCTGAAATGCAGAAGGCTTCTAATCTATATAAAAATAAGCTCCATTAGTAAGTAGAATAGTCACGGGATAGGAGTGGGTACTCTAAGAGAAATCACAAGGCCAGAAAGGGAACAATCCTGGAAAAACTTTCTTGTAAGTAATGAGCTCTCAAGAAGAAATCACAAGCTCATTAATGGAAAAGTGAGAGTACAGGAGATGAGAAATGACACAACATTAGACAAGGGCTCCTAAACAATGAATGGTGGTGCTAGTCAATAATACCCAGAAATCTTAACATCACACATGTTTGCAAACCCAATCTCATGCCCCGTGCTGAGGTACTAAAAGTTTGTATTCTGGGATTGGCTCTACCTCCCAGCATAGCTTTGCACACCTCATACTCTTCTGGAAGTGTACATCCAGAAAGCCACTACAAAGGGGAAGACAATGTAGTAGAGGAAGGAACAAGCAGAAAAATGGGAGTGGCCAAAGCTCTAAACATGCAGTATAGCATGAGTAATAGACATCTGGAAGCACTGGATTTGGTGGTTGGAGAAGGATACAAAAAAGCAGAGAAAGAGATTTCAGGTGTTGAAACTATGAAGTTGTTTGTCTGCATCAGTGTTAAGGTGCAATTTGGCTGAGTGAGAGAGAGAAGGCAGTTAGAGATCATTTCCAGATACAGACATGAGAGATAAGAGGGATTTGTTGGTGTAATCTTTGAAAGGAAGTGAATAAGGGGAAGAGTCTGCAAGTAAATAAAATAGTTTCAGCATACATAATGCTTAGAAACAGTTTACTCTCAATCACTGAGAAAGATTAATATCCACATGATTAATTGCATTAGTCCTGAAAAATAAAATAAAGCCATTGAGGTTTTTCATATTAAAACATTGACTAAAACTGAAATTCTCAGCACAAACAGAGGTAGAATGACTGGTTTCACACAATTTGCAAGAGAGAACACGTGAGTTTATTCTGAATACTGTCACAGCATGTGGGCCCTCTACGGGGATTGCAGTCCTTGGTTTAAGAAAATTGTATCTACAATATTTGTTAAAAAGAGATAAAGACCTATGATTCCCTTCCCTTCTTCAAGACTAAATGCTGGCTGTTTATGATACTGGTGTTTTTTGCAGAGGAAATGAGGTATTTTCTACACCCTTCCCAGTTGTAGGTTGCTGAGGAAATGCATCCTGATTCCCTATAACCTTGTCCAGTTCCTTTTTAAAACATTGTATATCATCTATCTGCTTGCTCCAATGATCTGCAGGTACATTGGCAGTTGATGAAGAAATGGAATTATAACTGAATCATTCACAGCAGTAGATTTTGCTGTTTGATACAAAATGCAGTCATGTAACACACAGTTAGAGATTTATGTCAAACTCCAATTTTTTAATAGTTGCACGTAGTGTTTCTCTACTGTTTGAAAGCAGTCTTGAAAATTGCCAAGGAAGTATTACTGCCAAGGGAAGATAAAGAAAATGTATTTCTGTGTCTTAAAGGTGAGACAAACAGGTCCCACATGAAATTTCCCTAGCTTCAGATAAAACAAAAACCATCAGACACACAGTGTAGAGATATGCAACTACATGTTAGTTTTCCAAACTAAATTTCCAATTGCTTAATTACTGAATAGAAAGACACAGTCAAGATCATATAACTGTATTAAAAATCTTGAAAATCCATTTTCATTATATTGTACATGTTTTCAGAGTTCTAAAATTCACATTCTTTACCCTTGATCTCTGGGGTTTAACAAAGTTTGGCCTTGCAAGTTTGTTTCCATTGGATGGGACAAGCCATTAATATGGGCTAGGGGTGTTTTTAATAGTAACTTGATTCTTTAGAAATATGTACACATATGCTTGTCTCCAGAACATAAAAGAATAAGAGTAATAGCCATTTTTTTTTTTCTCAAAAGTCTACCACTCCAGCTTTTCACCCATCTCCCCCCACCATGTTTATGTTTCTTCTTACAAACAGGGTGTCACTATATACAGCAAACAAACAATATAGGGAAAAGTGTCTCTCAGACCACCTGACTGATACAGTTTTTCCAACGTCCAGTAAAAAGTATTACTTTCATGCAAGACTTGAAATGGAATCAAGTGCAGCAAATAAAGGCCCACTGTCTGTAATTTAGTAATTTGGAAACCCAATGTGAAAGAAGTCATGTTATCATGGTTTAAGCCCTGTCAGAAACTAGGATCATGCAGCTGTTCACTCACTCTCCCCAGTTGTGATGGTGGAGAGAATTAGAAGAGTAAAAGTGGAGAGAAAATCATGGGTTGAGATAAAGACAGTTTAATAAGTAAAACAAAAACTGCACACGCAAGCAAAGCAGAGCAAGGAATTCGTTCACTGCTTCCCATGGGCAGGCAGGTGTTCAGCCATCTCCAGGAAAGCAGGGCTCTGTCGCATGTAATGGTTACTTGGGAAGACCAATGCCATCACTCCGAGCGTTCCCCCTTTCTCCTTCTTCCCCCATCTTTACATGCTGATCATGACACCACATGGTACGGAATAGTCCTGTGGTCAGTTGGAGTCAGCTTTCCCAGCTGTGTCTCCTCCCAGTTTCTCATGCCCTCCCAGTCTGCTCACTGGTGAGGCAGTGTGAGGAGCAGAAAGAGCCTTGACTGCCTGGCAACAACTGAAAACACCAGTGCTCTATCTCATCCCAAATCTAAAATGTAGCACTAAATCGGCTAGTACTAAGGAAATTAACTCTATCCCATCCCACCTGAAACCATGACACACGTTTATCCATTGGATATATTTGCCAGATGTTTTCCTGCAGCATTCATCTTGAAAGTCTTTAGACCACTTTCTCTTACTGGATCTTCTGTCTGTCTGTCTGTCTATCTATCTATCTATCTATGTAATCTGTCTTCTATCTATCTCCACATACACATATATACACACACACACACCCTCCTACAAAGGGTGCCGGGGTTTCTGTGCAAAACAGGAGTGAACAAGGAGAGTTAGTGGCAGGTGTTTACAGAAACCTGATGTTTTTAGCAAGCTGGTTACAGTACATTATTTAAGTAAATTAGCTATGATTTATAGCAGGAAATAAATAAGACAAAGTTTGCTTAACATATCTCAGCATTAAGTATCTCCCGCATTAATTGTTTCCAAAGTCTGTTCCATTTGTTATCTAACAAGGTATGCTCCATTATTATTTTTATCCAGTTCATTGCTTGATTCTATCTGTCCTTTCAAAATTAGCTTGTCTAATCAGAAACCACTTTTGCTGCTAGTTCATTTCACATAAAAGGGAGAAATTCTTGTTTACTGAGAAAGTAATTGGATTATAATTTTGAAAAGAAAGAAATATGAATTGTAATAAATTATTCCTTAAAACATACATGGGAGCGTGAAAACCAACAAACCCAAAACAAATTAAAAACTCTAATGAATGAAAAGACTATAAATAGAATATGAAATTGGAAAGAATAATTTATCATTGTAATTCTACTCCTTGTTATTCTGTTGAAAAGAGCTGAATATCTAAGCAAAGAAGAAAAAAAGATTTATGTATTTACTAAATGATGGTCAAGATAATATTTATTTTAGCTGTCATTTTTCTTCTAGCTTTTCAGCCCTTGTAAATAGCAATTAAACCTTTATTACAAAAAGAATAATTTCATCACAGGCTGGAACTCCACAATACCATTTTATTTATTGATTAAATTGTATTAATAAAGTTTGCACGATCATAGGTGGACTGTACTAAAGCTGCACACATTATCTTTTTGCATGCATCGGTGTATATTTAAGTGAAGGAGAGAGAATGCAGAAACTGTCTTCAGAACCCTGGGCTGTTTTGAATGTTTATTTTTTAACTGAATGTTTATTTTTATTTTGGGTGTTTATACAGCTGATCTATCTGGTATGCTTTCCTGCTGCCCAACATTTCAATTCACATCAAATTGCAGGATTTTTTTTTCTTTTTCTGCTGATGAATTAATATTTTATTGATAATCCTAGGCAGTTTTTTAGCTAACGCAAGGAAAAAAAGCATTAAAGATATGAGAAATAACTGAAAGGATGTATGAAAATTATATAAAAGTAAATAAAACACATGGAAATGAATGTGCAAAGTTACTGTAAATAAGATCATAGAAACTGGAAACAAGATCCAATAACTAAATTATAATCTTATATTATAAATTTATTATAACCTTATTTTAGAGACTAGAAGAATAAAATAATTAATATGAAAATCTGAAGTCCTGGGGAAAAATTAACTCTTACCTGTTTGGCTGATTAACACCTTGAGCTCTTTCTATTTGTAGACCTAATAAAGAAAAATACAAAATGCAATTAAATACACTAAATGGCATGAGAGAAATTATTATAGATTTACATTGATTTAGCTGATTTTATTTGCCTGAAAATCATTCAGGTTTCCCTTGTTATTGAATTGCATATGATAACAATTCCGGCTTTGATCCTTAAATTACACATTTGGGGGCCTGAAGTAATTACAATTTGGGATTAAAAGGATCCAGTTCTTATCTACGTACCAAACAGGTTGTTTATAGTGCAGTTTATTCAGTGAGTATACTCGAATTTAGTACAGGCAGATTGATAAAAGTAATCACTCAAGACAGTATTGGCTTAGAATAGAGATGAAAGCAAAATGCATCTGACTCAGCAAAGATAGGAGTTAAATGCCAGATTATCCACATAACTGTGTCAGTAAGAGAAATTTCATGCATGACAGATGCTAGAATGGACATTAAAAATGGTCAGGACAAAAATCATTAACAGTTCCATAAAGCACATTGCTAAAGCATATGCATATGTTGGAGCATATGCAAATGCTCCAACAACTTCAAAAGGTCTGTTTGCTCAAAATCAGGCTTATACGTGTGTATAGACAAAAACATTCAGCGGTTACTAAATGCCATATAATACTCAGTGTATTTACTTTAAATTTAGGAAGCAAAAGTTTAACATGCTACCAATACCATGAGGCTCAAAAAGGCATTATAAAATGATTGAATGGAATATTATTCCTTTCAGTCGCTAGTGTGAATGTGGCTGCTGAGGATCCTAGCTGTAACCCAGGCACTAAGCAGACACTGCTCATGCTGAGGATCCTAGCTGTAACCCAGGCACCAGGCTGCATGAAATAGAATCTTTGATGCACTGGGTGGTATGTACTGTTGCCCGAGGGCGACTGGGTTGCCACCTCATTGCAGAAAATGGCATTATCCCACCTGAGAAATGGAATTCTGATTAAGCCCAAACCAATAGCTATTTGGGAGTAGGGAATGAGTATATTTGAATATTTGGGTAGGAGCAACTCAGAAAATCGCTGTTGTTCAGTCAAACCCAAATATTTTAAACAGGCGGTATCCTTTTGTTAACTGATTCCTGGTTTTGGATCAGCCTTCACAAATCAGACAGAGTCAGACTTTTGCTCAGAACTGGATGAGACCAGCAGCCTACAAAGAAAAACCATGATGCTATTATAAAATAGATATTGTCCAAAAAAAAAAAATAATTAGGAGCTTTAAACCTATAAAGTTTGGAGCTATAACATACCTCTGTATAGCCTGTATGTCACCAGTGAGTTTTGTAATATTCCCATTCCTGTGTCATCCTCAACAATTTATTCTTGCTTCAGGGAAGCTTTGAGAGATTCTTTGGCAGCACTAAAAGCTACATGCAGTTCAGGGACATAAGTATGGCTACAGATATTCCAATATAACCCTTTTGTGCTGAAACCTTATTCATTAGTAATCAAAATCCCTTTCCTTTCAAATAAGAGTTCTTTCACAAAAGATGTATCATATGTTGTAAGGCTACGTAGGGAGAAAAATAGAAGCCCCCGCCAAAGCCCAACTAGAACTTAGAATAATAGAATCACAAAATGGTTAGAGTTGGAGGCGACCTTAAAGATCATGGAGTTCCAACTGCTCTGCCATGGGCAGGGGCACCTCCCACTACAGCAGTTTGCTCAAAGCCTCATCCAGCCTGGCCTTAAATGCTTCCAAGAATGGGACATCCACAACTTCTCTGGGCAACCTGTGCCAGCATCTCACCACCCTCACAGAAAGAATTTATTTCTAGTGTCTCATCTAAATCTCCTCTCTTCCAATTTAAATTCATTACCCCCTGTCCTGTCACTACACTTCCTGACAAAGAGTCCCTCTCCGGCTCTTCTGTAGGCTCCCTTCAGATATCAGAAGGCTGCTCTAAGGTCTCCCTGGAGCCTTCTCTTCAGCAGGCTGAACAAGCCCAGCTACCTCAGCTGGTCAACCTACCCCGGCTTTGGATGTTAAGAACAATAAAGAGTTTCTATAAATATATTAGTAACAAAAGGAGGGCTAAGGAGAATCTCCATCCTTTAGCAGATGAAGGCAGTAACATAGTGAAAAAGGATGAGGAAAATGCTGATGTACGTAATGTCTTTTTCCCTGAACTAGTAGAGCGGGGCAGGGAGCTGAATGAAGCCACCATAACGCAAAGGAAGATGGTGAGGGGCCTGCTCTAACACCTGTACATACACAAGTCTATGGGACTTGTATGGGATCTGCATGAAAATACCGAGGGAGCTGGCACAAGTGCTTACAGAGCCACTTTCCATCATTTACAAGCANATGCTGATGTACGTAATGTCTTTTTCCCTGAACTAGTAGAGCGGGGCAGGGAGCTGAATGAAGCCACCATAACGCAAAGGAAGATGGTGAGGGGCCTGCTCTAACACCTGTACATACACAAGTCTATGGGACTTGTATGGGATCTGCATGAAAATACCGAGGGAGCTGGCACAAGTGCTTACAGAGCCACTTTCCATCATTTACAAGCAGCCTGGCAAACCAGGGAGGACCCAGCTGATCCTCTGAAGAGCCAGGAAAATGTGATGTCCATCCATAAGAGGGGCAAGAAGGATAATCTAGGGAACTACAGACCTGTCATGCTGATCTTGGTGCCTGGAAAGTCTCGGAACAGGTCATTCTTGGTGCCATTAAGTGGCGTATGAAGGACAACCAGGTGATCAGGCTTAGCCAGCCTGGGCTCATGAATGGAAGGTCCTGCTTGACAAAGATGATCTTTTATGACAAAGTGACCTGCTTGGTGGGTGAGGGAAAGGTTGTGGATGCTATTTACCTGGGTTTTAATAAGGCCATTGGTAGGGTTTCCATAACATTTTCCTGGAGAAACTGGCTGCCCATGGCTTGGGTGGCAGTATTCTTCGCTGGGTAAAAGTTGTCTGGAGGCTGGGCCCAGAGAGTGGTGGTGAACAGAGTTAAATCCAATTGGACACTGGTCACAAGTGGAGTTCCCAGGTCTCAGGACTAGGATCAGTCCTCTTTAAATCAATTATCTGGATGAGGGGATTGAGTGCACCCTCAGAGTTTTCAGATGACAAGAAATTTAGTAGGAGCATCGACCTGCTGGAGGGTAAGAAGGCTTTGCAGAGGGATCTGGACAGGCTGGATCAATGGGCTAAGGCCCATGGGTCCGCTTCTGTCCTTTCGAGTCCAACGTGGAGAGCACAAGAATGTTTCTAGGTTGTATAAGCCATAAAAAAATCCAGGCCACCAATAGAAATTGCGAAGTGACTGCCGATGTGAGACATGATGGGTCTGAACCACTTGTGGATGTTATGTTTGCTGATGGAGAACGACTGATAATGAAGGGAGCCAACTTGACGACAATCGAAATGTTAACAGCTTTGGGGTCCAGATGTAATGCCAAGGAGCCTAAGGAAGAACCGAAAAGCAAAAAGAAGAGTCCCTGAAGACCCATGGGTCCCATGGGTTCAACAAGGCTAAATGCTGGGTCCTGCACTTGGCTCCTAACAACCCCCTGCAGCGCTACAGGCTTGAGGAAGAGTGGCTGGAGAGCTGCCTGGTGGAAAAGGACCTGGGAGTGTTAGTTAACATGAACTGTTGACAGCTGAACATGAGCCGGTGGTGTGCCCAGGTGGCCAAGAAGGCCAGCAGCACCCTGGACCGTATCAGGAACAGTGTGGTGAGTAGAACATGGGAAGTGATAGTCCCCCTGTACGTGGTGCTGCTGGGGCTCTACCTTGAGTGCTGTGTTCTGTTTTTGGCCCCTCACTAAACAAAACACATCAAGGTACTGGAGCATATCCAGAGAAGGACAATGAAGCTGGTGAGGGGTCTGGAGAATAAGTCTTAAGAGGACAGGCTGAAGGAGCTGGGGTTATTCAGCCTGGAGAAGAAGGGACTGAGACCTCATTGCTCTCCTTATCACTCTACAACTACCTAAAAGAAGGGTGTAGCAAGGTGGGGATTGGCCTCTTCTCCCAAGTAACAGGCAAGAAGACAGGAGCAAATGTCCTCAAGCTGTGCCAGGGGAGGTTTAGATTGGATATTAGGAAAAATTTTTACATTGAAAGGGTTATTAAACATTGGAACAGGCTGCCCAGGGAAGTGGCTGAGTCACCATCCCTGGAGATATTTAAAAGATGAGTAGATGTAATGCTTAGAAATATGGTTTAGTGATGGTTTTTGTGACTAAATTAGATCATTCATAGAATTTCAGAGAAAAACTTAGTGTGGAATGGATCTCTGGAAATCATCTAGTCCAGTGCTCACTTGCCTCTGCTCACTGTAAATGATGGTTACCAGAAAGAAATTCTTTCCTGTGAGGGTGGTGAGGCACTGGCACAGGTTACCCAGGGAAATTGTGGATGCCCCATCCCTGGAAGTGTTTAAGACCAGGCTGGATGGGATTTTGAGCAACCTGCTGTAGTGGGAGGTGCCCCTGCCCACGGCAGGGCAGTTGGAACTCTATGAACTTTAAAGTCCCTTCTGACCCTAACCACTATATGATTCTATGGTTCTTGATAATTTCTACTGAATTTAACTCTAAGTGCATTTGTCACCTCTTTTAAAAGCAGATTAAAATGTATTAAACTATCCTGATGGTGATTTAACATTATTTGCCATGTTTTATAAATGGGATGAGTGGAGCGTGCAGACGGTCAGACAACATGGCTCACCTAGCAAGAAGCATGTCAGCTGAGGGCAGTTGCTCAGGGGCTGGCAGTCATGTAAACTTGTCCATAGCAAGCACCCGGGGAGTCTGAAGTTGAGCGCTCAGGCTATACACAAGCAACTTCATAGTGCTCATAATTCCTAGCTGATAAAAGTTAAATGACCAGACGTATGGTGATACCATCCTTAATACTTTCCTTAACTAATTGAATTTGGTTAATTAACAATTTGACCACCTTGAGACAAATATAAAATCTATTGCACTGTTTGGCATTGCACTTGCACTGGAAATGGCTTGCATATCCTCTACTCCATATTAAATGGGATAAATTTTGGACACAATTGCTCTTAGCAACTATATAGAGTTTTTTGGGAACTCTGTTTTCTAGAGTATTACTTCAGTAAATTTTCTATGCTTATACACAGCCAAAAATAAACTAAATCCAGAAAATTAAATAAAATTTAAGTGACTTCATTGCTGATACACAACTGTGTTTCTCTGTGCATAACTGAAATTGTCACACAGGTGCAAAGGTGAGAAACAGAAACGTGCAAGTCTATTTCACATTTGAAGCATACACACTGGAGTCAAAAAAACAGATTGTTTTGCCCATAACTAGGAGGCTGAAAAGCAAAATCTGATTAAGATCAGTATATGGAAGTAGGTTTACAAGCCATGCATAACCATGAATAGGTTAGTTTAAATGTCTGAGAAATAGATGGCTTTTCAAATATCTGGCTGACAGTCTTGGGTTCGGAAATGCAAACTAAGATGAACTCAAAACTTGATACTCAGAAATAAATCTGTCTGGAAAACGGTGTTATGAAGAAATAAATCTACATCCTAGAAAGACTGCCTTTTGGAAACTGTCCGGATCTTCCCATGACTCGGCAACATGCATTTATCCCTGGTATTTGGATCTAATGCACGTGTTCTCACACAGCACCTCTCAAAATGTGATTTGCATGAAGTGATGCTTGCATAAGGTGTTTAAAAGATTTGTCAACAGGAGGAATATTACTGCTGAAGGAATATATTCAAAAGGCTTAGACTTTCATGCAGTGTATTCTGTAAAATCAGACTTACATGCTCATAAAACTAAAGCACATCTTTCCAGTGTTTACTTGCAATAGCAACTAGCTGGTATCATTTTCTGATTTTGTTTGTTTTTGTATCTATAATGGTGTGCTGTATACATTGTCTGCCCCTATGGGTTTCTGAACTTTCTCAGTGCTACATAGCTGAGTAGGGGAGAGAAATAGAAGTTACCCTTAAGGTTTGCTGCTAGCCTTCTGGTTTCTCCTTAAACCTAGGAAGGAAAAACCCCCAAGACTAGTTTCTAATAGCTTTGACTTTATATTTTGGACTGGTATCTCACAGGTGGTTATTTGATAATTCATCTGAAAGATAAAGAATTGCCTTATTGAATGAAACTCTAAGCAGTTAATTGTTGGTCTGTATCCTACCATAAGACCACATTGGCCTTGAGTGGATGTTGAAAATAGCACAGATATAGGTATTCATTTACATATTTTTTAATACAAGGTTAGAGCACTCAAAGTCAACACAGGTGATTGCTATGAAGATGTGAAACAGTCAAAATACCTTGTTTTTGCACTGAATCAGTTGCTAATGCTTAGCATACAGACAAAATAAAGAAGGACAAAAGAGGCAAAATCATTGCAGATTAAGCATATTTTTCATTAACTTTGTCACATATGAACTCAGGTATTTTTGAACTTTGCTGTAATTGTAGTGCATTCAAAAAATAGTAATGCAAAAAATTTCCATGACTTCAATAGGGTCCCTGTTGTATTAGTAAGTGAGCTCTCCAGTGGTCAAAATGATATCTGTAAATTCCTATGAATTTTAACCCAAAATGTGTCAGCCTGGCATTATTAAAAGCTTTAAATTCTCAAAGAGCAACATGATTAAAGCAGGACTGTAGTCTTGAGTGGCACCTTACTGGTTTCATTTGCCAGTATTGTTATTTTCCAAGGTAATATTTGATTTACAAGAAAAATGCTTTTAAGTCACACAGTAAGTCCTACAATGTATCCACAAGTATAAAATCCTCAAATTGCCTTCATTTGTCAAATGCTAAAGTCCTACCTGAAACTATTCAGTGGCAGAGTAGGAATCTAATGATGGCAGCAGGAAGGAGGGAGGTTAGATTTATAGAGGTTTTAGAGGCTATACCTCTTGTGTCTCCTCCCTTGTCCCCCTCCTGACTCCCTTTAATTAAGTACTGTGACCACAGTAATGCAGTTAAGCTTCAGTATATGGCACAGATGGCTAAGTCCAGTCCCCATGATTTTGTTGAAACCTCTCTTGTGTTAGATTTTAGATTTCAAATTATTATTGAAGATGATGAAATACTGAGCACCAATGTTAACCCAACTTTCCTTTATGTAACACTTTCCGTCCCAAACCGCAATGCTTTTCCCTTGCTTAATGGTGTTTCCTCCATTTTGTTATTTTGCTGCATATAGATAAGGTTCAAACACAGAGAATTAAGACATTTTTGAACAAAAATAATGATGAATGCAACTTCGACTAGAAATAAATATGCACAACACTTTATAAGTAGGCAATTACCCAAAATAACACCTTCTACTTTTCCTGACGTAATATAAATCTAAGTTATCAAATATTATCAGTGAAAAAATCTTAGGTGCTCATACATATATTATAATAATGAAGCTTTTATAGTGTTTGTCATGTTACCATTTATTTCAGTGTTGTACAACAGCTATGGACTGCTAGGTGCAAACATCTGATTGTCCAAGGTAAGCCAAGTATTGTGACCATTGTATTACTGAGTCACCAGCCCTGGAGGTATTTAAGAAATGAGTAGATGTGGCAGGGCATGCTCTAGTGGCTGAGATTGTAGGCAGTGGGATGTGTTTCTCTGTGTGATTGGACTTGGTGATCTCAGAAGTCCTTTCCAACCATAACAATTCTGTGATTCTGCGGTTGTATTTAATAGTTAACTTTATTTTGTAAAGAACCTAGCTCAAGTACAGTCAAGGTTTTGTCTGCCATTTATTTCAAGAATCTGGATCAGATCCTTAAATCAGAGCCAACCAAATGTGAATAAAAGCAGCAAATTCTCAAGCAATAAATCCTCAGTGATCCACATTACTCAAAGACAGGGGACCTGCTGGAACATCTTCATAACATTCTTTTTCCTCCCTTCTCCTCATGTGCAACATATTGCAGTAATCAATTAACATGATGGAATATTCCTGCACTGAGACCTTCTTGCAACTCCCATATGGTCAGAATTTGATCTTAATAGCTCAATTTTTTTTTTTTAATTTTATTTTTTTTAAGAAGCTGAACTCATGCTGTGCTTTAGTGATGATGGAAAAATAAATCTTAGCTTTCAGAAGGGATTAGTGGTTTTCATACCCTTGGTATTGGCTTTAAATATTTTGGAGAATTCTGGTGCTCAGAGAGGACTAAGCAACTAAGCATCACTTACCGAACTGGATAAGAAATACTGGAGCTGCCCACTTTCATGTTGCATTTAAAAAATAGAACTTATTTTACCTCTGTAGAACAAACACATAAGCAAAGCTGTTGATCTCTTGATGTTGTTTAAATAATCTATCCCTGCCTGTCTCATCACACACGTTATTTGCTTTTATAACTCAAAAGACTTCCTCTGATTCCACTGTCACAAAGCTTGAAATTCTGGCTTATAACCTGAGTAATACCAATTAAACCTTGGTTTATATGAAGAAAGGCCAGTAGCTGAACTTGTGTCTCTTTCTGCTTTTAGTTGTTCTCTAGCAGGGCTTAGAATTATTGCAAAAGGTCATAACTGGAAGCTTGTTTAAGTCCTTTCATAATACTTGTAAGGTCTGAAGCAACCAAGGAATCCCTAGAGGTCCACAGCTCTGCAATCAGTATAAACCAAAGCTCTCTGAACAAACTCCATGGAAGTTCTCCTTGCCATTGCTTCCCTTGGAAAACTTGTAGGAACTAAATTTATGCACTTAGTGCACATTAGCCTTGAAATGAAATTTATTACAAAAAGATTCAAAACCTCTCATTTACATTTTTTTTTAAAGCATGATGTCAAACTAACCTTCCACATTCCTTAATTTTTTCCTATATCTGACAAGAAAATATGATGCAATTTATACTGTTTTTTCTAAATAGACATGGGGAGGTGCAGAAGTTGCTTGGTCCATGTATATTCCA
>VZTM01009196.1:3159-15203 GCA_013400555.1 Jacana jacana
TGGTGTAGGGGAGAACTTTGTAGAGTAGGGCTGATGGTTGGACTCAATGATCTCAAGGGTCTCTTCCAACCTGAACGATTATATAATTTGGAAAAACTAACAAATTAAATGTAAGCAATTCCAAATGCAGGTAAGGGCAACAGATGACAATTTGATTAAGTCATAAAGATTTGTATGAAAAGCAGAAGGCCTTTAAAAATTATAAACAGTCTGCTGAGGACTCAGATATCTATATAATCAGAGCAAATTAAATATCTAGTCAGTAGAGTTTCAAAAAATTCCCTGTCAATATGAATTCCACAGGACATTTCAACAAATGTTAAGGAGTTCAGCAAATTTATAGGCAGTAAAATGGTAAATAAAAGACCATTTGTCCACTAATGGGATAGTTGGGAGCTGATGCTTGGAGATGTTAATTGATGTGTACTAGCAAGATAATTGTACAAATAAAGAATAACCCTTGTATTTAGTGTTTTGCAAAATACTCTTTCTAAAATAAAGTGCTTTAAACAGCAGTGTGTTATTCAATGAGGCTTCCAGTAGGTATCATATTACTACAAGCAAAACATCTGCAATTCTCTACTGTAATTTCTTTTCATAACTTTTCTTTTCAATATGTAATATATTTGTTAAACATGGTGAAACAGATCATCCAGCTAAGGCATAACTCTCAAATTACACCTTTGACTTCAACCAAGCTTTAAAAACATTGGACAATTTAGTGTTAATATCTTTTGGATGTAGCTTATTCATGAATCTGTGCTTTCCTATGTCTCTGTGTTTCAAGTATACTAGTAATTTAATTTAAGGAGGCTACTTTTGTTATTAAATAAAATTCTATTCCTCTGATGTCATATTTTTTGCTAATATAAGCACATGATCCGTATGCATGAGACTAATCTGTGCCTATCCCTTTGTTCAAACTTCTAGAGAGATGAAGTGAGGTATCAGCTGAAAACTTACAACCTATAGATGATAGTTATGAGACTGAAAAAAGCTTGATTTGATTATTAATATGAAATGCACAGAGACTGCTTACATCCACATGGTATGAGCCATTCCTGAACACACTGAATCTTCTCACACTCTTTGCTTAAGGCTAGTAACTGTACTGGTCATAGTGATATTGCTGTAGCTTCACATTGAAGGCTTTTTCAGATGAGATGTTTATAACTATGAAGTGTATTAACATCCATCTCATTTAATACCCACATTTTGGACTTACTCTACTACTTGGTTTTTAACTTATATATTTGTACCTAACCCAAAATTTGTATGTCTTGACATTTCAATAAAAAATAGGACTAAAAAATGCCACAACCCAATTTTCTGTCTGAAAAGGGAGGGGAAAAAAAACAAACACAAAAAACAGAAGGTGCCATAGAGATATTTAATTTACATCATAAAGACAAATATTTCTGAAATTAACACCTTAGAGTTGCAAATGGTTGATAAAAACCAGAATAGAACATAAATCTCATCTAAGAATCCCTTGATTTCAAGAGCTTTTCAGATAGGGTTGACCATCCTTCATTATTACTACGGTCAAGTACATCTAAGCAGTCAAAAATTATTTGCTGGAAACATGTCCTGCTTCCTGTTCTCAGCATCCCTTCCAAACAGGTGGCCCTCTCCTATAGTAAAAAAACAAATATTCAGTAAGCATGTTCTCTTGAGTTTCAGTGAGTGCTCCTGATCATGAGAGCTGCTGACTACATTAGGCCAGGAAACTGGGTAAATACTGTAAACACTTGTAAACCACTAGAGAATATTAAATCTGGCTTTCCCATTTTATAGATACTCCTGACCTGTGTTTGGTATCTTCCCACGATTTAGTCTGTACCTTAGGTTTCCATTGTGATGCTAAATGCAGCGATGATATTTGCAGCATGAAACAGACACAAATGCAGTCTGAAACAGATCACAAAGACAGGACATTTGAAAAAAATCAATTACTGCAACAAAGTGTACTATTGTATTCTTTAACCACGAGGGACTAGATGGCTGTTAATGCTCTTAAGTACTGATAGGAAGAGGCAAGGTTAAAAAAAGTACTGATGTTCTCTTATGTGCTTTATTAAAGAGAATTTTCCCCTGAGTTTTCATTAACCCCATCCATTTCCCCCATCCCCCAAACCAAGATTTTTTTGCCATATAAACAACAATATAGTTCAGAATTAACTTCTGTTACAAAAAACAGGGGTTATATAAGCGTGTATACTTTTGCTATTCTTTAGCCAGGCATTTCTCTCTGCACAGTTTCCTTATTCCCCAGGGATTACCATTTTAATATAATTTACTGAATTTCAGAAGCTGATTAAAAACCTGTTTACAATGTAGTGTGTTCAGCATATAGCTACATATGAAAATAGGTTCAGACTACTTTGGAGATTATTTTTGTTCCTAATCATTAGGAAAAAGATGATTAATCAGATGTTGACAAGGAATTTCAAAGTTTAATCTTATCATTAATGTGACCTCAACATCACATGTAGTTTGTTGGCTCAATTGTGTCTGAACATTCTAGCTTACTCTTCCACAGATGTCAGCATAAGACAACTGACTGATGGCTACATGGACTGAATTACCATGAGGTAAGATAACCCACAGTCACAGCCTTATTCTAAGTGAAACAATGAAGGTTTTCAGTCAGTGAGAGATGAGTAATTTCAGCATTAACAAATAGACTATTGTCAGAGCTAAGGCTCTTTAAATCTCTGCCTGAACTCTCCTAGCATTATATTCCATCTTAACTGTATTCAATATCTAATTCAAATGGACTATTGGTCAAACAAGAAGTGTATGGACTTGTATTTGATACAGCGCAGAACTAGTACCTCTTGAAAAACAATCTTTTTATAATCTTTCTTAAGGGAAGTGATGTTGAAGACAATGTGCTCCTGACCTAGGCAATGCAAAGTTCAGGAAGTCTAGAAAATACAGAAATTGTGTAAACATGAAAATTTTTGTTCAAGCATTGCAATCACTTTTTAAGACACAGAGGGAAAACTTGAATGTTTTCATTCTGACAGAAGTGCACAGAGGTAAACAGAAGACAGTGTCCAAACTTGATTTTGATTTAGAAATCTATTTTGATACCAAAGCCTATCTCCGCCATAATGCACTGCAAACAATGTATCTCAACTTCAAACATTTTACATTGTTTAGAAAATTACTTTCAACTTTCAGTGATGTTCAGAAGCAAGTTTTAACATTAATTTGTCAGAAATAACCAAAATAAAAAACTGGAGGTTTAATAAAATATGTGCCTATCATAAGCCATGTGTTAAATGTACATTAACACGTTGCATTGGATGTTGTTTTCTTCATGTGGACATATTACATTAGCCTGATCATTCTAGATTTCATTGTATACTTTCAACATAATTAATTTCCTATGACTTTTTCTCCTTCCTGATAAGGCTTTCCGACTAGATTTTAGAAATGTTAGCATCTGAATTCAAATATAGCTGAGATTTATAAAAAACTTCATTGATTAATTGCTGTTGCCACTTACAATACTATATAGATTTGAAATTAGTAGAACTAAATTGCATGCTATACCATAATATGTACTAAAATGTCTCCTTTTGAGAATAAATTAAGATTTTTTTGACATGCAACAATGTTCCTAAAGAAAATGAATATGCCATGTGGTGCAGAAGGCACACCACAAAGACAAGATAAAGGTAGAATATGACTAAAGAAATTCCATAAGGAATGCAATGCATGACCAATTTTTCTATCAACTTGAGCAAGATTCTCTAGTTCCCTTTATTTACCTGATTACCTCTTTATATACCCTTTTACAAAGACTTCTGAAGCCGGCTCTAAATCCCTTCAATACTATAGTCTTCCTCTGGTTTGAACAGATTTCTTATGCTATCTGAGGATTGTGTCTGTCATGAACTTTAGTGCCCTCTTGAAGAAATCAATAGGACAGGCCACACCCAAGTCACACATACTTCGTAGCCAAAATGCCTGCAGTAAAGCAAGTTACTAGGAGCAAAAGTAAGACTCTAGTAAACTGCTAACATGGAGTGCCATCCATCTCCTTGCAGTGACGGAGATGTGCCTTATCTGCTACGTAAAAGCTTGAAATACATTAGTATACCAGACACTCATACCAGCAGACTCAGCACAGGGTAGCATATGACATGTACCCACAGGTGAATGGTTAATATAATTTCCTTCATTTTCAATCAAGACGTATTCAGCTTAATTTAAATAGCTGTTTCTTCTCTGCCACTGGGGTTTGTGTCAAGCTTATACAGGGGATGAAGCAAGCTTTATTAGCATAGATATTAAAGTCACTTATTGCAAGTGAATGGTCAGAGCAGGCAATCCAGCACTTCCTCTGTGTCATCAGGTAAAACTGTGTCAAACTTGACCTGTAACTGCATTTCTGTATCTGAAGATATAATAGCTACAAAACACTAGAATCACCACAGAACATTGATTTAAATATGTTATATGCCTTTGTGTTGGTACTTTTTCCTGTAGAGAAATGTTAAACATAGCTGCATATGTGTTTCCGATACTTGCCTATATTCTTCCTCAACGAAAAAGAAAGGTATGCTCCTTATTCATTGCAAATCTTGCCCCATCAAAGAAATTTTGTTGTCATTGTGTACCATGGCAACAGCAAGACACCCCAGTCAAGACTGAGAACTTATTAACTTTAAATTCTACCAGCATTATATGTGAATAGTGAGAGGCCGTGATGGCCTTAAAAAGCCTACAATTTGAGTAAACAACAAAAAGATAAATAGGAAGAAGAGGAACAGAGAATCAAAGGGGTGAAATGATGTGCTTGATGTTACAAAACAAAGCACATCCAAATTAATAAAGAAGTCTTCAGTTCACCTGATTCCCCATCGAAAGTCAATGATGTCCTTGCACACTCTGAAATAAAAATTTTTTTCTGCTTGTTGCAATAAACGCCAATCTGATCAAACCACCATTCTGTAACTGTTGTTGTTGCTTTTTTTGTGTGGCAAGAGTGAAAATTCTTATAGGATATCTGACAAAAGCAGAGTTTGAGGACCCCCTTGGGTAGTCTATATGAAATGAAATATTATGGCATAATTTGCATCTGTATATTTTATAGTACCTTCTAAGAATCATAGAATCATAGAATCGTATAGGTTGGAAGAGACCCTTGGGATCATCAAGTCCAACCATCAGCCCTACTCTAGAAGTTCTCCCACTACACCATATCCCTCAACACCACATCTAAGAACTGGAGACAATATTTGTGGAGGCACCTGATCAGTGCTTGGAAGCAAAGTCTGAGCCACAAAGCCACCACCCAGAGACTTAGCAATCAATAGCCATAATAGTTTGGCCACATTTCATGCTAACAGAAAAGCACCTGAAGTCAATGTTCCTTGCAAAACTCTCTTTAAAGTCTAAGCGTTTATGTTCTTGTGAGACTCGCCAAATTCAAGCTTTGTCTTATGGTCTTACACTCAATATTTTGATTATGACCACAGAGGAAGGAAGAATATTTCCTATATGTATAAAGCCAATAATTTATTGTTACTATAATTGCAGTCTTAAAAGTCTAACCATTATTAGTCTAGATCTATTTCTTACCGAAAAATAAAGAAAGAATTTTATGGTTAGAATACATTTATACAGGACAAGTCTCAGTAATAATACAGTTAAACTTATTATATATACTTCTTCATTTCTGTCACTTTCCAGAGATTGTGTTCAGCCATCCCCTGCTCCTCTGGATCCTGTGGCCAGTGGTTTCATCCTGGCTGGGGAGGAAGTCGGTCATGGGCAGCGTGCTACAATGAATTGTCAGCATATGGTGTCCCTCACCACCTCTAAATTTACATGGTTACCCCCAAAATCAGCTTTGCCCAGCTCCAGGTCTTCATGTCTTTAAGATACACAATTGATAAGTTAATTATAACCATGGGGGCTCCATTGCCAGCCCTGTACCCTGTCTCTTTTTTTCCCATACCTACACTCCTGTATGCTGTATCCTGTATCCACTTTTCAAGGTCCTGTATAGCACTGGTCCCAGTGCTCTGTCACTCTCAAAGTAAAGAAGTTGCTATCTTCAACAGGAAAAAAAAATATGAACATTAGTTCAATACCTTTTTCTAGACATGGTTGAATTTTTCTTTTCTCCTAGGGACAAACTGCTTATTTGCCCAGAACAGGTGAATTGTTTCCAAATCCTTTCCCAAATGCGAATCTAGAAATGCAAGGTGATAGCTCTGGTCACAGTTAGAAACTTGTTTCCCCTACACACACACTCTGCAGTTCCCTCAGAAAGCTATGTGTTGGCTGATGATTCTTTTGGTCAGGCAGCAGTTTTTGCCCTTGCTTGTTCCTGCTGGATATTTAACCCTCTTGTCAGAACAACTGAATGTGCTCTGGTCCCTTTTTCCTTCATGATGGAAGGTGGTCACCTTCCCAAATTCGCTGCTTTCTTTCATATCATATCTGATTTTCAAATTCTTGTTGTCAGACATCTAAGTGAAACATAGAACTGAGTCCTGTTAAGAGTAAAAAAGTGCTCTTTTTCTCTTCACTCTTCAGCAGAAGTGCCAAGTCCTAGAAAAGTGTGTGCATGCATGTTTGTTTTCCCTAAGCAAATCAAAGCTATGGCAAGATCACTGTGTATTTAGAAGTTTGTTATGAGGCATAGACTTGGTTCTTCCTTCCCAGATCTTTGTGCAGTAAAATATATGCACAGTGTTTCCCCCAGTCACAATTTGTTCTCCATTCTGCTGCAGTGATTCCCAAAAGCCATGCCTTCAGGCTATTGGCAGCGATGACTTCTGTTTTAATAGAGATCCCTCTGGTTAGCAGCTTACTTACATGCATTAAATCTGTATTACTAGGGACTTCTAGAAGGTCTCCTAAACACCTTTCTTGACACTTTCAAATGCAACAACCAAAAGAGAGGAGTTGTTCTAAGCAGTCTAACAGGACACTCTAGTCACTGAGCATGCAGGTATATTATTTATAAAAGTATCTCACAGATAATTTTAATCATTAAGCATTGAAAGAGTTATTGATTGAACATTCTTCTATAAATAATAGTTGACTAAAGAGTGCCAAAATTGTACCAAGTATACAGTTTGATGAAACCCAGAATGAAACAGATGCTGACTAATGAGTATGTTGTATAAAATTCAATCAGTTCAAGCCAGCAATACATTTGAAATATCAGAGAGAACTAGTCTCTGCCTCCCACTGGATTCCTATTTAGAGACCATGGGTTTCTGATTCATAATTCTGCTATGCGGCATTTGGGCAAAGAAACTGGCTAAAACTCAACAGCTGAAAATAAGGAATTCTCAATTTTTGCTGATGCCAGTGCTATATTCTAAATACCAATTCAGCTGATAAAGATTATACTTCAACTTATGGGTGACAGGAGAGAAATAAAGAGGGAAAAAAAGGTTTCTTCCAGTGTGAGAAAAGCCAGATCATCAAGGTATATTTCAAGTTCTGCAGATAAGGTTATTTGCTTCTCTAGTCAGCATTATTCTCAAATCATTTGAGTATCCACAACTATTTTTTTTGGTGCTTTAGTGAGAAATGCGTATGTTTTCTGTAATGCATTAAATAATATTTCTGTGGACTCCTTTGATGAATTAAAAAAAAAAAAAATTAAAAATGCGGATTGTGTGGTTTCCCTGAATATTAGTGGTGCCTCTTGAAGAAGATATCTCTGAAAATTACAAAAATCATGCACAGTCATGCATACATTAGAGCTCTGAGTCTGACTCTGCCTATAGTTCTGGTATTGGAGCCTGTGTGGATATGTACTTACTGCTGCAACTGCTCATCCACCCCTCTTCACTAGGGACCTTAAATCATAATCTCAGCTGAATTCAGAGATGAAGGAATCTAGGATAAATGCAAAAGTCAGCTGCTTGAAAGATCAGTTTTGTACTAGCCTGGCAATAATCCCTTCATAGCCTTACCCAGGTTGGTATATATCCAATTATTTTTGCTGCTTTTTGGAAAAGTATAAAATAACATTTTTAAGGTTTGGAGTTTTTTCTTTTCCTGGATATCCTGCTTTACAATAGTATTTTTGCATTTTACTTTTTTTTGTGAGAATTCAAATATTCTCACATATCTGTCACTCTTAAATCTCTCAGGAGAGATACAGGCTCTGGGACTTGCTTCAGAAAGCTTCCACAGAGGCTGTAACTCTGCGCTTCCATGGAGAGAGCATTCAGATGCCAAATTAGGTGCTGGGACACCTTTTCTGGAATCAATTCAAATTCCTATGTCTAAAGTAGAGTTTCCTCAGGTTTTATGCAATATACCCCTGAAAAATCTCAACAGCCACACGCAAGGAAAAAAAATATTATTCCTACTCTAAATCCAGGTAAAAATAAATGGTTGTGAAGTCAGGAAGAATATGGGTATACTTTTGCAGCATAGAGCTGGTTGACTAAACCTCAGAGAGGAGATAAGGATAAATCATAAAAAAAAAAAAATTAGAAATTCTCATCAACATCGAGTCACTTTCTGTTACTTGCTAAAGAAGTCAAGCAATGCATCCAGCCTGGGACACAAAGGTTTCTGTAAAATGTAAGCACCTCTTAAAGAAATGAAGGAAGATAATACTAGGAGACTTACAATGAGAGATCAGTGGGGAATAGTTGAGAATCTTGGCCTGGGTTAGCCAGTAAATAAATACGAGAACAAAATAGAAAAAAAAAAAATAAATGGAGAGTGACGGATCTGTATCGGAGTATGAAAATTAAAAGTTCAGTTTGATGATGTGAGAGACTGACATGGAAACATGATGGGACAGTAGAAAATTTTAGAATACCCATATCCTAGAAATCTTAGTCTCTTAATACCATGAATAGAAGACCAGCAAAGCAATATCAATCTAAGGAAAATGAAGCATTGTGTTAGGCTGTCTAGGAGGACTACAGAATCTGTCTCTCTGGAGGTTTATAAACCAGATTAAAAAACCACTGAATATAATTCTCCTTCCCTTAGGACCAGGGGGGTGGACTGGGTGACTTCCAGAAGTTCCCTTGAAACAATATATCTGCACTGCAATGAATAAGTGAAAACTTATTAACGTGCATATGAATAAGGTGAATAATTAGAGATTAAAACCCTTTATCTTCTGTTTCCTGACTTTAGGTAAATTTACTCCACCTTTTGGGACATGTTAAGTTCTTGATAATACTAATAATAGCTTGAAAATACTAAGAAATGTGATGCTGCATGAAGAATTCAAAGAAATTTTCTCCAACACAATTCATCAGTGCTGCTCATTCTTTCATGGGTTACCCCCACAGCCTCACGACAGCAAGCTGGGTGAGCAGCATTGGCCAGGACTGAGGGCTGAGCTTAGAGTATCCTGGAGAAAATCTCTCAGCAGAGGTGCCCTGATACCTGCAGCCAACACCTGCACAGAAGTAACTACCAAGGATCCATAGTTGACGGTTTTTACTTGCTTGTTTGTTGTCCCCTTGTGCTATGTGTTTTCTAACCCCTGGTGTATTATGATTTAAACCTGGCAGATGGTCTGTGCAATTCTCCAAACCAGCATTTGTCTGCAATCTCTACCGTGGCCTCTGATGACAAATCGCTGCAAAGGCCAGCGTGATGAACACTGTAGGATTGCTGCAGCATTATGTGCAAGCAAGATAATAGGGTCCATGTTTATCTTTTTGAGTTGAAACATTTACAGTGGAAGTTTGAACAGCTGCAGCACTTTGGTCAGTCACCACTGCTGAAATCTTACATAAATCTTATTGAATCAAAGAAATATTGGCAAATATTTGCACTTTTAGTTAAAGGACAAAAGCAAGGTGTTGAAGTGGAATGGAAACGATGCTATGACACATGCTGTAAGGCTTTTGGGTGGTACCACTCATAGGCATAATAACAAGCCACCAACATATAGAAATAGAGATGTGATAATGTGATCAGCAAAGAAAAATTAATAGCCTTATCACTAGACAGTAAAATATGCCTTGTCATTTCCCATTGAAAACTGACTTTAGGTTATGTTAAAATAGATATACATCTCTTGGGACAGAAAAGGAAAGACAAAGAATGCAAAGCCCTAGATTAATTTACAAGTTTAATAATAAGCAATACAGAGCTATTAGAATTTTTTTTTTTTTTTTTTNTTTTTTAATTTTTTTTTTTTTTTTTTTTTTTTTTGGTGGGGGGGTGTTGGGTTGGAGAGACCTGTTTCAGAATGTAATGCATGATTTGAAAGGTTCCTGAATAAGTGAAATAGTAGAATATTTTGCTTGAAAAGATACTTAAAAAGAAAAAGATCTAATTTGTCTGTTCAGAGGGAGGAGGGAGACTGCAGCACAAACATAGGCACACATAGCTGTATCCATGGGTCCATTCCATTGAAAGCTTGATCAAATTGACGATTTACTCAAACATTTTGCTCTTCACAAGCCCAACTTTCCAACAAACCTTTTTGACCACTCTTAAAAATGTTCATTGTTTCCTTGAAAAAAGGAGCTTAGTGCTCTACGGAGCAAAAAAACAGAATGCACAATGGCTTAACAAATGGTGTGAACTGGAGCCGCTGCTACAGGTTCCTCATAGAAAAAAAGTAGTGACACAGATAGCCAATAGTATATAGATTTGCAGCTAAGTTCTTTGAGAGGTTCAGAAAGCTGAGCATTGTCTTATTTATGTACAGTCCAATGCAGACAGCGAACCTATTTTCCTGCTGTCATAAGTTCCCTTATGTCAAAAACCTCGGGAATATATGATGGGACTAAATTCCTACTTCACTATGAATATGTGTGCCATTACAGATAAAAAATTGTCTTAAGTATAGAGTTAAAGGACTCAGCGCTAGCAAAGGACCAAGATTCAATGGTCAGGTTTGTATGTATGTCNAGTTTTGCAGATTTATTTACAGATAAAAAATAGAGTTAAAGGACTCAGAGCTAGCAAAGGACCAAGAGTCAATGGTCAGGTTTGTATGTATGTCCTGTATCTCGTCTCCAGCGTTTATCTTCCAAAGTATGAAGGTCTTGTAGCTGGAAGGAGAGCAAAGTAGCTCAACATACAGGAAAAACAGGAGTCATAGCAAGTCATTGATGCACTTTTGCACTTGCAAAGAATAAACTGCATACTGATCGAAATGGGCTTAAAATGTTGAACTTCATGTGAGGAAAGAAAGAGAAATGAGTAGGGTTGTCTAGTCTTGCACTAATCATGCATTTGAGGTTACTGAAGAGGTATTTTTGGAAAAAAAAAAATTCAGAGAAGTTCTGAATGTCTCCCAGCCATATGAACGCAATGAATACAAATTAAATGAAAGAAGCAGTACCAGAGACACTTTTGAGTATGTTGCTCTGTTTTATTTCCCATTTGGGCAAGGGTTAATTTACAAAATCTTAGTCTCTTATATTGCTGGAAACATCACAAAAAAGGTATTTGATCACAAGAGCAGAACATTGTTTAATCCTTGAAGCTCTCATGCTGCCTACTCCTGTTTTCATTCAGTAGCAGAATTAGAAGTGGATGAAAAAGACATTACTTTTCTGTAATCTGTCAGCACATTTTTAACTGTATTAGTTTTGTCTGCCCATCTTGGGACTGTAGGACTGGAAGTATCTATAGAGAGCAAGTGCGTAATAAAAATGTAATCCGTAATCCGTAAGGCTCCACAGAACCTTGCTTCCATACTACAAACCACCCACAAGGTAAAATAACCTTACGATATCATATTCCTGAAATGTTTCTCTTTTTTTTCCATGCTTCTAAAGTGCAGTGCCATGTCCGTAGTTTCTCCCATCAGTCTCTCGGATCAGTGTAAGCTGTACACAGAGTGATGGAAGAGAAGAAAGGCAGGCAGCTCTTATGGATAATAGAACCAGTCTCTTTTTCGTCAGGAGCCCAAACTATCAGCTGAATCTAAGCCACAAGGAAACACACATAATACTTGCATAATTCTAGTTCATAGCAACTAGGTCTGGTGACAGACCTTCAACAAATAATGGAAAAGCATAGATTGATTCTGACCAAAACAGAAGAATTAATAACCACAGCAA
>VZTM01009198.1:0-32099 GCA_013400555.1 Jacana jacana
CTATACAATTAGTATATAAATAACATTACCTTAATACCTTCCGTATTCTGGAATTTGCTGTCTCCTTATATTAAACACAGATGTGCTTCTGGAGAAAAAGACCATTTCCTTCGTCATAGCCTTAAATTTTCTACAACAATTAGTCTATATCTGGGATTGCACCAAGAATTTAAAGAAAAATGGCAAATACAATCAAATGAATACTACAGTACATTTGCCACGTAATAAAACTCCTGATATTGGCTCAGAAAGGACAACAGACAAGTCCAGTACTTTCAAGTAAAAGTACTCAGAGGATCTGCTGTCAGTCTGAAGCATTTATACGTTTATTTTCTCTCTTTGCACTGCCAAGGACACAAGTTTGTCTACTGGACTGCATTTTACTGGGGAATTCATCTAAGAAAGGCTTGTTTGGTTAGGCTCAGAAGCCAGTTTTGACAATTATAATTCAAATAGTCTGACCGAAATCGATTGAATTACACCAATTCCAAGTTGCCAAGAATTTGAATTTCAATTCTGATATAAGTCAAGAATCATTGAGACTTGTACAGATTTGATTTTTATTCCTTGGAGTCATCCTGTATATAATTTCTTTCAATCAATGCACAGCTAAACTATAGAACCTAAGGAAAGGAAAGAAGGAACGCAGAAGTCTATTTTAATCTAATGATTTAAAGGAGAGGTTTATATTATTTTCCTTTGAATCTTTAATCAGTTAAATAACATTAAAATAACTACAATGCACAGGCTTTTATCTGGGGAATACTTGTCAAAAGTGTAACATCTGTTAAGCTGTGACAATGAACTATATTTAGTTTATATACCTGTCAATGGCATGTAGGGGGGAAACAAAGACTAAAAAAGCACCAACCAACCAGCCACCCAAAACCACATCCAACCAAGCAACCCAAAAAATGAGATGCTAAAATAGAAACTTTCTATGCAGGATTTTTTTGTTTGTTGTTTTGCTTGTTGAGTCCAATTCCTTACTGAATACATGGTATTTATTGCACATAACAGGAAGGAAAACAGAATTTAAATGGGAGATTTTTATAGGTGTCTGAGCCTCGATTCCACAATGAAACTATATACACTTAATCTGCTTTTTAACATTAACATTTGCATTAAATACATATTTACTGCCTTCCTTACATGAATTTACCACTGCTGTTGGCTCTTATCAGCTTCCAGTGTCAAAAACTCTGGAAAAAAAAAACAAACAAAAAAACCAAGAAAAATTCTGGAACATAACAAAACCGATCAAAATAAAGACCTAAATATATCAGCAGGAAAACAAAGAATAATTAAATAGTATTGGAATGTATGGGACAAGGCAAATCTGCAAGGAAAAAAAAAGAGTTTAAATAAATTTCTCACATAAAAAAAATTTATTTGGAAGAACAGTAGAAATATTCTCCCAAATACTGGTGATAAACCAAGGCATCATCACAGATACCTTTACATACAGACGTAAGGCCACAGCACAACTAACTTCTACTTCTAAAAGGTCCTACAAAGTTTGAAAAATTAACGTTTCTCAGGTGGGAAAGTAAGCACCGTATCTGGCCCCTTCCCCCCAACTCAAGAGACAACAGTTTAGCAATAACTCCATTGCTTTCTTGACAGAAGGATTTTGTTTGACACAACACATGCCCCCTCACCCCCAGCAGACAAAGCCTTTTTTTTAGGTCTGTCTGATGCACCCAGCAGAAAGACCAGAAGGTTTTTGAGCAGATCTGGAATACAAGAAGCTAAAGAAAATGGGTGCTTCACAAAACCAGCAGATCCCCCACTGACAGCAATACTCTTGAGGCTTATGACCTGAGGACTGATTTCCTTGTGTGCATCTTCATGTGTGGGTCCTTCTCTTTGTTTATCCCAACAGACTAACATGAAGTGTCCTCTTGCCACGTGTCTAAGAACAGAAGAAACACGCAGTTGCCAGGAACTTTTCTGATTATTTTCTCTATACATGCCCCTAGCTTGCTCAACTCAGTTTTAATTAGAAGGAAAAAGTGTTTGCGAAGAGATTAATGGCTAGGACCTAAAGGAATGACAGAAAATATATGAGAAGATTCTCAGTGCCACCTTTATGCAACCACTTGGCAAGTCTCACATATGACTGAAGTTCTGCTTATAATCATTGGTGATTTTAGAAACTGGAGAAGACCAAGGCAAAAGGTTCAGAAATAGCCTTGAAGTGAAAAGGGCAGCTTAAAGGAAGAATTCTGCTGGTTTCAATTTTTTTTTTCATTTTTACAGAGTAGGAAGAGAAACTGGTGGTTTCTAATGACAGACTACTGGGAATGAGCTAAGAGGAAGGAAGACTCCAAAGATGATTAAATAGAGGGAGAGGTAATTAATTAACCTTCAATGGATTACTGTCTGGAAGCCTCTGAGCTATGAAACATTAGAGCCCATCAGGAAAGAGGCCAAAGAACTTCTAATGTGGTAAAACATAACAACTTATGCAATTGCAGTGATGGTTTGAACACACAGCAAGGGACATAATTTTTATTTTAAGATTCATAGTCCAGAGTGCCACTCCAAACAAGAAGAGGTGACAAACTTGTGATGGGACTGATTAAAGAAGCAGTGATTGCATAGGTGATAGGCTGGATAAAGGAACCTACCCACCCTACGTATGTATTTGGAAGAGGTCAAAAGAGTAAGGATGCTGCAGTAAAATAAAAAGAAAACTTATAAACTGGAACTCTCCCGGGAGGTAGAGGAGATACCAAAGGAATAATAGCAATGGGATCATGAATCATAGTAAAAGAAGTGACTGAGACCATATGCACAGTGACTGTAGCACTGAAGGATCTAAAGCTTCATGTGTCTGGAGTTTCAAAGAAGACGACATTACAGACTAGAAGTACAAGGCAGACTGTCTCCCAAAGATGCAGTCAGGACTAAACAAGAGTATGTAGAAATGGGTTCTGTTTAGTCAAACCCACTTTGGAGTTCAACAGTTGAAGAGATAGAGGGGAATATCAGAAGTCTGCTATGTGGGTTTGGATTTAGCTGACAACAGTAAGTATGCATTAAAGCTATCAGGAAAGCAGTCTATTTTGGAGCAGTGTCTAAGTGGTGCTTGAGTACTGCTGTCAAAAAAAATAGAACCTTCAGGTAAAACCAGCTCTATTTATAGGTCATTGGATGTATTTCCATACATGCACATACCCTAACTGGGTAAAACAAGTCACTTCTGAACATAACAAGCGTGCACATACCAAACGTGTGGTTAAGAGAGAGACTGGCATTTGCTTGTGATTTAAGTAATGAATCTGCTTCTTAACCAGTTGAAAAACTTAAACCACAATGTATTATGAGTTATTTTTCCCTGTGAGGAAATTTATCATTCACCAGGATTTGGCAGGATGGCCAATAAATTCCAAATCAGAATTGCTGGAGAGTCAGCGCCCAACAGGCATTGCCTAGCAGTGTGAAAATAACACCTGGCATCACAGCCAGTTGGAGACTGGAGATCATGGACTGGAAAAACCTCTTCTTTTTGGAAAATGAACCCACCGTACATACCCTAGTAACAGAATAGCCCTCTCTTCAAGAAGATGGCCATATTCCAATAAGTGCTCTTCACAGTGCACTTTATCCCATGCCTTTGCTCCCATGAGTTTCCCTTAGCATGAGTAGTAGATCACAGTTCTTCCCATGTAGGAGGAAAATCAGTCACAATACATTTTCCATTTTCCTCCTACAGTTCCAGCTTTATAGAAAAAAACTGTTAGAATTTGCAGCAGAAAAGACCCTGCAGCTTTGTCCTTAAAGAAAGTACAACTGATATGAGTAAGCGTTGGGGTGGACACAAGAAAAATGGAACATCATTAAAATAGATTCTAATTTTGTGCAGTATGGAATATTAGAGCAGCACATTCCCCATTTATTCTTGCCTTCGTGCTGGAGGGGTCACTCACAAGGTTAACACTCCTGCTCAGGACAGACGGTGGCTGCCCGCTGGTTCCACCACGCCAGAGCCAACTGCACAATTACATTGGTCATTCAGGGGCAAAGAGGGGTGAGTCAGTGCGAAAACCTGAGCCGCGAATCCCTTTTTGGGAGCAGACAGTAAGGAGGATTGACAAAATCAACATCAAGATTCTCAGTTGTTTAACTGCTTTTCCCATGGCACGTAAGCGTCTCTGGGAGACTGAAATGCTTTTATGGGTTGTTATGTCACCTTAAATTTTGGTGACTCAAGCATCATAAATGACTTCCCTGAAGTACATAAAAAAACAGCAGGAGCCATAGAAGTAGCAAGAGAATACCTCTGGATATTCAGCACAATTTAGACTCCACGGAATATAGATTTTTCAGTACAACTTATCCACGGCAATAACATGCTGATATTTACAACAATACATTTGATTATTTCTGAGTATTGCGTTAAAAAAAAAAAAAAAGGGAAGAAAGAAAATGGGGAAATCTGACAGCAGAGTGGATGGTGGCTGCCTTTGATGCCTTGGCTGCTCTCCACTCCCTTCATTACTCAGCTCCGTGGGGTGCAAGATCAAGAAAGTCTGCTTCCACCTCTAGGCCAGGGCGGCATAACTCCCGTGGGGTGCGGTGCTCTTAAGGTAGCGTGTGAACTGTAATCACAAATTACAAACCCCTCTGCTGTGGAATATTATTATTCTTCCCGAAGTCAATAGCAAGGAGGAAGCGGAGAAGGCAGAGGAAGGGACGAAAGCACGAACAGCGCAGTCCTGAATAACTGTCTTGTTTAAAAATTGTGTAAAAGCGACCTATTTTCATTTATTGTCTTCTTAAAATGCACAGCCGGACTTCTCTCACATTTATGCACTTTTGCTGATATCAACTTATTTCCATTGAAATGGCACATACCTTTGTTGCACGGCTTCTAATGTGTAATTTATTTGGGCGAGAATAATCCTGTGCATTAGACTAAGCTGGAAAACAAATAAAACCAACATAATGAAAGTAATTTCTTTTCTATTTGATTTCCATGCAGAAGATTAAAATGTGTTTTGGGGAAAAAGCAGGAGGATACTGCTGTTGAGAAGCTGTTGAAGGAGAGATGCAGCAATCTCAGAGACCCGCAAGCTGAGCCTTTCCCCCTCCTACGTGTGCCAAGGGCTGTCGGGAGGGGAACAGCAGCTTTCACCCCCCCCTTCAAATCCTATGGCTGGGCACAGGAGCAATGTATCAGCCTCCCAAGATCCAAAAGTATGAGCAGGATGTTAGGATTTCATAACAGTTTCTTATAACCACTTCATACCACAGCTTTTTGGCGTGGGAGGTTAGGCTTTTATTCCTTTATTTTGCTTCAAAGCACCAAGCACTTGTGTTAACACATTAAAAAAAATAAAAAAAAAACATATTCAGGTCAGTGCTGAACAGTAATAACCTTCCATGTAAAAGGATCTTAAAGTAATTGCAAGTTACCTAAGAGTTGTCCTCAAACTGAAATGCAACCAGGTCTGGGATGGAAGGCAGGGAATTTGTTACAGCAGCCCTAGTCCTTTAAATAGTGATAAATCAGGAGGAAGTAAAATGCAGCATCTAATGAAAGTTAAGTCTATGCAGACCTCACGGAATGAATGCAGTCAAGATAATGAAGGCAGCACACCTGGACTTTGGAATAAAATACTGCAGGAACCAAGTCCTTTCCTGACCTGAAACATGGAGGCCTTCAACACACCCAGAGTACCTGGGAGGCAGGAGGAGCGGTGCTGGGCCAGCACCCAGGTATTCCCGAGGCCTTTGGTGTGACGATTTTCCTCTGGTTTTACCCAGTGAACTGCATTTTCCCCTTGAGCCCATTCCCGTTCAGGAACACATCCATTTTGGTGCCCTTGCTACCACCAAGGTCATCGACACAAGTTACACATAGGTTAAAACTGGGAACACGCAGGATCCTTTCAGGCCAAATTGCCCTCAGGGCTACATGAAACACTCTGTAGACAGCTTTTAGGAAATAAATTGTGTAAAATGGACTGAATCTGACCCAAGCTTCCACTGTGAGACTAGGTAAAGAGCTCCTAGAGTAAGCACTTGAGAAATCTGCATTGGCTCATCAACATTCATAACTTCTGCCATAACACGAAGGAGATAAAGCACAAACAAGCTCTGAAAAGAAGATAAAGGAAGAGCTGTTAAAAGCCAACATTCTTCTTCCATTGTGCTGTTAATTTCCTCTTTAACAGACCTCATTCCCAGTCCACCCAGAGCAAGGCAATAGTCTCCGTGGTGGTGTGTTTTGCTGATCTCTCAGCAGCAGCGGCACATAAAGCCCCACCTCTATAGGACACAGCTGCTTGAAATACCCAGGCAGGCGCCAGATTTGTTTTCGTTTGGGAGGATATCCCTGCAATTGACGCACAGATGGAGAAGGCAGTTAACTAGCAACAGTAATAATCATCCTCCATGACAGGCTTAGAGCTGAATCCAAGCCTAAGGTGAGGAGCGACGGGAGATTTTAAGGCTGGGAGTCCTTGCTCTGGTCGTTAGTGAGAACAACAGCTCAGGCATGTAAGAAAGGCATAAACTCCTTCTTTCAGCTGGGGACAGATTCTCCTGTTTAAGCCTTTAAGTCCAGATCGAGCTATTAGACACAACCATTTATTAAGACACCTGCTGCAGCAGAGGAGACAAAGCAAAGAGAAGCCGCTGTTCCAAACGGCTATTAACCTTGGTGAACAGGTGAATCCTGTCATCATAAAAATGTGTTATCTTGGAGGCCATCAGAGCAAGGAAGGACGGTCTCTCTCCTCTCCTAATCTCTCGTGCAATTCCAATTTAAATGATACAAAATCCCTCGGAACTGAAAGGTTTTGTTCTTTCTATTTTCTACACAGTCCCACAGGAAAGTTTATCACACAAATGCTAGATCTATTATCTTATTAATTATTGTTATCATACTATTAGGTACAGGTAGAAAGATTGATTAGCTTGGTCTGGGTTTAGATACACATAATAATATACAAAATTAATTTGCAACTTAGGATAAAGTCCTCTGAGGCAGGATTTCCAGTGAGTCTGGCTCCCCACTAGCGTAAAACACAAATAGTGGGTGCAAATGATATCAATGCACCTCAGAAACCTTGATCTCTGGGGAAGGACACAATTCAAACATTTTGGAGCACAATGAATTCTTGTTTTCCAAATGTTACATCAGCTTTTACCTATGTCCTGGAAATGGGGGCATAAAAGCATTCCCCTCCCTACTGTACTGTATTAATTTTTTTAGTGCATGGGACGCTCTAAAATGAAAGCAGTCTTGTACTTTCTATCTATAGCACCAAATTAGAAGAGGGAATGTGCTGCAGATATTTTACAGTTAAACAAAGCCAATTCATTTTGCTGCAAGTAACTACTGAGGCAGGAATAGAAATATTAATATATAGTGTGTGTAAACGTTTTTATATATATATATATATATACACACATGTGTATATATGTATATATATAGTGAGAGAGAGAGAACACATCTGGGTTATTAGATTTAAAATAATTCAAAATTCAGTTTCAGCAGTCCCCTACATGCAGTTTATGAGATTTTATGATGGACCATCAGACATTTTGGAGATTTCTAGTTCACCACACTCCTGGCCAACCCGAGCTGCTCTCCATGTGGGACTGTCTCACCCTGCCTGGCCCTTTTGGCAGTGGCCCTCGCTGCAACCACAGCAAAAATTCAGCTGAAGCTCACTAAGATTCATGCTCCATGCAGTTTCATTGCAAAATAAAAGTTTGTATTGTTTGGGGTTTTTTTTATTTCATCTAAATGCTTTCAACCACCCTGACGTTGCAATTGCGTGAGCAAAGGACAAACAAGGTCAGAGAATAATGCAATTATAATTCAGTGACAAAATAACAAGCAACAAATGAATGCATTGGCAAATCAAGCCCAACAATAGAACACTACTCAAACAACAACAAAATGATTAATAGATTAACGTATTCCTGTCATTGATTAAAATACCTAACTCTTGTACTTAGGCATTCATCATTTTTTCCCGGTGAGTAACAAGAGCCATGTGGTAATTGCTGCCTCCTTTAAGTCACCGGTGCAGATTTAATATGCTCAAAGTAAAGCCATCACTGCTTTAAAGCCATGCAAAATGATTGCAACTTTTTTTTGTCACCTATCAATAAAAAATGAGTTTGTGGCGATAGTAAAGGATGAAAATCACTTTCTTTTTACTTACTGACATCTCCTTTTTGAAGTTAACTTTATGACTAAAGAGAGAACAGCCACCTTTTGTTGCTGTTGAAAGGTGGATGGATTAAAAGGAGCACATATCACTGCTGCAAATAAGGTACAGATCTTCATCAATATAAATCCACAAAGCGTCAGACTGTACCAGGAAAACATACTCTGAAATTTTCATTCCATGAAGAGATTACAGGAACTTAAAAGGCAAATAGTGATTGATTCTTATGACACAAACTGTTAAAGGATGGAGAAAAAGCAAACATTTAAACTATTCCTTTAAAATATCTTCCTCAACTTATGATTCTTCTTAAATGCTAAGCACCACTGGCAATTTCATGGAGCCTGTGCTATGTTTTCTTCCTCAGTCTTTCCTGTAGTTTGCAAATCAAATTTCATAGAAGCTCTTAGTTTTACACTGAGTTACAGCAGACAACATTTTCCTTGCCCTTGTTAATATGGTTTTTCATTTGGAAGGTCTGTTGAGTGTTCTGAATAGAGAAGTCACATTGTTTTTATTTTATACTATGGTAGCTTATAGGGCTATTGGTCCTGACCCCATGTAATAACCAACGGGTTTTCCCTCACCTAAATTCTTACCCATGTGATAATTGTCTGTGGAGCTACTAGTTATAATTATTCTAAGATGCTACTTATTACCTTAGTACCCAGGAATTCAAGCTACAGACCAGATTCCCTCAATAAAGTCACAGTTTTCTCTATGGCAGAAAACTCCCAGTCCTTCACAAAGCAGCTCTGCGAGGAAATGGGAAGGGAAATAAGGAATGACAGCAAACACGATGGGCAGTGTAAGAGGCAATTGCCTCCTATGCCAAGGTCTCCATTTCATACAGACCAATTAGACCTTCTCCTGGCTTTGCGGAACATCAATACGTATCTTGATTTTCTTGAAGTTATCAACTACCCACAGTTTCTAACATAAACTTTATTTTTTAAAACCTTCCCGACAAGAAATAAGAATGAATATTATGAATTCTAATTCCCTTCAAAACAGTAATAAAAGCTTTATCCCACAATGGTTTAGATTATGCATCTCTTTTTCCCCTGAAAACATTCCTCTTTAAATGACTCTCTGAGGAGACTAGAGAAATTTTAGCGCTATATTCTAAAAGTAAATTACACTGCAGCTGGTGTCACTCAATGCTTTAAAAATAGCATATGTGGACTGAGGTAAAAAGAATTAGTGAGCTTCTTTTACAACGGCACGGCTATTTATCCCGGGTAACATTAGATGTGCTTTCAAAGGTTCCTACCAGTCATACTCATCCATCAGCATCAGCGGTTAAATGGTCTGTCTGGAGGAAACAAAGGGAGGACACCCCAGGAAGAATAATGATGCACCAGCACAAAGATTCCCAGGTGAACTCTGTGCTTTCAGGTACCACAGGGCTCTCCTCCTCCCTTGGGGGTTATCCTGCCTGAATCCACAGGTCACCTGCATCCCAGCACCACCTCCGCTCCCTCCCCAGACAGAATGGACTTGATCAAGTGTTATGTTTTCCCGAATTCATCAACTAACTGTGCTTTACACGTAGCACAGAAGAGTTTCCATGATAATATCACAGAGACAAGGCATCACTGATCAAATGCAGAGAAGCTACAAGTTCTACAAATACTTTGTGTTTTGTGAGATCTTACTTTCCAGTGATTAATTTAAATCTTTATCTCAATGAAAACAATATTTTTTTTTCCCCAAAAATTCTATATTCTACTTCTATAGTATATTCTCTGACCTTTCTCTAAAGTAAACATCCTTATGTACAGCAGGGATTTATTTGGAGATTTCTGCAACTCTCTTTTTAAAATGAATCAGCATGAGGGAAAAAACCAATAAAAAAAGCCCCCAAAAGACAAAGACTGCATTCTTCATATTCAAAAGGAAAGCATTTCTGTGATGTTTTACTAAAAAGCTAATATAAAATTATTTTAAAAATTCACCGATGCCTTTTTAATTTACAAATATTTTAGTCTTCTGCATACAGCAAAATTCAACGCCAGTAGATTAGTTTTCATTAAAAACTCCCCAAGCTAATGTCTATTAAGAAAGAACAAAATAAAACCATAAAACACCAGAAATCAAAAGTGTCTGCATTGGCTATGCTTAAGAATGTTTTGGCACTTACTGTGCCAAAACTACCTACGTAAGAGTCTTGCTCAACGATAGCTCATCTGAGAAAAGTCTAAGTAAAAACTAAAACACTGTCTGTGCCTCCAACCATCAGCTGAATCCCAGTGTCTGCTTGCACTAAGTCCATAAATGAACAGGTCTTCAGAAATGCATATGGTTTAACTGCAGCAGAATCTATAAAATCCTATACTATCAGCTCACTACTAATGCTAAAATTTGTTCTGATTATAGTTTCTTCCCAAATACTGGAATTACAAATGTGCAAGCTTTAGTTGTGGTCTCACTTTCAGGTAAGACAGGATTTCCCAGAGTGAGAGACAATGATTGGTAGCCTTTTTGAAATTAAAACTACATTATCTATAGCGCGGGTCAGTGTAGAATAGTCTCTGTTACACCTAAAGCATGAAATACATTCTTGATGCATGTTTAGCACCACAATCAGTGTCTCCAAGATACTTGCCAGCAGAACTCACAGTGCTGAACATCAGCGTTGTCAGCTCCTTGGAAATCTCTGACACATTTTACATAGCCCAGACAGACTTCTCCTTTACATTAATAACCCTTTTCACACAAGGAGGCGAGCTCTATCCCAAATTTTCTTGAACAGAAATTCAATAGAGAACTTTATTCCAGCTAAAGAAGATCGTGGCACAGTAACTTCCCTGAACATAACCAGCATGGGATGGATGGATGGATGGATGGATGGATGGATGGATGGATGGATGGATGGATGGATGGATGGATGGATGGATGGATGGACGGATGGATGGACGGACAGATGGATGAGGAGAGCCTAACTCTCACTAGGCAAACACCATTGCCCAGGCTGAGAGCTGGTGAGGGTAAGTGAGGAGGCCTGTGGCTGCCCACTCACCTTTTCCCATGGTCAGGAGTAAAGTACAGCTATGAGAAAATGCAGTTAAAAAGTTGCTCTTGTTCTCTTCCTTAGGTTTCTCGCTCACAGGAATCACCCAGTTAGCCCCAAAAATGTGTCCCACAGGAGGCAGTGATGGCAATCCAAAAGCAGTACAATTTGTAGCAATAAACAAGAAATGAAAAAATAAAATAAAAATCCAAACCAAAAACACACAACCTAAAAAAACCTCAAATGACATCAAAAAAACCCCAACAAAACCCCCAGTAACTTCTATTTTTAATGTTTTCTGGAGTCTGGGATTAAATATTTTCATATTTTCTGGAGTCTGGGACTCGTTCATCCAGACCTTATAATTGAATTGAAGCACCAGATACATTCTGGAAGATGCTAAGAGTTACTAAACAGCTACAGCTTTCCCACACTTCTACCACCAAAAATGCCCGCGATATGAGACAATAATAAATCTCACCAAGAGTTAGTTGCTAATAACAACTCTTTTTGAAGGCAGATAAATTATTTTGGAAGTCTAGAACTCCTAATCACACTCTTTGTCAAGTCCTTAAATGCACAGCTGTGCCTTCATTAGGGGAAAAAGAAAGATGTGAGAAGCACTTTCACAGCTGAAGTCAGAAGCGAAGGCCGGCAGATGTATCCCTTAACAAGAGCTGTATTTCATGCACATCACTTCTTACTTGGAAGATGACTGTAACTCGTGCTAACGCAAGCCAACGACAATTTCTACTTCATTTACAGTCCATATATTGAAAAGAGCTTCCTGGATCCTTTGGTGAACACGTATAGTGGCTTTATTAAGATCAACAGACTGACGTTCTTTATTCAAACACTAGAAGACTAAATGCTTTGAAAGAACTAAGGTTCCTTTTATGAGCATGTTGGGGTGGCCATGGACATCTACAGAGCTGAGGTCCAAACCAGCCCAGTTGTTGGGCAGCTCTGTGTGAATTTGCATTAGACCCCGCTTCTCTCCCCCGCTGCATGCTGGAAATTTCCATATGATTTACATACGGCCTTAGGTATGGTTCATACATATTATGAATACCCTTCGGGATGCAGAAAGGGTTCTTCCTGACTGTGTGATAAGTCTTAGAAAAAGAAAAGGCATTTTGCAAACGGCTCCTCCCAGCAATAGATCACTTTGGCATCAAAAGGGAAAAATTTCCTGGGCTGCCAGAATAATTTTATTTATTTTTTTTTTATTATTAAATGTAATGTATGGACTTTTTAAGGTATGTAAATCACAAAACCGTGAATTTCTGCACGCAACAAGACATGTTTGTTAGTTCTTACATCCTGGAAATGTAATAGCTTTAGCACTGGAATGATTCATGTCTTTACAGCAGTTTCAAGAGAACATTGAGAAACCTGGCACATAGTGTTGGACTTCAAAACAAAAAGTTTTTAAATCATAGAAAGCCTGATTTTCTGTGAGGATCATGTAAGGGCATGTTTTTGTCTTTCATCTAGTTTTCTCCTTTGTAAAGCCAAATAGGACACATATGTAGAAACCAGTAACCTCTGCAGTGAGAGGAAGCATCCATGATCCCCATTTTCCTTCATCTGAACAGTAACCACAACGTGTCACTAAAAGGGATGATTCTATTTAAAGCATTTTTCCATTAAGCTCAAGAGGGGGGAAATTACAGTTTGAAGATCACTGTGTTTTAGCCTTTCCTCTAATACCAGACATTATGACCACTGTGAGATTTGGGTTGGGTTTGCACTTTCTTCTCTTCTCTTCTCTACAAATCACAGCATCCAGTTCCCGCATTAAGGGCAGGAAACAAGCCCAGGTTTCCCTGAAGGGCAACTATAGTACTTTACATCTTTAAGAGTCATAGGACATTCAAATGCACCAGAAAGCAGAAGTATGGGCCTCACACTGTGTCCACTTTGATTTGTGAGTAGTTATCTTATTTTTTTTTTTTAATATAAATTATGACTATCAATCAGTTCATGGCAAAGCAGTTGCACTTCACAACAGTATTCTTAATTACAGCATACCTTGAAGGCGAACACTACAGATGTCTGAACAGTCTTGGTTTTATGTATCTGTGCACATTTTATGCAACAACTTGCAGAACAGAACTTATTCCCATCCTGTTTTATCTTTTTGATGCCAGTGCGTGCCATTAGCTTGAGAATTTAAAACAATATTCACGGTTTTCCTGTAGAAACCTAAACATTTCCTGAACATAAACGTTTCATGCCATTCTTCTACAGCTTGGTTGTCTTTCAATGAAGGAAAAAAGCTCAAAGTTGCTAAAAGACAACTTAATGTTTTGCTGCTTCAGAATTGTGAACTGTTCTTTTTAACCTGTGAGTCTGTGTCACTTTCTACAATAAAGCCTTGACCCCAGATGGAACTGTTCTACCGTACATATTTTTAAAACAGAACATAAAATGTGGCTTCCCGTTGTTTTCAGTTTTCTTCAGGCGTTTAGTTCAGCGAGTAAATCACAATCCGAATGCTCATTAAATGAAGATGTTTGTTTTCAATAAATAAATGATAAGAGTCAATAACAAAGAGTGCAGCTAAACAAACGATTATGCAAATGATGACACAACCAGAGCAGGGCACAAGCTTTGGGACAGCCATTGAAATCCTCTTACAATAACACGGATGCAACATGCCATGGAGGTACCTAATTATTATTTAAAAATAATAAACTGATTGAGATTCTTCCTTCAAGTTACAGAGCTTTATCCAAAAGGCAGAGAAAAAAACAAAAACAAACAACCCTGCAAGGAAAAGTTTCTGAATAGGCAGAATGGGCTCCAGATTCCCAGGAAAAGGGGGCAGAGCAACCAACAGCTTCTGTCCTTCAGCAGAGGGCATGTTCTTTCTTATAAATCACCTTGGACAAAAGAATATGGGTCACAGCTCCACTGCCCCTATTCCCAAAAGATCCTCTGAGTCTGGGACCCCGTCACCTTTATAGATGTGTCACAAGTGTAGGGGTGTGATTAAATAGAGCTGCCTTTCCCATGTGTAGCTGGATTCACCTCTGCTAAAGTTCTAGGTGATGCACATCGTTAAAAGAGGGAAAAAAGTCAATTGAACAAGTGGCTGGTCCTATATCTGATGCATAATTTTGGAAGAGGCTATCAAATATGCAAGACCATTAGAAAATAAAAAATATCTTAGACAGCAACAAATTGTGCTGAATTGCCTGCTGGTAATTAAAAAGTGCATTTGCTTAAAAGACCACATATAGTTCTTAATGAGTGAGGATTTTGACCTTCGATAGCAGGGCGAGGAGATGTGTTTGGGGCTTAAATTACTATAAATGAGTCTTTTATTTAAAAACAGAGACATTTTTTCTCCGGCTGTTCTGGCTCTGGGAACGTGACATAAGCACTTATGGAAACTCACACAAGTGTGGAAATGGAGCTGCATCATGAAGGGGTCCAAAAAGTGTCACTGTGCCCCAGAGAAATCTATTTTTGGAATCATAATCTGGTCTGCTGTTAATTCCTTCTCTTTTTTAATCTTAGTGGTCATCACTTCCTTTTAGAAAATGGAAAGGCTGACAATGGTCCATTGTCCCATTAATCCATCCCATGTATAAGGTGTCTTATCTCCACACAGCATTTTTAATACTTTGCTACATGGAAATGGATTTTAAGAATGACTGGAGAGACAAAAAATATGTTAGAGAGATGCTAAACATAGGTTCAGAAAGTTTGATCCCATAGAATCTGTTCAGTTAAAAAGACATTCTCAGAGAGCAGCCAATACTACTATAGCAGCTAGAAAACATTAGTGTTTTGCAGAGAGTGGATCATGGGCACATCCTGAACTTTACATAGGGCTTATCCTTCTCCAGATGTAGCATTTTCCTAGAGTTTCTTAAAAAAAAAAATCCTCAAAACAAAACACCAAATCCTTTTTGCATCTGTAAATGCTTAAAAAGCACCTGAATACAAGTGATTAGAGCCACTAAGCTGGTGAGGGGTCTGGAGAACAAGTCCTATGAGGAGAGGCTGAGGGAACTGGGCATGTTTAGTTTGGAGAAGAGGAGGCTGAAGGGAGACCTCCTTGCCCTCTACAACTACCTGAAAGGAGGGTGTAAGGAAGTGGATGTTGGCCTCTTCTCCCGAGTGAACAGGACCAGAGAAATGGTCTGAAGTTGTGGCAGGGGACTGGATATTAGGAAGAATGACTTTAGTGACAGAGCGGTCAGACACTGGAAGAGGCTGCCCAGGGAGGTGGTAGAGTCACCATCCTTGGACGTATTTAAGAAACGTGTAGAAGAAGCACTTGAGGGCATGCTCTAGTGACTGAGATCATAGAGGGATTTTGTGTGTCTGTGGTTGGACTTGGTGATCTCAGAGGTTCTTTCCAACCATCATGATTATGTGATTAAAAAACCTTTTTTGGTTTGGATAGGCTGGATCTGGAAGCCTAAAATCATGAAAATGTTCCTATTAATCCTAGTAGGAGTCAAGTCTCATCCTAACTAACTTTTTTTTTTTTAATTCTTGCACACACTACTTATTTTAAAAATTTTTTAACAAGTGTCTTCACACTTAGGAAATTGTTAATGAACTTGTTAACTTGAGAGGACATCATCTGCACAGAGAATAGTAAATTAGGTCTATGTTTCCTTAGCATAATGCGTTATATTTAACAAGAAATATTAGCAGAAATTATTAATCAGTGTATTCTGCTATATGCCACCAGTACGCGTGGTCCAAATGCATTACAATTCTGTTACATTTATTTAGAGAACAGTACTGAAGCCTATATTCTTTACTTATTACTTCTTTTACAAAGACATTCTTTGCTGTGAGGGTGGTGAGACACTGGAACAGGTTGCCCTGAGAGGCTGTGGATGCCCCATCCGGGGAGGTGTTCAAGGCCAGGCTAGATGGGGCTTTGAGCAACCTGGCCTGGTAGGAGGTGTCCCTGCACATGGCAGGGGGGTTAGGACTGGATGATCTTTAAGGTCACTTCCATCTCTTAATGATTCTATGATTCCATGATATCGGTATCATTTTATATCATCTGAGAATTTTCCGAACTACCTAGTTTCTGGTGAAGAAATAAACGATTTCAGTGAGCCCTAAAGATTGATACTACTGGGTGCACATCAGTGATGCTTTCAATACACCCGCTTTCCCAACAGAGAAAATATTCTTAGACTACAGAGGCTCCTGGCCAACTCTTGTTTTCATATTTGAGTCAGTGCATTGGGACCATGTTCCTACTCCTTGATGCACAGAGAGCACAGACTTAGAATAGGTCTGCTTTACTGGCCTTCGTATAAAGGATCATACTGAACCTTCTTATTGACCAGTCTCTGTATTTTCCCACTTTTTGTTTTTGCTTGATTGCTTCCAGTGATTCTTTTTACTTGCCTTTTACTGTCTGTACTTTCCCATGGCACCACTTCTTTTCCTTGTCTATCACGCACAATTTTTAACTCTTTCCATTTCAGAGAATCCTACAATCATTCAGGTTGGAAAAGACTCACCTCACAGTATTTTGATCTGTACATTTTACAGGTAACTCAAATTATAGGCGTTGCTCCTGTGAGTTAAAGACAAAGTTACCCTTTCTTGACACAGATTTTTGTGGAGAAAAGATGACTGAAAGCGTCCAGAGAGGCTATAATTAATTCAGAAAATCAGTTTTTGTATGCTCTGTGCATCTTCTTCCTTCTGAGTGGAAGACCAAGAGTTATTTCTCAAAGTGTCAAAGCAAACTTCTCCACACCACTGACTACTATCCATCTCACTTAAAATTGCTGGTGACATGTTGACTTGTTTATCATAGTCTAAGAAATGATGGTAACTTTTATTTTTTTTTTAACTTTATTACACAACTTGAAAATGATTTAGACTTTTTGATTTTACGGTCTCACGAGCTTAAAATTGCAAAATACATGAAGTGGGATGCGGGAGGAAGTTAAGGTCTTTGTCAAGAAGAAAAAAATACGAAGTCTCTTCTTTTCAGCTATAAATTGTGCTGTGTGAAAAGGCAGAATGTGGTGTATGCCATATATACAAGGCCAGGTAGGTGGATTTTGTATCCCAGGCAAGACCACCCTAATCCCAGAATTCTGTTAACAATACACAACTAATTGCTGAGATGGGAACAAGTGAGAGACCAGAACTGACTCTTTGCCATGAGAATTCAGACGAACACTCCTGCAGCTTCAAGGATGGGCTACAAGAAATGTTTAACTGTTTATTCCACAGAGAAGAGCACCATGAGGAGCCAAAGCATCCCCCACCTAGAACAACTTGTCTTGTTGTTGATTTGTTTATTCACCTTGGGAAGATAAGGAGCTGGGAAGTCAAATCCCTTCCAGCAGGGAGTGAAAGAACTTGAAACTGAGTCTCATAATTAGCTTGGCTGAGGACTCCTGGGGCAGAAAACTGACAACTGCACTTCTGGCAAATTATGTGATGCTGGTCTCAGAATTTGCTCTTTTCTCTCTTCTCTTCCAACTCCAGTTTGATACCATTCTGTAAATTTAGGTCAACTTTAGGAATAGCTTTATAAGGAACAAACCACGTTTCTCAGCACACATGCCTTTCACTTAATTTTCTTCCTCACTTCAAAAACCAGGTTGCTCAATTATTTTTAAACTGTTGATCTGAGTAATGCATAGGCAAATATTAATGTCACTGGAATAAGAGGCCATGGAAATTTAATAATAGCACATTTTATGGGCGGACGGGTGCCTCAGATGCATTTTTCCTCATCAGATGGAATTTTACAATCAGTTAATGGAAGAAGTATGAATTGAATTCTTACACTACTTTTAGTGTAAATTTAAAAGTTCCTGTATATACTGAAAAGGAAAAAAAAAAAACACTCAAAAGGAAACTGAAAAAAGCATTACTCCTTCTAAATAAGATTTTAGTATGTCTGAATTATCCCCCACACCCTGAAAATCGGTGAAGACAAACCTTGTGCTATCAATTCTCCCTCCACCTCAAAGTTACTCATGTTTTGCAAGCATTTGGTGCCAGGCCCTAGCTTCCTCTCACTGAAAAACTGTCTCTGATGCCTATATATCAAAAATGCAGTTAAGATATATATTCTGATGTGAACTAATTGGAGCCAGGCAGCTCCTATTCCTGCTTGGGGGGTGAGTTTATGAGTGTAAGGTTTTTTGCCATGTGAATATATCTGGAACTCCTTATACAGAGATTCTACCCAGGGTATATAAAAGTACTTTGAAAGTTATTTGTACAGAAAACAATCTTACATTTCTTATAGAAGATAGTTCCTTAAAGAATTTTATTAGCTGTAACAGGGAAAAATAACCATATAACTATACACACTGATTAATAGAAAGAAAATAAAAATTGTTGAATAAAACTGGAAAGGAGATGCTCCTAGTAAGAGTTTAAAGGTTTGTTTTCTTTTCTCAATAGAGGGCAGCCTCAAAACAGTAACAGCAGGCAACAATAAATACCATTTAACCTAAATCCCTGGAAAGTAGAACAAAGCTTTCTCAGATCATTCCATTGCGTCCCCTACAACACTGACTGTAGCTGTTTGCATCAGGAGTGCGCAGCCCTTAACACAAGCCATTCGACCACCACAATGACTAACCAGCCCTCTTAACTATCAGGATCTTGTTTAAAATATGACATGTTAACATATTTACTACACTTTGTGCATCTTGCTAGGCAGCAGAAGCACAGAAGATCTGAAATACTGGAGTTGGAACCTTTACTCCCCTCTCTCATAAGTAAGATTAAAAAGAACTCCACGGTGCAACCATTCAACCAGTGTAAACATGGTGTCCATGACCTTGAAGAAAGTATATGTATTTAACACAGGGCCTAAATAGGAAAAATAATCAGTATTTGCATTCAGGGATTCCATAACCGACCAAAGCTTGATTTTTGCCAGTATGGAACAGCATCCAACATTTTCTTTCAGGAAAATGTATACTGCAACTTGGAAATGGAACTAATGATTGGGAGAAGACAAGACGTACGCCACACCTTCAGTGGAGAAGATCACAGCACGCTGTACAAACTATGCACTATATGATGATCTGTTATCATATATTATTATCAAATACAGTCAAACATTTAACTTCTGCACTTAATTTGCCACATGGACAATGTGATAGCTTAACAATGGTATTCGTTTGTGCATTCTGGCCTCCTTTAGTGACAGCCCATAAAAGGTGGGATGATATCACGTCACTCAAACGTCTCTCCCCTGTCAGACACCACTCATTTGCTTTGCAGCAACAGGATTTTGTGATAGAAAGTTATTAAATCACAGAGCCCATGACTTCTTTGTCTTGACAGCAGAATAGACTAAATGACCTTGACTAATTTCAATGAGCCACACCACGTTCTATTAAGGCAAAAAGATGGGAAAGAGAGTACTAAAGAAGAAATTGGATATTTGGATAGTGAAATAAGAAGGAGACACAATAAAACAAACAAATAAAAATAAAATAAAATAAGCCTTTCCCCAGAAAAATAGCAGTTCTGATCCAAAGCAAAACCACCTACAATCATCTTATTTTAGTGCCTACATTTTTTTTTTCTCTTTTCTATCTTGGAACCACAAGTAAAAATCCCAATGCAGAACCAGCGCGGCTGCAGAGGGAATCATTTCAAATGTTACCTGATGGTTTCAGCAGCCCCATTGATATGTCAGGAGCACCCTGAGAGTTCCTGGGCATTCAAGGATTCCATAACCTGATGTGACACATTGCACATCAGCATCTGAAAGGATGAGTGATTTAAAGCTTGTCAGAATAAACCAAAGGAGTTTACAGGGATTTCATTCTGCAGGTGTCAACTACTTCCAGGATCAGTCTCAGGAGAAAACTGTGGGGACATTTCTAATTCTAGACTAATTTGGGTTTTCTTTGTTACTTTGTTACATGGCTGCATGAGAATGAAAAAAATAACAATAATAATAATAAAAAAAGTAAGACTAGGATCTAAATGTAGCTCCATATCTTCCAGTTTTATAACTTTGCCTCATTCTTGAAAGGCCTGAAGTTTCCATAAAATTCTGAAATTTGTATTTTCCCCTCTGGTAAACACTACTTAAAATTTCCCAGTGTTCCAGCTGTAGAAGTGCCAGAACAAAAACATGATTTGGTAATAGCAGCATTCATCTTTGCCGTATGATAACAATTCATTCAAATTCCTAAACAGAAAAATAATACTCTGATTATAGACTCCTACAAACATAACAGTTATTCGGCCAAATCTTCTGTATGTGTGTTCTGCAGTTTTTTTAATACTAAATGATCCCAAGTCTGCCTTGTGTATTTCTTTAACCAAATTATGGCTCAGATTACAGTTAACAAAGATCTAAATAATCTCAAAACCTGAAAGGATTGTGTTATGTTCAATCAAAATCTCAGTTGTAATTATAAAAGTGAGAATCTCAAGCAACTCCTAGACATTCTTAATCTTAATTAACCTACTAAAAGATGTTGGGCTACATCTAGTTAACGTATCAAACAAAAATTTCAATTTATTTTCATATGATATTTGGTCTTCTGAAGGTAATGAAGATTCTCCTCTATGCCCAGGCTCATCTTGTCAGTGGTGCTAGGTACACAGAGAGGTAGACATCCATGTAATTACTTTATGTATAACGACTCTCCTAATAGCAAGGGGCTTTAATGGATGTTTCAGTCTTGCAATTATGATAAATTTCAATATGAGATGGTATAAGCAATCTGAATAATCACTGTTTCAGATAGGAAAAGATACAGGCATATTTTCCATGCAACTCCATCTTCAGTGGGGAGCTGCTGAGAATCAGAGTCAGGAAGAGCAACGTCCTAAGCAATGTCAAGCCCTGTGATTTCTGCATGTCACAGAGCTGGGATACTGGCCACATACTACCAGTAGGTAATCAATAGGAGCAGCTAGAATGAGAGAAAGCATCCTCAGGAAGCAGCTTAACTCAGTTCACTTCAGGGTGTTAGTGTAAGTAGACGTCCAGGGAATCCCTACAGCATCCCCTTTCCCAAGTCCTGCTTTGTCTTTCCTGAAACCAAAGCAGCACAGAGCACAGTCCATCTCAAGGCTGCAACAGAAGTCTGTTTTTATGAGATCCCAATGTATTTTATGACGTATCCATTGGAGGAGTGTACACACAGACCACTAATGACTAATGTCAGGTAGGATGGAGAATCTTGCTGCAGAACCCCCGTTGCATAATACAACACTGTCCCCAGACATGCAATGGCTATTGCACCATAATGCAAGATACACTTCAACTTTAAAGTCAGAGCATCAGCATGTAATTAGTGCCTTCACTGGGCTCTTACCTAGGCCTCTGAATTCCATGTCAGTTTTTCTTCTCGATAATCATTCCAAAAACATTCCGTTTTACATTAAATTGGCATAAACCAAAGATACAAAGAGTATTTACATTTTTTTCCACTATTCTTTTAGTATGTTCTGTCTGGAATATCCAGAATTTTAACGTATGTATTCCTACAGCTATTCATAACTATCCTTTAAGTTTGTTAAGTGCAAAAGGATATTTCTATACTCTGTAAAAGTTTCAACATTGTCTACTCAGAGACAGACCAAAAATTAAGTTTGGTGTATCGCCTTCAATTTTTTGTCACTCATGCAAATACGTACATAAAACTGACCTATAAAACTGTACAGATCACCTCTGAAGCCCCACAGAAAACCCTTTCTGAGATTCACAGAGATTGTAATTCTCTCAAAATTATATCAAGGCTTTATCTAATCCTTTACCTGCTCAAGGCCAGGTTACTCTGTCTAATCCATAACGGATATTTGTCTAAGCTGTTCCTAAAGCCTTCAGAACAAAAGGAGATATTTTAACCTTCAAAAGGCCACAGAATCAGAGGCTGGGGCAAGCTGTAGCCATATGACACCTACTTTAACTGATCACAGCCAGCCCCAGCCCCGTATCACCGATGCCCCTGGTTACACCATATGGGACTGGGATGAACCATGGGAAGGAAGGAAAGACCTAGAGCCAAATAGTTCATCCTGCAATAATTCAGCAAGTCTCCCGTGGCAGAAGACTTTTCAGCTCATCGCATGGCTAAGCTTTAAAAGCGGTAGAAAATGCAACTGAGATAAAGATCTGGCTCTCAAATGAAACCTGAAGAACTGTGTTAAAGAAAGAAACCTAATTCTTAAGAGCAGTTCGGGATGAGTATGCTTCCACAGCTACTCAAGCTTGGGTCTAGTTTTGCCATTAGTAAATTTTATTTGAGGCTTATGAAGCCTTCAAATAGCTGGGCACCAGCTCCCCATTCAGCAGGACTGGGAGGGGGCGAAATCTCAGAAAGTTGGACAGCCTCAGCCCACAATTTATAGGATGGTTTTGTATATACTTTGAGGGTTTAGTATATCCCCTGCTTATACAACCTCTCTAAAGCATTCTAATTAGTCAAAAAATAGCAAAGACTCCAAAATGACCAAATACAGACATCTTCTCACTATTCTATGTAGTGAGTTTCAATTTCAGTGAACTACGCACCCCCTTCTCCTCTGAAGGACACTGAAACACATAATGTGAAAGAACCGTACATAATAAAACACTTTTTATTTCATATTGCCACAACCCCTCCTGAATTTATGCATTACATTCACCAGCAAAAATTCATATGTGCCTGAAATAAAAGATGATGAGACAGGAATGTCATTGTATTTACTACTATTTCCTTGAAATTTCACATACATTACCATTTCACACTGCAGTTACGATCATATTTTCACTTGCCCAGGAATAGGTGCGGGCCTTAATATATCTCTCAGAGATCATGATATAATGAATTAACATAAGAATGTTAAATTTAGAGAAAGAAATTAGAATAGTTCCAGGTTCTGAATGCTCATACTCCATTAGTTCTTAACCATTATTAGATACTTTTAGCTGCTGTGGAGCCGTGCCCTTGTTCCCTGCAACAGTCTTTGCCGTGGTCACACACCCCAGGCTCCGTATCCGAACTTATTTTCCTGGTGCACAGACCGTGACTTATTTAACACAGCACCGTCAGCGTCTCTAGCAGTACATTATTTTCACACAGGCAGCTCTGTGACCAACTGAGTTGTTAGCATTTAAATATTTAAAACGGCTATTCTCTTCTTCAATCAAAAGTTTCATACGAAGAGTGTTAATTAAGTGATCAGGATGCCACTTTTTGTTACTAATATCAAGGAAAAGGTAACTAATTAGCTAAGTTTCTGAGGCAGCTCTGCAGCTTTTGGCCACACAGATAATTTAAGTATGTGTTCTGTATATTCAGGACGTAGGAGAAAGAACAACAGGATGGCTCAGTGGTTCCTCATGCATTGTTCTGATATAAACATTTATATATAGAGAGAGAATAATTACAACTATACCACATCCATATCAAGTATCAAATTTATAGTGGTGTATCACAATGACACATTATTGGCAGTCGTTAGCATCAAACCACATGATCATAATGTAAAATTATTGGGTTTTATGTTCTTTGGCTTTGTTGATAGAAATGTGTCCACTAATAATTTTGAGAACTGCTTCTAATAAGCATGTCAAAATACTAAATTGCTACAAAAATCAATATTAATGAGTCGCTATCCATGTACTAGATGAGATACTGGGAGACAACTATATCAATAAAATATAATATAAAAGAACTTCATTACCTATGTGTTCTGTGTGGTTTAGAGCAAATGTTTGTTTAGTATATTTCACTAAATTTGATGGCAATTTATTACAACAGGCAATAATTTTACCATTGGGAAGTTTTCATATTCATATATGATAATAAAGAAAGGAGTGGGAATCAATATGAATCTTACAAGGTGTATGTGAGCATATATTAAAAGGGTATGAATAAAGATTAAGGATTTGATATGCTATCACGTTCCAAAGCATAGGCTACATATACATAGAGCTACATATAAAAAACAAACGTATTTAATTTATACTACCCTAGGATTTTCTCATTAGTCTACTTATTTTTTTGTGATTTATCTCCTAATTTAAAGAGTTAAAATATGATAAAAATCTAAGACAGTTAGAATACAATAATTATTCAGCACTGCACGTTTTTAATCCTGTGTCATTTAATACAGAGTAACTTATGTAAATATATGAATTATTGATGAATATACATTTGAAGAGTTCTCTGAAAAACACGCACCTGCAACTTCAGAAAGCTTTGGTCTGGGCCAAATACTGCTTTGCCCAATTTAGAGTTTGGGGTTTTTTTGAGTGCTGGGACCAGTGCTAAAATCAATGTGCTGACACAAATTTGGATTTGGATTGCTCATTGAACAAGGACCATACAAAAGTAGAGCCTCCAAGAAAAGAAATTATTCCTATCACTGTGAATAAGAATTGTCATTTTTTTTTATGACAGTCTGTATCCTCATCTGGTAATACAAAAATAACTACTTGTAGTAGTGTGAAGTCAGCAGTATTACACTGATTTATTCCAGCTGGCATTTTTTTTTTTTCATTCTTTTTTGGGTTTTTGTGCTTTTTTTTTTTCTCCAGATGACTTATTTTTGGTGTGAGCCTAGATTTTACTGCGACAGGTTTGGAAATCTGTCCACATGAACTTTTAAATTCTAATTTAACTTTCTGAACTATACCATTAATTTTATCTTTTACCGTATATTGTCACATTGGATTGTAGCAGAAGCCCCGGGACCTGTCCTTGCATTTCTGGTTCTGAACATGAGATCTGTTGAGGATCATCAACAACCTGAGCAGTAAAGTCTATTGACTGAGAATAACTGACATGTTAATGACTCATGGTGTCCAGGATTTGGGCTTTATATGGCAACCTTATAACTACCCCCAAGGCAGACCTTAATAAGTCTTCTGAGCAGTAGAGCTGAGATATTAACAAAGTTGACCTCCACCAATTCTTAATTGAGATTTCTCCTTGACAAAATTTGGTAACTACCTTTTTAAACAGTAGACTGTAAGAATAAAATCCCCTCAAACCCAAGTCCTTAATGCGAAATAATGCTCAAAGCAAATCTGATGTACTTTTCAGTGCTTTTCACTGGCTTTTTTGTTTCAACAGAAGTTACAAGAAATAAAATAAACAAGCATTCTGGCAAATTCTGTGCTACCCAACCTTTGCTTGCTGTGAAAAGGCTCATCTTTCTTTTGGTATAACCATTTCCATCCAACAAGGTCAGTAATTGTTAAAGACAAAGTCTGAAAACCCGCATGGACTTTTCACTTGCATTTGCTCCACACAAAATATTTTTTGAATGAACTTGAAACACACATTACAACATGCCTCTATCGATCCGTTTGGCTTTTATACGTATTCCCAAGTATCAGAAAGTTCTGGTTTTCTTTGAAGTCAAAAAAAACCCAACGCACCCACGATGTAGCAGAAGGCTTCAGGATAAAGCATTCTTTCCTCTGCAAATTTACTTACCCCGGCAATGTACTCCTTCGTCATAGGCATCAGGGCAGTCGTAGACACCATTGCAGAGCTGGGACAAGTGGATGCACTTGTTTGTACCAATGCAGTTAATATAATTCGGGGGGCACTTGAAATCTGCTTCCTCAGGACCTACAAAATACAGAGAAAAATTCTTAGACATATTTCTGTACCTACAACGAGGCAAAGAAAGTTCAATATTGCATTTCCATTTCAAAGCTAATGGCAAGGCTCCATGGATCAGTCTATTTTGCAGACACTTAGTGCGTTATCATTGCTGTATTTAGGAGAACTAAAATCATCAAGAAAGGATTAGTGCAATTAAAAGGAAATCAATGGGTCTGAGAGGATTATTTCCCCAAAATACAGGTGTTGAGAAGCATTAAAAAGTATAATAAAATTTTCAAGTGCCTTATGAATATCATATAATATCATACCGTGAGTCATATCAAGAGTACTAGGTCCCCATATTTACATGCATTGTTGTGCTATATAGAAAATTGTAGATATTTATGAAATTATACATAAATGTTACATATTTATGGCAGCATTTGATCAGAGAAACTGTTCCTGCAGCCCAGGAGCCTGCCTCTGAAACTGCACAGCACAGAATGGGAGGGAGAGGATAAGGATGCTGTGATTGCTCCCTTTGGGATACCATCCGGGCTCCAATCACTCTGTGTGGCTTTATCTCTGAAGTGTTAAGTACAGGGATTTTTGCAGAAGTTCAAAGATCTTTGAGGATCTCTTTTGTTTATCTCTTAGAGAGGCTTTTGAGTGATAAAAAAAAAACAACCACCAACAAAAAAACCCAAGGAAACAAAAACCCCAAACATAATTTCACATGATAAAGACTTTGAGATTATTAACACACACTGCAAAGAACATTTAGAGGTCTGAAGGGTTTAGCTCATTTAGAGGATGAATCATAATTTACACAGAGCACACAATTAGCTACAGGCAGACTGAAGGTGTGGATTTTTTTTCAGGAAACAGCTTAAAGCTCCTTGATTGTATGTGTTGGGACCTTGAATCTGTGCTAAAGTCTGACAGCTTCTAACAGTCCTCAAGGGAAATATACCCTGGGATGCAGCGTGCGGTATGCTTTCACCTTTTCTGAGGCACTAACACCAAGAGGAAGGACAGAAATCACAGGCAGTGGCTGAAAACTCCCTTGCAAGTTGGAAAATCTCATCTTTGGCAGCTCTGGTATCTTGAAGTCAACAGGACAAAGCAAAGGAGAGCTCTGGGGGGAATGTACAATCTCTAAACAAATACAGATATTTGTTAGCACAGCCAGATAAATAAAAAATCCTAACTTAAAAAAAAATGCCCCAACTAGAAAGCTTTAATTAAAAATTTCCACTGATGCACTATGTGTCAGGAAGCTGTTTGCCTTTCAGGATGGGCTCAACAAATACCAATTTTCAGCTGTTTCAAGTGCATTTGCTTGAAGAAAGGTATTTGTTTAGGCAACTCACATTAGCCAACAGGGCAGGCACTCTCCCTCCCCAAGAAGAGCAGGCACCTGCAAAGCACAACAAGGTATGAGGTGCAACATCCTGCTCACCTCCTCCAGCCTTTCCACCTTCCCACATTGCCCTGATGGAGTGACAGCAGTTATATCCTTGTCAAGCATTGGAACAGGCTGCCTGGGGAAGTGGTTGAGTTATCATCCCTGAGATGTTTCAAGGATGTGGTGCTGAGGGACATAATCCTAGTGGTAAACTGGCAGTGCTGAATTAATGGTTGGCCTTGATGATCTTAAAGGTCTTTTCCAACCAAAATTATTCTATGAAGCAACTAACTTATTTGTGTGATTAAGATAAATTCCCCCCTACTCTCTGTTTCCTTACAAGCATGTTGCTATGGAAGACAACTTGGTTTACAAATGAAGATGAACTCCAGTCCAAAAAAGCCCTATTTAATAGAAGATTTCTACCCTATTTTGTAGACTTTTGGCTGCAAAATGGCTCTAAAAGGTAATGGGTCTCAATCATCTGCCAACGCCAGTGGAACAAGCCAGCATGTCCCAAGGCCTCCTGCCCACAATTCCTACCACCTTCCATGAATGAAAAAACCCCAAACCCTAAACAAAGCTGTGCGTTGCGATGCTCAAGCAGCACGTGCTTTTCCCTCCGAATCCCAGGTGCTGCTGCACATGCTGAAACCTCTAATGCAAATAAAGATGTGTAGATTTTTTATCTTGTTTACTCCTCTTCCCTCTTCTTTTAACAGACAGCCACTTCTGACAGCCTTATCAAATGAACTTCAGGAAAGGGAATTTAAAAGTGTTCTACTTCAAAATAATACTGTATTTTTTACATCAGTGCATAAATGCTAAGAGTATAAAAGACCGATGATGTCTTTTCTTCCCTTCAAAACTCACTAATTCCTGGCCTCGCCAGTAGGTGGGAAAATAGTGAAAACTACTGGCTGCAATTAGGGTAATGCACCATCTTGGTGTTTCAAACCCTCACACCAGGACACAGCTTGGAAGGCAAAAAAGGATGGAAGCAGCATTGCTCATGGTGTGCTCAGGAGAGTCTGGCTCGGGAAGAAGAATACCTAACTGTCTTATTGATGCAACTGTCCCTTAACAGATGGTTAAATGAGAAATGGTAAAAAAGTTGAGCTATGAAAGGGTGATCCAGGGGCTGTGAGGGTGGCCAGGGAAGCCCCAGCCTAGGACATCAGGTACCTCCATGGGTATGGGCTGTGATGGCTACCTGTGGGTGGGGGTCGGGGTCAGGCTTGGTGAAGCTACCAACATGGGGATGGTCAGGAAGGGCCAGGCGCACAGATCGCTGCTTCTTCCCCCAGCTCCTCCAGAAGGCAGGCTGTGCCCCGGGAGCAGAGAGGCTGAAAAGAAGACAGCTATTCATCTCAGATCCACCTTTCTTTGGCTGCTAAATTGACTGGAATGGCCATTTCTGATTGGTCACAGTTTCTCAAGGCTCACTGCACTTTCCCAGCGTGTGAGAAAGCACAGAAGAAAATTGCACTGTGTTTTGGCAATACCTGCCCAGGGTACAGTGAATCCAGCTGAAGTCCCTTCAAAGGAAGGGCCTGTACTTCAGTGGGGAGCGAGGAGAGGGTAAGAGAGTCTTTGTGACATCCTCCAGGAGGAGATGATGGAATCAATCAAACATAACCTCTGGTTTCCCACCAAAAAAGCATCATGAGAAAGTATTAAAGGTCACAGCCAGAATTAGCAGGGACATTTCACCCTGCACTTTTGACATGGCACCTCTGTTGAATTCAAGCTTAACCAAAACTGTACCTGCCTCACTTCAGGCTCATGCTATGCCAAATTTCAAATAGAATCTATAATCTATAAGCTTTCTCTAGATTTTTGAGGTTGGGTGTATGTATGTGTGTGTGCTGGTTTTGGTTTGTTTTGGGTTTTTTTTTTTGTCATAAGCAATAAACAACTGCTTATGAGCAAAAATGGCAAATGAACAATTTCATTACTGACATTTCCTTATTCTAGAAAGATTCCCCCTAATCTAATGTAAATTTAGGTACCGCTTTCTGTGCTAAGTTTACTAAGAAGTTACAAAGTATGAATGAAAGATGTTTGTGAAGACTAGAGATAGCCAAAAAGAAAGGAGACATGCCAGGTTGTCCATGTGCAAATTCAAGGTCCACAAAAAGTTACTAAATTACAGTAAAACACACACACAAACACACCCCTTATGCAAACTCATTTAGAAATGCTCACATCCGACAACTGTTATCAAAAAAGCATCAAAGCTGCTACTTCTGAGCTTATTTTTTTTTTCACCTTTGTCTTTCTCAGCGACGTTTTTCCAGAGTGCTTTATTTTCTTTCAACTTCGCGGGTCAGTGAGGAAAATCAGCGACCAAGCAGCCAAACATGGTGCATCTCTTTTACATCCCTGCATCCAATTTACTTGAAGACTGGTAATTTTCTAGCATCTCTAATCCTGGGCTGTCCTCAGCCAGAAGAAACAATTACATCAAACTGTGGGATGCCTTCAAAATTCCTGTTTGTGTTGTCCGTCATGACTTAGAGATCCATCCTGCTCTCCTAAGTCTCTTTACAGGGTCAAGCATCTCCACATTGAACAGTTACCCTGAACAAAACCTTATTCCACTGGTTCAATCACCTTTGAATTAAACTGTAGGTGGGAACTCTGGAAATGGTATTTCTACCTTGCCAGGTAAAAAAGCACAAACACAGCAGTGGGTAGAATCTGACCCGAAGATAAAATCGGTAATTTATGATGCAAATAACAGAGTTGTCAAAAAATGTCTTTTACTGCTCTGACTGAGGCACAGACTCCTCTTGAGAAGGTTTGGTACACCAATGACCTAGGTCTTCTCTGTGGTATTGTCAAATCAACCTGATTAATAACTATAAATAAACCAAAATAGCCCAAAGTTGAAGAAGGAATAATCCACACAACTTTCAGGATCTCTGTGGATAAATATGGGCTTAAATGAAAACACTCCACTATGGTACAATACAGTACGTAGCTCATCCAACACACTTGTAAGACTGTGAGACCTGTTTCTTCCCATTAACTCCCCTCCACAGCTTTGCTGGAACCCCTGTGGACTCAGAGCATGGTATAGGATATTTCAGATTGAGGAATCAATTGAAAAACTCAGTGTTTCTTCTTTAACAGAGGTCTTCACAACAAGAAACAACCTGCCACATGCAGCCAAAGAAATATAAAATATCTGATATAGTTTTAAAAGTGTGAGAAATCATCCTCACAAGTGGTTTTCTAAAGTTAATCTTTTTTTCCAGTGCATCATCTATAACCGGGGGGTTTAAAAGTGTTTATCTTTTATAAAACTTGAAGTCACAACATCTCAAAGTAGTGTTTCTCACCCTGCCAATATATACTTAATGATATTTTAGGTTTAGGGCAAAAGTATGGCCATTAGAAGATGTTGCTTTTGTGAGAAAATTATAGATTAGTGGGGAAAAGAGACTATACTTCCATGATTAATTCTTTTGATGCTACATGTTTGAAAATTTTCAAAAGGTTGAATTCTACATATTAATTTATGTAGTTACAGGTTAACGTGTAAAGTGTAAACTAAACACACATGGTATCCCATGGTATCATAACTGCTTTAAAAAGTAATTTTTCATACAGACTAGATGCACACTTTTAATATCAGGACTTTGAAACACTGGGGCAAATTTATGGAAATTACTTAAAAGATTTACTCTTCGGTATCTTATGTATATGGCCAGAAAGAATTTAATATTTAATAAGGATTTATGTATCAGAAGTAACCCCTTATTCATTGCTACTTTTATCCATATGCTTTACTCAACCCTGTAGACTAATAATGAATATAGTTTGAAGTCACCTTCAACTAAATCCGGTATTCAGCTGTCCATGAAAGAAGGAGAATAATGAACACAGTAGGATGTGGACAACTGAGAAGCAGAGGAAAGCAGGCAAAGTCTTGTGCTGTTTGTTGGCAGAATACATGTATTCTCTGACCTCATAGATGCAGCGTAGCGTCTCCAGAATACTTCACATGAGAGAATAAAACCAGTGGCAGCCAATAGGGCTGTGAGTGTGGAAATGAGTCAATATAATCAATGTATTCATAACCATGTCCTCATAACCTATGGCCAAATGTAAGAGGTGAGACTACTAAAGATTGCAGAAAGCAATACTGAAATGAACTCAAGAAACTCAAGATGAAAATGCAGAACTTTGGAAATACAAAAGCTGGCTTTGAGTCCCCCCAGTCTGAAAATCAGTGCTCTGCACTAATCCACAGCTCTTATGTGTCCAGCATCAAGTGTCTCATCTCTCTGTGGGAAGAACCATAGCGATCCAAGGCACAGCTTTCCAAATCCAATCAAGGGCATGCATTGACCTTAGCCTGTGCTAAAAGCGATGATATATAATCTAGTCAGTCAAAAACTCACAATAACCTAAATTACAATACAATACAATACAATAACCTAAACTCACAATTAACCTAAAATAATAACCCACACACACACACATTGAAATTAACTTTCGAAGGATGGTTTCCAATTTTGTGTATTATTGTAGACAAAATAGCTCAAAAGGCTAAATCTGTCTGTAAAGCTTAACCAGCCTCATAGCTGCACACAAAACTCCAATTTCTATACTCCTGCGATGGGCTTTTAACACTAGCACCAGTATTATATACACATGAACCCCCAGGTGCAAAACACAGCATATGGATATTGAGCTCATGATGCTTTAATGTTGCTTGCCTTTTCCTCTTTCTCTGTGTGTTTTCCTAAGTACTAGAGAAAAGCAAACAGAAGACACTCTAAATCTAACATTATACAATAACTACAATTGTTTAAATACCTTTTTTGGGGGTATAAAAACATGACCATTGTTTGCATACTGCTGTGATGAGGACTCTGTCAGGAGCTCTGTTTGAGATAACTGGAGCGAGTGCAGAGAAGGGCAACGAA
>VZTM01009199.1:11950-41504 GCA_013400555.1 Jacana jacana
CCTGCCTTCACGCCTTGACGTGATGATGATGATGATATGATGATGATGATGGACGGGAGGTGAGCGCTGGCCATGGGACCACTGCTAGACCCCAGCCCCATCTCAGGGTGCCCTGGGCTGGGGGAGGATGGCTTCTTGGGGTCTCCCTTGTCCCCTTCACGTCACAGGTCTGGATGGGGTTGGGGGGGGAGATGGGGGCTTTGACCCCCTTCCCCTGGCACTGGCATTAATAAACCGGGCAAGATGTTGAGGCATCCACGACGTGCCAACCTCTGCGGCTCCGGGGAGGGGGAGAAAAAGGCTTCCCCCCCTCCATCCTCCCCTGCACCCATCCCAAACGCTGGTCCCATCCCTGCCCTGGTCCCTGTGACCCCCCCCAGTGCTGCCCCCTCTGCCCCATGCCTCCCCCCAGGATGCTCGATACCATCCTGACAGCGGGAGATGGATGGGGACGCGCCGGTGCCGCGGGGGGCAAGGGATGCGTGTGACCAACACAGGGATGGGGGGCTATAGGGGTGATGATGATGGGGGGGTAGGAAAGCAGAGGGGTTGCTCCAGAGCCCCCCCAGCTCCCCTCCGTACTGCAATGGGGGCCACCAGTGCCACGTTGGGGTGTGCTGGGGTTGGGATGAGGGATGCTGGGGCTGTGGGGATGGGTCCGGAGGGAAGAGAGGGACACCCTCATGGGGATGCTGATGGCATCCCGTCCCCTGTGGTACCCCAGTGGTGGTGGCTCTGGGCTGAAATCCCTCCCTGCTTTGCATGGAGCTGGCTTTTATTTCTCCCAACTGGGGCTCAGCCTTGTCTTCTACCCTGGGGTTGGGTCTTTAAACCCATCCTGTGGCCACCGTTAGGTCCCTGTGGGCTGCAGGGTGGCCAAGGGTGGCGGCACTGGGTTTTTTGGAACTGGGACTGGTGTGAGGTGGGGAGAGACCATCTCCCCAAGCCCTCCCCCTCCCTCCCTCCCTCCCTCTGCTGTGTCCCTCATGTCCTCGCACGTGTCCTGCGTGCCCTGCGGCGCCGGCTGGGCTCCATCCATCTCCCGCTGTCAGCCGGGCCATGGCTGCGGGGTGGGTATCGAGCGGGGAGATGAGAAGGTGCGAGAGGAGATGCTGACAGTGAGGAGGAGGATGGAAGGTTGGGNNNAGAGTGTGGCAGTGAGGGGGAGGGTGGAAGGGTGGGGGGGGGGGAGGACTCAGCCCTAGGCAGGACCAGACCTGGACATTTGGAAAAGGAAAGAGGAGGAGGAAGCCCTAGAAGGGTTTTAAACTCCAAACGCTGCCACGAGCACCATCAGGGCTGGGCACCCTCTGGCTCTAAGTCTGCAAAAGGCCAAGTCCCAGTGTCCAAGGTGATGTCTAACCCAGCCCTGTTTTGTTTTTCCTCACCGAGAGCAGAGGTGAGGATGGAGGCTGGATCTGGCTGAGCTCAAAAATGGTGGAAAATCCATGCCAGGTTTATTTGCTTCCTTTTGTGTGTGTGTGTCTGTGTGTGTGTGTGTGTGTGTGTGGCTCTGGGAGGTTCCAACCTGCAAGATAGTGCTCGCTCTGCAACATCACAAAATCAGGAATGGTTTGGGAGGGGCCTTCAAGATCGTCCAGTTCCATGATGGGGGGGACACCTCCCACCAGCCCAGGTGGCTCCAAGCCCCCTCCAACTTGGCCTTCAACCCCTCCAGGGACGGGGCAGCCACAGCTTCTTGGGGCAACCTGGGCCAGGCTCTCACCACCCTCACACCAAACAAGTTCTTCCCCACATCTCAGCTCCATCTCCCCTCTTTCAGGGTCAAACCTTTTCCCCTCCCTCATCCAGAGTTCCTCCCCAGCTTTCCTGGAGCCTCTGGAGGGACTGGAAGGGGCTTCAAGGTCTCCCCGGAGCCTTCTCTTCTCCAGGCTGACCCCCCCTGACCTCTCTCAGCCTGTCCTCCCAGCAGAGGGGCTCCAGCCCTCCCAGCACCTCTGTGGCCTCCTCTGGCCCCACTCCAAAACCTCCAGGTCCTTCTGACGTTGATGCCCCTAGAGCTGGAGGCAACACTGGTCTCCCCAGGGGCAGAATCTTTTCCCCCCACCTTGCCATGCTGGTCACGCTACTGGGGATGTAGCCCAAGATGCGGGGGGGCTTGCTGGGCTGCCAGTGCACATTGCCAGCCCATGTTGAGCTTCTCATCCACCAACACCCCCAAGTCTTTCTCCTCGGGGCTGGTCTCACTCCATTGATACATGCAAATTGCATTGTCCACCCTTATCCCACCCAGTGTTTTCTGCTGCCCTTAGCACTCGCCTTTGCTGGGTGTGAACAGGCTGTAGCAAGAGGTCCACCACCTCTCTTGTTGGTCTTGGAAACCTCCATCAGAGCTGCTAGAGTGAAGGCCAGCCCTAGAACTTCCCTTCATCCATTCAGGAGGGCCTTTTCCCTCACTTGGTGCCCCTTTAGGTCCTTCTTCATGCTCCTTATTTCATCTTTTTCACCACGTTCCTTCCAGTCTCAGACACCTCTCCCCCAGGTTCTCCTTTGCTCTTTTGGATGGTGTGTTTCCAATATGATGGGTGGAAGAAAGTCACCACCAAGGTGGAGAGCACCAGGACTACAGGCTACCTTGATCCCCAGTGGGATTAAGAAGTAAATCCCCCTAGAAGCCCTCTCCAGGCAGAGGAAGGACAGGAGAGGGACCATGAGTACCCAACATGGACGTACCAAAGGCAAGTCAGGCTTGACCAACCTGAGTCTCCATGGGTGATGAGGTGATGTCTGTGTAGATGGAAAGGAGAGCAGTGGATGGCATCTACCTCAATTTTAGTGAGGGCACCACAATCTTCTGCTGGCTCCTTGCAGACCGACTTGTGAGCTGTGGTTTGCAAACAAGGACTTTAAGATGGGTGGAAAGGTGGGTCATCATCCATGGTGCCTGGGACTGCTGATGGATCCTGTGACCAGCCCTGGCTCAGCCCCAACTCAGCCCCTGCAGGACCGTGCCCCCTCGGTGAGGTTCCCCTCAGCTCCCTGGTGTGATAGTGTCAAACGTGGTGCTTATGGGGCTGATGGTGTGTCTCTGGAATGTTCAAAAAGTGGACTTGGAAACGGGGCTTTGTTCTGGGGTTTGCTCTGAAGAGAGTGCCAGGCCCTGTCGTTCACTCGGGCTGAGGTCATCTCCTCCGGGTACACTTCTCCAAACCAAAAGCAGAGAAAAAATAACAACCCACTTTGGGCTTTCCCACTCTCCCAGGGCTCAAAGGCCCCAAATCCCCAGTGAACTAGTTAAGGGTGTTGCTGACAGCACTTTATTTCCAAGCTCTCCTGAAGAGCTTTAGGCACATGCCTCTTTGCATCCACCTCCAAGAGCATCAGGAGGGGAGCAGAGACACTGCTGAGATGTAAGCGAGGGTCAGCGTCTCTCAGCCCAAGCTGGAGCTCCAGTGCCAGTCTCCTGGAGAGCACCCTGGTGGACAGCAAGCTCAGGAGGTTTCTTCTCCCCTTCCCTTCCTTTTGACCACAGAGGGCTCCTGCATGAGGACCAGGAGGTTTCTTCTCCCCTTCCCTTCCTTTTGACCACAGAGGGCTCCTGGATGAGGACCAGGAGGTTTCTTCTCCCCTTCCTTTTGACCACAGAGGGCTCCTGGATGAGGACCAGGAGGTTTCTTCTCCCCTTCCTTTTGACCACAGAGGGCTCCTGGATGAGGACCAGAAGCTTTCCTCTGAAGAACATTTAGGCAGCTTACCCTTGCTGAGATGGGGCAGGTCCAAAAGATTTCTTTCCCCTGCCCCCCAAAATATTTACTTTCAAGGAGAGATTGCTCAGCTTTGGGGGTTGCCCATTTCCTTCTGGAGACTCTAGGGACAGGGTGAAGCCCTAGGAAGAGCTCTTATGGCTAAAACAGCGTGCGAGGAGGGAGGGGAACCCAGTATAAACCTTTGTGTAAGGTTTCATGGTTGGGAAGAAGCCCCAGCAAAGGGGGAGGAAGCGGGTTGGAGAGGATGAATAATCACCTCCACGCTGTAGAAGCACCACATTTCTCTGTGTTTCAGGTGGAGCCGGACAATCTCAGAGTCCCAGACGGAACACCAGCTCGGGGGAACCAAAGGCAAGGTAAGGCTGCTTGGGTGTGTAACCTCCCCAGGGCTTTTCATGGAGGTGGTTGCTGGACATCCAGGAGGAAGCCAGAGGACCACCCTGTGCTGTGGGGTTTCACCAGCTGGAGCAAAGCTTCGTCCTCTCTATTTTGCCCTCCCTGTGACGTGACTTTTAGGCAAGCTGTTTCTACTCCATCTGTGCCCAGACTCTTCCTTTAGCTCTCCTGTGATTGTCTCCAAGCAGGTCTCACTGCAGAGAGGGTTTTCCACCCAGGAGGTACCTGCCCATCGTAGAAGAAACCCTCAGCAAGGGATTCCAGCAGAAAGTACCCATCAAGCTAATGGCAGGAAGCAATTGCACCCCAGTGACTGAGTTCACCCTAACGGGTTTCACTGAGGACCTGGTGACTCAGCTCACCCTCTTTCTGATGTTTCTTCTCATCTACCTTTTGACCATCCTGGGGAACCTGGGGGTGATCACCTTAATCAAGGCCAGCCCCCTGCTCCGCTCTCCCGTGTACTACTTCCTGGGCAACCTGGCTTTTGTAGACCTCTGTTCGTCCACCATCATCATCCCCAAGGTGCTGGCCGACTTCCTGTCGGAGAAGAAGGGCATTGCTTACTCTGGGTGCATGGCCCAGGTCTTCATTTATGACCTTTTTGGGATGACAGAATGCTTCCTGCTGGCTATGATGGCCTATGACCGTTACATGGCCATTTGCCACCCCCTGGTGTATCCCCTCGTCATGTCCCCCAAACGCTGCCTCCAACTGGTGACCGGGTCCTACCTCGTGGGGTTGACCAATGGCGTGGGGCAGACTATCGGCATGTCCAGTTTATCCTTCTGCAGCTCCAACGTCCTCAACCTGTTCTTCTGTGACATTTCACCTCTGATATCGCTCTCGACCTCCAACACCGCCCTCAGCCACCTTCTCCTGAGGACTTCAGCGTCTGTATTCGGTATGTCCAGCTGCCTGGTTGTCCTGGTCTCCTACGTGGCCATCATCTCTGCCATCCTGAGCATCCAGTCAGCCGAGGGTAAGCGCAAAGCCTTCTCCACCTGCACCTCCCACCTCACCACTGTGAGCATCTTCTACGGGACAGCGCTTTTTATGTACTTAAAGCCCAGCTCAGACAGCTCCAGAGAAGACAAATGGGTCGTGGTGCTCTACACCATGGTGACCCCCATGCTGAACCCCTTGATCTACAGCCTGAGGAATAAGGAGGTGAAGGAGGCTTGGAGGAGACTCGGAAAAACAAAGTGCTCTCCAAAGTGGTGAATTCATGGCCAGGTAGAATGGAGACGTGGGTGATGTGGTCGGTGTTTGATTTAAATATCTCAGAATAATAACTTTTTTTGTGTGTGTGTTTTGTTGGTTTTTTATTTTTCTCTGCACTTCAACTTAGAGAAGCTTCACTGGCCCAAGTCAGTGCCTGCAGCTGGTTCCCTGGAATATGGAGAGTTTCGTAGAGTCATAGAACGCTTTGGGTTAGAAGGGACCTTTAAGATCATCTGGTTCCAACCCTCTTCCCTGGAAGGGGTTTCCCTCAGTTCTCCAAACGTTGACAATTTTATTTAGCAGTTAATTTAACCTAATGAAGAGAAAGGCAGAGAGCGAGACCTGGACAGGCTGGAGGGTTGGGTGGGGAGAAATGGAATGAACTAGAACAAGGGCAAGTGTAGAGTCTGGCATCTGGGCAAGAACAACCCCAGGTCCCAGTAGAGGTTGGGAAATGACCTGTTGGAGAGCAGCATAGGGGAAAGGGAGCTGGGGGTCCTGGTGGGCAGCAGGATGCCCATGAGCCAGCACTGTGCCCTCATGGCCAAGAAGGCCAAGGGCATCCTGGCCAAGAGCATCCCTGTCCTCAAGCAGATCAACACTTTTAATCTCAGCCAGCTAAAATTGAAGTTAAATTTTATTGTTGCAGGGGGGACCTCTGCTGTGAATGAAGGCAGTTTGGAAGCCTTTCATGCCATGGTAGTGATGAATCCCCCCCAAGATGCCACCAAGAAACCCCCACCCGCTGCTCCACACCTTTGCTTTCCCTCTGCCTGGTGGCAGCAATAAAAGCTGTCATCTCCATGGCCATTCCCTGCCCTGGTGTCTCTCCTGCCGCCCTCCGGCAGAGAGAGCTGCACAGACCTCACACACATGGCAAAAAAACCCAACCCTAAAACCTCCAAAATACTCCAGTTTGGGTATTATCTCCCTGTCAGGAGCGTGGTGTACATTGAGGGGCTGGCTTAGCCCTGCTGGTCTCCTGAAGTAGCTTGGGATGGAGGGAGAAGGGGCTCAGCTGGGTTAAGTCAAGGCGGGATCAAAGCAGTTTGCTGATTAATGAACCACACCACGAGCAGACACCCAGGGTCAACCAGCTGAATCCTCCTTTGTTCCCAAAAGCTTCCTGATAACTCCCAGGTTATTATTTAATCCAGAAAACCCTTGGCTGGTACCGTCAGCCTGGGGCAAACGCCCTCCCAAGGCTGTTTGCCCTCCCGGTTGTTCCTCCCTTATCAGCAGGCACCCCAGGCGGGGGGAGGTCTCAGCTACAGCCACCCACACCCACCAGGGACAGGTCAGACCTCCCCCCCCCCCAAGCCTTGGGGACCACCCAGGGCAGAGGTTTTACACCCTCCCTGGCCCCTCTTTCAGTGTTTGAACCACCCTTATGGGGGATTTTTTTCCCCTCCTTTTTATTTCTGACTGGAATTTCATTCGTGATAGGAAGTCTCGGATGTTTCCCTCACCTGCAACACACAGCCCGTGGAGCTGGTGGCATCGAGTCAAAGAAGGGTATGAGGTAATTAATTCCTTCCCATATCCTTTCTGTGTCCCTGAAATGGGTTACCAATCTGCATTTAGCCATTGTTCTCCCACATCACACGCAGACTGCTTGTTTCATGGTGACAAGAGTCTGGACACAGCCACAGTGAGCAAGGTTCTCCTCTCTTCATCATCTCATGTGTCTCCAGGCATGTCCAGCTGGACTTGCCCACACCATCACTGGGTGTTTTATAGAATCACACAATGGTTTGGGTTGGAAGGGACCTTCAAGATCATCCAGTTCCATGATGGGAGGACACCTCCCACCAGCCCAGGTTGCTCCAAGCCCCCTCCAACCTGGCCTTCAACCCCTCCAGGGATGGGGCAGCCACAGCTTCTCGGGGCAACCTGGGTCAGGCTCTCACCACCCTCACTCCAAACAAGTTCTTCCCCACATCTCAGCTCCATCTCCCCTCTTTGGTCCCAGGGCTCCCCTTCCTCATCCAGAGTTCCTCCCCTGCTTTCCTGGACCCCCTTGAAGGACTGGAAGGGACTGCAAGGTCTTCCCAGAGCCTTCTCTTCTCCAGGCTGACCCCCCCTGACCTCTCTCAGCCTATCCTCCCAGCAGAGGGGCTCCAGCACCTCTGTGGCCTCCTCTGGCCCCAATCCAACAGCCCCATGCCCTTCTGATGTTGGTGGCCCCAGAGCTGGAGGCAACACTGGTGGGGGGGAGGTCACCAGAATTCCTCTCCTCCCTGCATCCCCCCCCAACTCTTCCTGCTGGACACGCAGCCCAGGGTGCAGGGGGGCTTAAGAGGAACACGAGCTCTCAGTGTCTTAAAAACAGATGGCTGAGGCTCTTCTGCATGTGGCTTCCTGCCCTCAAAACCGAAAGCGTTTTGCTCGTGTCACAATCAGGACTCGCTGGGTTTGAGGAGAGCAGGGGTTTGCTGTGGGTAACAGTCCCTGATGACTACTTTGGGGTCAGCGTCCCGCCATGAAAGCGGTGGAGAAACACTGACTCCAGGAGGAGGGTGATGGAGGGGAGAAGCAGCACCCACCATGGTGCACCCAGAGCTGCTTCTGCTGCTGTCCATCACCCATTTTATCCCAATTTTAGTCACCCTGCCCCATCCAGAAGTTTAAAGCTGAGGAGGTTCATTGGTCTTTCAAGGCCAGAGCTCCTCCCACTGCCCTCCACGCTGCCGCTCCTACCAAATTCCCCTAATTTATTCAAACATGAGGAACTGGAAGCCATGAGACTAATTGTCAGAGGAAATACTCTTTATATATTTATTTTTAACACCACTTCTGCCCATGATTAGCAAAGGGTGGACACCAAGCTCATGAGCCGTCCAACCATCAGCAGATGAAGCTGCTGAGATGCCGAGTGCGGTCCACAAACCCGAAGTTCTTCTAGGTGCCCAGGGGAGCTCCTGTGCAGGCAAGAGAGAAAACAAGGGGGAAAGCACCAGGAAACAAGTAAATATTTAGAATGAACCTGTCTGTCTTTTTGTCACTGAAGAGAAAACAGAATTTGTGGGTTTTTTTCCCCTCCTTCCTTGCAGAAGAAGAAAAACAAAGACTGTTTCACCATAAACCTCTGCTGCTGCCAAGAGTATTGGGAAATGAGATTTTGGGTGCTCGTGAGAGGAAAAGAAACCGACAGTGTGGGCTTTGTGCTCTGCAGAAACCAGCAGTTGGTTGCACACAGGGTTGTGTTAAATGGCTTTGATGTCTCTAAAAGGGTTCAGGGGACCCAACCGCAGGAGGCGGCTGCTGTGTCCCGTTGCCCCCATCTGACACGCTGGATGGCCATCTCCTCATCCTCAATTCCATTCCCTTCTTCACCTCAGATGGTGTTCATGTGACCGAGCATGCACATCTCAAACACGCACGTTGCACCTAACAACACCCAAACTGGCCCTTCCCAGTGCCACCATCTGCCTGTCTCCTCCAAAACATCATCCACCCCACCTGAAATAGCCACGTTTTATCGGACGCAGAACCGTCTCTTTCTCTGGGGGTGACTCTCTCATGTTGACACCACAGATGGCTGAAGCCACCTGAGCCTACTCCTGCCCCTCTCAAACCAACCTTCCCCTTCTCCCTCCCCCCCTTTCTCAAGACAGGTGGAAAATGCTAATTTTTCTCTTACTTGGGTTCAAAAATCTCTTTCTGAGCCACAAAGGCAGACACGGAAAGGCACCTCCCCGGTGTTTAGATGGGGTCTCCTTGCTTCTTCAACCGGGACCTCAGGAGGGTTTTTTGCTCCAGGGTGGCAACTGTGTCAAAAATAAACCTAAAAAATAATACCTATAGTATAAAAGAGAGATATCTTGCCCTTCAGTTCTACAGGGAGTAAGTGACTCTCTCGTTTCTGTACTAAGGGAAACTGAAGGCAGCTTGGCTCCCAGCTAACCTGCATGGTCCTTCTGGTTCCTGGTTCTTCCCCTACATCTGGATTTCCCACCATGGAGAGGAGTCACCACCCCAGAGCAGGATCTACACATTTAAAACTCCAAGTCTTTGATTCCTTCTTGAATCAAAGTTTAAAAAAAAAAAGATAGTTTCTCTGTTTCTGTGCCTTTTTTCACTCGCCGGCTAGAGCACAACTCCAGATGGGCCTCGTTTCACCCTCTTCTAGATCCAGCTCGTATTAAGGCCCAAATCTGAGTGTCTGTGGTCACCTGTCTGTGAGTTAAGGTCTCATTAGAGCTAACGAGGCTGGGGCCAGTGCAATCAGCAGAGTTGATCCACCTCTTCAGCCGACAAAAAGCGGGTGTCTGCCTTGTGCCCAGTCCAGAGGTGACATGGTCTTTATTTAAAGCTCAGGGGATAAGTCCTTCCCCTAAAGTCAAGGGCATCCTGGCTTGCATAAAAAATAGTGTGACCAGCAGAAGCAGGGAGGGGATTGTCCCCCTGTGCTCAGCACTGGGGAGGCCACCCCTTGAGTCTGGTGTCCAGTTCTGGGCACCTCAGGACAAGAGAGATCTGGAGGGGCTGGAGCGAGTGCAGAGGAGGGACACAGAGCTGGGGAAGGGCCTGGAGAATAAGGCTTATGAGGATCCATTGAGGGAATTGGGAGTGTTTAGTTTGAGGAAGAGGAGGCTGAGGGGAGACCTCATCCCTCTCTCCAACTGCTTGAAAGGGCATTGCAGAGAGGTTGGTGCTGGTCTCTTCTCACGGGCAATGAGCGATGGAAGGAGAGGGAATGGCTGGAAGCTGCAGCAGGGTATGGTTAGGCTGGCCATGAGGCAAGAATTCTTCCCAGAGAGAGTGGTCAGAGCCTGGACTGGGCTGCCCAGGGAGGGGGTGGAGTCCCCATCCCTGACTGTGTTTCAGAGTAGATTGGATGTGGTGTTGAGGGATCTGGTGTAAGGGAGAACTTGCAGAGTAGGGCTGATGGTTGTACTTGATGATCCCAGGGGTCTCTTCCAACCTAAATGATTCTATGACTCTATGATTCCCTACTCTAATTGCTAAACAAGTATCTCCATGAGGGGAGACATCCACCAGTGCCCCAAGATGTGCATTGGCACTGGGTCAGGGGACTTTGCCATGACCATCTGACCTCCAGCCTGAGGAATGGAGAAGTAAAAGCTGCTTTGAGAAGGGTGACACAAGAGGAATCATCCTGAGGAAAACAGCCACCTCACTGGTGCTGGTAGAAAGAGGGAAGCGAGAAGGGAAGAAACAGCAATATTCATTTCTTGAACGGGCAATGGGTGTGCTTTAAGGTCACCTCTGGTGGACAACATAAGAAATCATCTCTTTTGAAAAAAAAACCACCACAAAGCCCCACCATAAATAAGAACAGAGGAAGAAAAATATACCAGATAACATGATGGTGACACTGGACCCCGAGGTGTGGGACCAGCAGATGGGCAGCAGGGAGGGAGGAGGGAAAGAAGTAAGGTAACGGCTGAAATTTATGCCCCTCACGGCAAATGTCTAGAGGAGAGTTGCCCCAGTCTGAGCTCACCGTCCTGACACAGGGATGGGTGATGCATCCTGCCCTTGGAGACCAGCTCTCAAAGAATGCTGCTGGTAGGACCTGCTCTGAGACTCCACCGTGTTCAAGCATAAAAGGAAAACGACAAATTATCTTGAAACACCCCCCTCAAAAAAAAAACACCCTACCAGAACATGGTGACATGATGGCAAATGGATATCTGCATCACCTTTTCCCCAGTCTATCCACATCTGCTCTATGGAAATATGTAGTACAAAGTGGGTCATCCTCCCCCTCTGCTCTGCCCTGCCCTGGGGAGGCCCCAGCTGGAGCACTGGGACCAGCCCTGGGCTCCCCAGTTCCAGAAGGACAGGGGGGAACTGCTGGAGAGAGGACACCAGAGGAGCACCAAGGTGCTGAGGGGCCTGGAGCATCTCTGTGCTGAGGAAAGGCTGAGGGACTTGGGGCTGTTCAGGCTGGAGAAGAGAAGGCTGAGGGGGATCTGATCAACCCCCAGAAATCCTTCAAGGAGGGGTGTCAGGAGGATGGGGCCAGGCTTTTCCCAGTGGTGCCCAGGGACAGGAGAGGAGGGAACGGGCACAAACTGGGACATGGGAAGTTCCATCTCAACCTGAGGAGGAACTTGTTTGCTGTGAGGGTGGCAGAGCCCTGGCAGAGGCTGCCCAGAGAGGTGGTGGAGTCTCCTTCTCTGGAGACATTCAAACCCCACCTGGAGACGTTCCTGTGGGACCTGCTGTGGGTGGGGGTTGGAGGAGATGATCTCCAGAGGAACCTTCCAACCCCAGAGCATTCTGTGTGATTCCTGTAAAGAGTAAATTAATCTAACTGATCATTGCAAATACAAAGCAATGATTTCCTTAAATTAATTGATTGCTTAAAGTTAGGTTTTGGTTTTTGTTTTCTGCTCCCATGTTCCTGAAGAATAATAATGAAAGAAAAATAGCTTCCAAGTGCACTGCCTTGTGTTCCTCTCCTCGTTACTGTGTACACAGGTGGAATTGCTCAGGCTCCTGTGGCATCATTTCCGACGTGCCTTGGGGATCCCACCCCTAAAACCCGGGAGAGAAACCTTTCTCTTTACCCCAGGCTCCCTGGGAAAGGCTCACCCTATTTCCAGGGGACCCTTCGGTGACTTGTCCCGTGGGTGTGGGGTGAAAAGTCTTCCAGCCCCATCAGAGGCTGCCATAGGGAAGCCTTCTTGGTGTCAGAGAGACTGGTGGAGCTTGTGTTTTAACTTCAGCTGATGGACCAGCGAGTCTCTTACCAAGAACAACTCGAGCCACCGTTAACCAGAGGGAGGGTGAGATTTTGAGGGGTTTTGAGACAACCTTTTCTTTTCTTTTACTGGGTGGGAAAGGGCTTCCTTAATCAGCGTGTCCACCACTTGCAGAAGAGCAGGAACCGCTCTTCTTAGTGACACCCAACGACAGGACAAGGGGCAATGGGTGGGAGCTGGAACAGAGGAGGTTCCACTTCAAAATGATGAGGAACAACTTCTTCAGGGTGAGGGTGAGGGAACCCTGGCAGGGGCTGCCCAGGGAGGTGGTGGAGTCTTCTTCTCTGGAGACATCCCAAACCCTCCTGGAGGCGTTCCTGTGTGACCTGCTCTGGGTGTCCCTGCTCCTACTGGAGGAGCTTTCCGGGTCCCTTCCCATCCCTGAGATTCTGGGATTCTGTGGGATTCTGTGATTCTGTAACCCAGCCATGGGGCAATACTGAAGATATTAAGGTCCCTCCTGAAGGAAAGAACTTGTACTCCAGCACGTCTGAATCCTAACTCAAATTTCAGATAAAAATCCTTGATATTAGCAAAGCCAAGAGGTTCAAGGCAGATGGTGTGCAAGTATAATCCAGAGTAGAAGGGTGGTTGGTATGGTCCCCTCCCCCCCCCCTTGAAGCTACACATACACGAAGCTGCAATCAGGTGTAATCAAGCCTCATTTTAATTGATCCAAACGTATTATTACTACAGAGTGAGAAAAACCACTCCAGCGTGGGCTGCTCTCTGTTCAATGCAACACTAGTTAATGTGGCAAACTAAAACACGCTGTTATCGCATTTACTTACCCCTAAAGTAAATCCTGGTTTGCGTAACAAATAGTGTGACCAGCAGCAGCAGGGAGGTGATTGCCCCCCTGTGCTCAGCACTGGGGAGGCCACCCCTTGAGTCTGGTGTCCAGTTGTGGGCACCTCAGCACAAGAGAGATGTGGAGGGGCTGGAGCGAGTACAGAGGAGGGNGATTCTATGATTCTATGATTCTAAATAAGAACAACCACCCCCCCAAAAAAAGGGAAAGTAAATCTCCCAAACATGCCCACATATTGGAAGGAGTTTAGGTGTTTGTGAGAATACATCATTTCCAAGATTAATTCTTCCCATAACCGATCACAAACTTTAAGTTTTAAGCTTGAAGGTATTTTTTTCCTCCATATTATGATCTATTGGCTCCCCTTTTCTCAATATATTATTTCCAATATATTTTGTTCAGCCTTCCACTTGCCCACTGAGGATAGCTATCATATCTTTTCCACCAAGTAAGTGGGTGTTATTTATCCAGGAAAGACCACATTTCGCATCAGCCTCAGGCACCACGTATTCCCACGAGCTGGGAGAAATTATTTCACCTCACAAGGGGATTCGACTAGATGATCTTTCAAGGTCCCTTCCAATCCCTGATATTCTGTGATTCCCTGCCTTTCTTTGCCTCCCTTGTGCCAGCAGGAGAATGGCTGCAGGAAACCACTCAAACGTGACTGAGTTTGTCCTCTTGGGCTTCACCGACCTGCAGGAGCTGCTCTTTGTGATGTTTTTGCTCACGTACATCATCGTGCTGGTGGGGAACCTGGGGATGATCGTCCTCATCAGGACCAACTCTCAGTTTCACATGCCCATGTACTTCTTCCTCAGCCACCTTTCCTTCCTGGATGTCTGCTGTTCTTCGTCCATCGTACCCAAGCTTCTTTCAGGTCTCCTTGCAGAGAGAAATGTCATTTCTTTCAATGGCTGCATCACCCAGTTTTTCTTCTTCGCAGTTCTCGGCACCACAGAAGCCATCCTTCTGGCTGTCATGGCCTATGATCGCTACGTGGCCATTTGTAAGCCTCTCCACTACTTGGTTGCCATGTCCCATGAGGTCTGTGTCCAGCTGGTGGTGGGCTCCTACGCTGCCGGGAGCCTGAACGCCCTTGTGCACACCTGCAGCCTCCTCCAACTCTCTTTCTGTGGCCCAAACCTCGTCAATCACTTCTACTGTGAAATGCCACCCCTCCTGCTCCTCTCCTGCTCTGACACCAGGCTCAGCAAGATGGTGATGGCCGTCTGCGTTGGCTTCATCATAACAACCTGTGTCTTGGCCATCGTTGTCTCCTACGCCTGTATCCTGCTCAGCATCTGGAGCATCCCCTCAACGGAGGGCAGGCACAAGGCCTTCTCCACCTGCACCTCCCACCTCGTGGCTGTTGCCCTCTTCTACGGTTCTGCAGCTTTCTTGTACTTCCATCCCTTTCCTGCAAACGCGGAAGATCAAGGGAAAACAGCCTCCATCTTCTACAGCCTGGTCACCCCCATGCTCAACCCTTTCATCTACAGCCTGAGGAACAAGGAGGTGAGGAGAACCCTCAGAAGGGCTATGGACAAGTTCCTCTCCTGCCTGTATTCCCACAGGTCCTGCTCTGACCAAACCAAAGCAGGTGCCACCTGGAGCCAGCAGAATAAATAAGGCTGACACAGGGCAGGAGATGGACACCCTGCCTGGGACACGCTCTACCTTGTGCTGAACACCACAGAGTCTGACTTACGACTGAATTCCATGCTGGGGACCCTTTGTAAAGATAAAATAACTGTAATTACAGTGTTGGAAAGAAGGGAAGAAAGCAGAAAAGATGGATGATCCCAAAAAGACCTTGTCAGTGAAAATTTTGGGGGTAAATCATTCCAGAGGCAGTGGTTGAACGTGCATGGTTGAACACCCACATTTCCCAAAACGGATTCAGTGCAATGTTGCAAGAATAATGAATCCTGTGGCCTGCAGGAGGTGGCTCAGAGCAGAAGGGCCCAAGCCAACCGAAGCCTCTGTGCTGGGGAAGGGCAATGCCTTTCTGAACTCTGTTTTCTATGATTTTTCCAAGTAGTTGCCTCATGTTTCCCTGTAGTACAATAAACCCCATTTCTTATTTGCTCTAATCTGTCCAAGGATAGTCTTCATGGGGAACAGCACATCCCCATGCTGCATGTCTGTTGCACACAGATGCCTGGGCTGGGGATTGTCCTTTCCTGGATGGGTCTCCTCCACGGACACCTACCAGCCTGGAGCTGCCCCGATGACACGCTCCTATGCCTGGGAGCACGGTGGCTTTTTACCCCCTGTGACAAGCTGGGCCAGGAACAGTCTTTCAAGATGTTATCTGAGCAATCTTGGCTGTTCCCAAGAGCTGACAACACAAGAAGCCTCTAAGAGAATGGCCATATGTTGAATTCAAACGACGTCTTTGATGGTTCCAAGGCTCTTCATGTTGGCCAAAACTTCCCCCCACCATCTCCTCTCCTACTTACATCTCTCCATCCAAACAAAGTCCAATTTTCCAAAGTTTATTTTCCATCCCAGCTGCAGCTTATTAATAACTTCTGCTTCCAGGTTTCAGGGCTCGAGTCATCTCGGTCCAGGAGTCATCCCGCCTCATTGTAAGCTTTCACAGCTGACTTAGTCACCACCAGTTCCCCTTCTGGAGGTGACTTGTACGTTTTGGGGGCTTTGATTCATCTGGTCTATTTTAAACATCTACATCAGGGTGAGATGAGTTTTTCTGGAGGAAAAAATAATTAAAAAATAAAGCCTGGTTTTCTCCACTTACTGCTTGGCAGCAAAGGGTGAGGAGCTGACACAGGGAACAGGCCTTTTGCTCAGAGCACGTTCCAAAGAGTCAATTTAAACATAAACTGAGTACATCTACATAAATTAACAAATAAATAAATTAATTAAACTAAGCAGATGCCATTCCATAAGGGGAAAGCTTCACCTCATTGGGCTGACGTTTTGAAAGCCTTCAAAAGCCCCGCTCAGAAGCGAGAAGGTGAAACCAGCTTTTAACCAGTAATTTATAAAATTAAATATAAAGAAAAAAAAAAAAAAAGAGAAAAGAAAAGAAAAACCAAAACAGGATGAAGACAGAGCCAGAGCTGTGCTTTCACTTTGACGCAGAGGTCACTGACCCCGGGAATTAACTTCCTGAAGAAAAGTTTATGTTTTCCAGGAAACGGTTCCCCAGATCTGATTACAGATACTTGTGATGTTTTGCTCTGTTAAGAGCCATAAAAGAGAAACTTTTCTCCATAAACCTGGCTGTGTTTCTCACAGACACCTGGATCCAGCTCTCTGGGGTTTTGAACTCCGGGATGTCCCAGATAAAGTTAAAATTGTTCCTCAGGGCTCAGTGCTGGGGCCTTTCCTTTTTAATATCTTCACTGATGATGTCGATAGGGAAATAGAAAACACTGTCAGGGAGCTTGCAGATGACACCAAGTTGGGTGGGAGTGTTGATCTGCTTGAGGGCAGNGAGCTGGGGAAGGGCCTGGAGAATGAATCTCCTGAAGGAGCTGGGAGTGTTGAGTGTGAGGAAGAGGAGGCTGAGGGGAGACCTCATCCCTCTCTCCAACTGCTTGAAAGGGCATTGCAAAGAGGTTGGTGCTGGTCTCTTCTCACGGGCAATGAGCGATGGAAGGAGAGGGAATGGCTGGAAGCTGCAGCAGGGTAGGGTTAGGCTGGACATGAGGAAAAGGTTTTTCCCAGAGAGAGTGGTCAGTCAGTGGAATCAGCTGCCCAGGGAGGGGGTGGAGTCCCCATCCCTGACTGTGTTTCAGAGTAGATTGGATGTGGTGTTGAGGGATCTGGTGTAGGGGAGAACTTGTAGAGTGGGGCTGATGGTTGGACTTGATGATCCCAAGGGTCTCTTCCAACCTAAATGATTCTGTGATTCTAATAAATTGAAGCTGCAGAGCTCATGGATGGTTTTCCCTCTCCCTCCAGTAGTGTTTGCAACACTTCTCCAGGTCCTGAGCTTCTTCCTAATCCTTGGATCTCTATTTCTTAGACCAGTTCTGTTTCATTCTCTGTGATGCCAAGAGATAAATTACATGTTCCAAGAGATAAATTTATATATACACAATATATATATGAATAATCAGGGGTAAAAAAATACTCAAGCTAACACTTGTTGAAAGTAATGATGTTAATTTACCAGTCTCCTCCTCAAGGAGATGTTTCTGAAGGCATCAGGTCCCAAGAGAAATTCCCTTCATGACACATCTGGGAGGGCAGCAGCAAAATCCTTGGTCTTTTAATGAAAGAGTCCTATAAACAGGGGCTTTCCTTGGTCAAGTATTGCTGCCCTCAACGACTAGCAAATCGTTCCTGCCTTTAGCACTCCCCAATAATGGGAGAAACTGGGGTTTATTTCTCAGACGAAACGCTGATCTGGGAGATAAAGAGACCCCGATAAACCAAAAAAAGGGTCCCGAGATGTGAGCAAACAGGTGAGTTTTAGCCTACAAGGCGTTGGAAGGAGAGGACTTGTGGCAGGAGCCTGTTTCCACACGAAGTAGCCACCAGAGCTCAGGACATCTGACGTGAAACTCGGGTGTTTATAAGTTTCTTTTCCAAATTTTGGGCAGCCAGAGGCTGAGGCTATGAGTCAAGCCAACCAAGACACACCGGTAGAACTCAGCAGCCCCTCAAGCTCAGGTGGTTACTTTAATCAAGATTACCAGGATTTGTAATTAGTGTCCGGAGGCTGGAGAGGGCAGCAGCTTGGACAACCTGAGGAAGTGGCTCTACAAAGCATCAGTGCTCTGAGGCACGTTATCAAGTTGGCAAACCCCCCCCCCAGGACCTCTTGCCATCCTCCCGTTCTGGTTTGTCTCGGAGGTTTTACACGAAGCTGATGGGAGGACAGGTCTACCTTCTGCTCTGCCATGAAGGGCGCAGCAGAGGAGCCCTTCCTGGGTTATTTGGCAAACTTCAAGCTGGTTTTAGAGGGGTGTGAAGGTTCCTGCAACTGACTTAGGGCTGGAATGGCACATAAAAAGTTGTTTTAATCAATTGGGATTTGAGTGAAGGTGGGGCACATATGGTGAACCTTCCTTGGGCAAGAGGGGCCTCTCCAATGGTGTGGTTTCGCCTCCTGTTTAACAGTTCAAGAACCCCTCAGTGAGCGATTTCTGTGATTTTTCCCAACTTCTGTTTTAAGAGGTGAGCTTAATTTTCTCTCTTTTTGAGATTTTATTTTTTTTTTTTCTGAAAAACCTGCATTATCAGCACCTTAATCCCACCCTTCATCACAACACCGTAGCGCTGTTGGGATTTCCACCCATACCCACCTCTATACAGCCTTTCCGTCCTCTTTCTCCAGCTAGTGGCGTCACATAACAACATGGACATCACCATGATTAAAGGGATGTGTGTGTGTGTGTTAATACTTGCTCTATATCTCCTATTTCAAACTTAATTTCAGAGTTTCGCAGGAAGGGAGGCAAGAAATTAGAGTTTTATTTTAATTCGGTCTGTAGTTCCTCAAGGAAACTATCTAATCAAAAACAGTCACTGTCCCTCACCAGGGCTTTTCTATTCCCATTTTCTGAGACAAGTGTCTTTTAAATTCTTTTAAATGCAGACTGGGATTTCTAAATTTAGAACAAATCACTGTGGTTATCTCTTTGGATCTGATGAGTAACCAACTCAGCTTCTTCTCAAGGTAGACTAGGCCTTTCTAATTGCAAAGTGACTTTCTCAAACCAATAAAACCATCAGAAATCAATTTCATCGTGCATTTTACTTGTGTTAAAAATGGGTTTTGAGACAGAACATTGAATATGTTGTTCAACATCCCCTGAGATTGGTTTTTCCTGAGGAAAAATCAACCTGTCGTTTGTGGGAAAACAGGAAGGTGCTGACCCCGTGTTTCTCCTCATCTCTGCTTTCCTACAGCAAACTCTGCCACCATGGTGGGCAAAGGAAACGGCACCCCCAGTGCTGAATTTGTTCTCTCGGGATTCTCAGAGCAGGGGGATGTCCAGGCTGTCCTCTTCATGGTCTTCTCGGTGATCTACGCGGTCACTCTGCTGGGGAACCTGGGGATGCTGGTGTTGATCAGGCTAGATGCCCAGCTCCACACCCCCATGTACTTCTTCCTGAGCAGTCTGTCCTTCCTAGACATCTGCTACTCCTCCTCAATCACCCCCAGGCTGCTCGTGGATCTCCTCACGGAAAGGAAGGTAATTTCTTACCCTGCCTGCCTCACGCAATTCTATTTCTACGCCGTCTTTGCCACCACCGAGTGCTACCTCCTGGCCGTGATGGCCTACGACCGCTACGTGGCTATCTGCAGTCCCCTGCTCTATGCTGTCTCCATGTCCAGCAGAGTGAGTGCTCTGCTGGTGGCTGGCTCCTTCCTCGCCGGGATCACGAACGCCACCATCCACACCGGGTTTGCGCTTCGTCTGTCCTTCTGCGGCCCCAACGTCATCAACCACTTCTACTGTGAAGGGCCCCCGCTTTATGCCATCTCGTGCACGGACCCCACCGTCAATGAGATGATGATGTTCGTTGTGGTTGGCTTCAACCTGTTTGTCACCAACCTGAGCATCCTCATCTCCTACGCCTACATCCTGGCCACCATCCTGAGGATGAGCTCAACCGCCAGCAAGCACAAAGCCTTCTCCACCTGCGCGTCCCACCTCACCGCCGTCACCCTCTTCTACGGGTCTGCTGCGTCCATGTACTCGCGGCCCAGCTCTAGGCATTCCCAGCACCTTGACAAAGTGGCCTCTGTCTTTTACACGGTGGTGACCCCCATGCTCAACCCCCTCATCTACAGCCTGAGGAACCAGGAGGTGAAGGACGCGCTGGGGAGAGCAATAGAGAGGAAACGTTCGGCTGAAAACTAGCTTCCCCTGGTTCTTCAGAGGAACTGAGAGGTCTTCTCAGAGGTGCTTGTACGTTCCATTTCTGTCCTGCTATGGTATAAAAGGAGTGCAGTCTGGTGAGCTACTGGGCACAAGTGTGCTGTGAAACCTCTGCCGTGTTCCTAAATACTGGGTCATTAACTCCTCTTGAAGGAGTCACTGACCCGCCCCAGGGATGCAGTAGCTACTTTTATTGGTGTTTACAGCCTGATATTATTTTAATTTCAAGAATTTAAGCCCTTCTGGCCCTTCTTAGCACGAGAGTGCATTACCACGGTTGTCTTTAGCAACATCAACAAGTAACACCTATTGCTCTGAGGGTGACAATGATGACCAGAGCTCTCTTCACATCAAATAAGGGGCTCCTTTCTGGTGAACACGAGGCTCGGGTAGCTTAGTGTTCCCAGGACCAGTAACGGACAGGGGGCTTCCCAACACCAGTTCACCGCAACAGGGCTGGCCAGGCCTTTTCTGCAACTTGTTTCAGCTCGATCCCAGCTGTATTTTCAATTCTATTTGAGAAAATTCTGCAGTGCCTGCAACTTGCTCAAGGACCGGAGAGGCTGCCATCTGGCACCTCCTACAAGTAAAGTCACCCACCAGTAGGGTACCTGTTCCTTACCCTGACAGTTTCAGCTTATTTTGTTTAGGTTTTATTAACTGGTTTTGCTTAGTTTTGAGAAATTGTAATAAATAATGAGATTGATTTCGGGGGAATGACTAATAAATTTTCGCAATAACAGCATAGTTAACCCCAAAGACCAACAGGAGAGAAAAGAATAAATATGACCAGGAGCAAACATGGGATAGAAACACATAAAAGTGATCCCAATCAGACCACAAACTGGCAGGGAAGAAGCCCCCACCACAACCAGTTCTCCCACCAAGCACCACACCATAACTCCTCAGCAGGGAGCTCAGGGTGCTGCTAGGTCACTGCATCATCCCACCAAGGAAGAAGGACCTCAGCCTGAGGTTGGGAATTTAACCTCAAGGATGAGGGGCAGGTACTTTCCTCAGAGGAACCTGGAGAACCATTGCTCTCCATCCATCCAGGCCCACACGATTGTCCTTAACATAGTCACGTGCCAACACACTGACCCTCCAACTCATTGGCTTCAGGACCTGGAGGAGCTCTGACAAACAAAGCAGCTGTAGAAGTTCACTTTGTTGTTAACAAGGAAGAAAGTTTCTTTCTTGTTAGCCCCTGCTAATTAGTCTCTCATGGCTTGTTAAGGAGAACGAGGTAAGTTGACTACAAGCCCGCTGAGGAGCTTTCACGGTGATTAAGAAACTTTCTTGGTAAAGCCCCAGAAGGTCTTGTTAAGCTGATGGCTCCTGGAAGGGTGGTTGATCCCCAAGGACCACTTCTTGCTCAGGGAAAGGGAGCAACATCACTCGTGATGGAAATAGCTGTAACCACATGTATGGCAAGAGCCTGGAGCTCAGGCCTGCTAGATGGCCTGCTGGAGGGCTTTCTGGGCCGGTAGAAGCTTGGTCACACACTCTCATGAAAGAGACATCCTTGTCTTCGTGAGGAGTGCAGATAAAGTGGTTCCCTTGGTTCTTGCTAATGGGGTGATCTGTCCCTGCCTCCTTCTGACCCCCTGGCAGAGGAGCTAGGGAAGCTCATTGCATTTCTCCTCACCTTTGGGCCTCCTCAAGGGCACCTCACACCTTGAATTTCTTGTAATTAATTGCCTTTTATCTTCCTTAATTCTTAAACCACGAGGCAAATTGAAGTACCCTGTGTGCATCCTCCACAACTGACTGGTCTTCATAAGTGTGATTTTCCTGCCATTGGGAATTTGGGACTGGGAAAGAGGCACAGGAGTGGGCTCACCTGGCTCTCAACATCTAAAAATTCATTGTCTCATTATGAGGCAGTCAGCCAGCCCCCCTCTAAAATATGTGGGAGTAAAAGGATGTTTTAGCCCATCCTAGGACAGACGGTCGAGACGGACGTGGTGCAACAGGAGCAGGTCTGAACATCAACAGGACTGGAGCTGTGGACCTGCTGTGTATGGTACACATGTTCCAGGAGAGTTTTCTCTGGATTAAATTTGTTCTGATCCAGGTGTCTGAACACTTACTGGAGGTCTAACTGCGTTAGGTGGCCCCCTCAAGCTCATTTTCCGTTTGTTTTCATCCAAAAGGAGCCCAGCTCACACAGCCTGACCCCAGCCCGTGCTGCGAAGGAGAGAAAGCGGGGAGATCTGCAAACTTGAATTCTTTAAACCACACTCTTTGTCTGAAAGAAAAGTAGAAAAAACGAAACACACCTTTATTGATCACAAATGGACACAAGGAACCCTGACTCAATCGCTCAGTTTTTATTTATCTAAATGTGAGGGAGATGAGTCTACTTCAGTTCCCCTAATCCCTCCTCCTGACCGTCTTAATAATAATAATAATAATAATTAGAAAAAGAGCCTTATCGTTTGGTTTTCTTTTTTCCTTCCAGTTGGGCTAAAACTTAACAAAGACATTTTAATGACTAAGTGTCCTGGTTTGAGGTAAAACACACCAATTTTCTGCTCAGTAGTTTTACTTTTTTAGCTGGGCCTCTTCTAACTGACTGAAGTCTGAAACGAAGAGCACGTTGTTCAGAGAGTGTTTCGTCTCACAGTGATCAGACCTGATTATCCCAAGGGATGGTGCAGGGAGGCCCTGGCTTATACTTANTAAACTCCTGAATCTCTTAATCCTTTCCTCTCCTCTCTTTTCCTTAGTTGGGGGGGGGAGGAGGGGTCATCATCTGTCCCATTGGTCAAAACCACGACATTAAGAAGCCTTTTCACCTTTTTTGCATGTTTTCTTACAAGGGGCGCTGGAAACTTTGTGCTTAAGTTACAGGAAGGGAGCAAGATGCAGAGGAATTCCCCAGGCCAGGTCTAGGTTTGGTTGCCCTCACGTAGGCGTCTGGTGCCGTTCGCTCTGTCCTACGGTGCCAAGGACACTGGTATGTGCCTTCAGAAAAGTTGGGCCTTCCTCTGGGTTGAAAGCTCAGAGGAAGATCTGTGGGCATCTCCCCAGTGTTCACAGTCTGCGTCCGGGCAACTGAACTCAACCCCAGATGCCTCTGAGATTTTTAACATTGGTTCTTCCAGTCTGACCCTCTCTGTCCACGCTGGTGTGAAGGTTTCACTGGGAAATTAGTCTAGGAACATGAGAAGTAGGTTTACGTGGTACAATACGTGGAGAAGTAGCTGGGAGAGCTTAGGAACAGAAGCATTCATGAGACCTGGGGCTCCACCTGAGCTACTGGTTGGGCATCACTAAGGAATATTGAATCCAGACAAAGCAGAGGGTGAAGAAGTTGATGTTGTAGTGCCAGGCTACAATCCCAGTAGCCATGGCTAAGATCCCACTTTATAGCACAGATATAAGTTATACACGGGGAGAGGTGGGAAGGAGTGACATCTTCTGTCCATCAGGAAGCACTTCAGGCTCAGAAGAACTTCTGCTCCTGGTGAGCATCCTCCTGCACCTATTGTGAAAAGCAACACATGGAAACACAAACAAGAAAATATGGGTAAACCCCTTGCTATATGCATTTCTGGGGACGTAATCCCTGGTTTTCTTCCACTAAGGAGCTGTCTGTCTCTTCACCAGGCTCTTCAGTGCCTCCTTCACCTCCTGGTTCCTCAGGCTGTAGATGAAGGGGTTCAGCATGGGGATGGCCAACGTGTAAAACACAGAGACCATCTTGTCCTTCCCCAGGACATAGGAGGAGCTGGGATGGGTGTAAATGAAGAGGATGGAGCTGTAGTAGAGGGTGATGGCGGTGAGGTGGGTGGCATAGGTGGAGAAGGCCCTGTGCTGCCCCCTGGCCAAGCACATCTTCAAGATGGCAGCCAGGATGGAGGCATAGGATGCCAGGAGGAGCGCAGAGGGGTGGATGACATTGGTGGTCAGGATGAAATACAGGAGCCTCTGGTACCATCTCTCATGTTGCGGGAGAGCTTCACCAGCGGGGTCAGGACATAGAAGAAATCATCGAGGACATTGGTATCACAAAAGCTGAGGGTCCTGGCTTGCATAAAGAATAGGGTGACCAGCAGAAGTAGGGAGGTGATTGTCCCCCTGTGCTCAGCACTGGGGAGGCCACCCCTTGAGTCTGGTGTCCAGTTCTGGGCACCTCAGCACAAGAGAGATCTGGAGGGGCTGGAGCGAGTGCAGAGGAGGGACACGGAGCTGGGGAAGGGCCTGGAGAATAAGGCTTATGAGGATCCATTGAGGGAGTTGGGATTGTTTAGTTTGAGGAAGAGGAGGCTGAGGGGAGACCTCATCCCTCTCTCCAACTGCTTGAAAGGGCATTGCAGAGAGGTTGGTGCTGGTCTCTTCTCACGGGCAATGAGCGCTGGAAGGAGAAGGAATGGCTGGAAGCTGCAGCAGGGTAGGGTTAGGCTGGCCATGAGGCAAGAATTCTTCCCAGCAAGAGTGGTCAGAGCCTGGACTGGGCTGCCCAGGGAGGGGGTGGAGTCCCCATCCCTGACTGTGTTTCAGAGTAGATTGGATGTGGTGTTGAGGGATCTGGTGTAGGGGAGAACTTGTAGACTAGGGCTGATGGTTGGACTCCATGATCCCAGGGGTCTCTGCCAACCTGAATGATTCTATGATTCTATGATTCCTTTTCACGCCTCATCGTTTTAATTTCTTTTCCTTCCCCTTCGAGCAATTCAGAGCTCATCAAGTCGCTGTTGACACTGTATGGATTTTGGTGGGATGAAATTACTCCCCAAGCACGGTTTGTGAATGTATTCAGAAGGAGTTACACGCTGCCGTTAACCCACGAGGACCGGCTGGTTTCCCAATGTGAAAGATCAGCCGAGCTTAGAGTCCGACCTGGGCGTCTTCTCTCATTCTCAGGACAGATTTTTTTGGGAGTTGAAGTCCAAAACCTGCCAGGTGTTTTAGGGCAAGAAGCCACACAGATGGTTGCTACCTTTTGGGGACTTTTTTTTGGTAGGCTTTGCTTTCCAAATTCCTTTAAATTACAATTCCTTAGAGGGGTTTTGGCACCCTTTGAGCATAGACTGTGTTTTTATGTATTTCCTGAGTGACTAAGATTCAATCAACGGAGTAAGGAGGGCGAGCAAAAACAATAACACAGGCACAATCTGGCAGACTTCATAATATTTCAAGCTGGTGACACTCTTCCCAGTTTTGCAACTACCTGAGACATCTGCCAGAAAATGTCACTCTCGTCCTCCTGGACACAAATTCTGCTGAAAGGTTGGGAAACTGGTGAATAATACGGCGTTCAGGAAAGCTGTGAATGTGGGATCAGGTGGGTCCTTGGTGAGTTCGCTGTCAGATGAAGGCAGAGTGACTTCAGAAGTGGAAATCATGAGCTGTGTGTGTTCAACTGGTCCTGTATCCCAGAGGGATGGGATGGCTGGAGTGGCTGCAGACAGCTTGCCAAAGGGCCTTGGCCCCAAATCTCGGCAGGAAAAAATGATACTGAAGAAAAATTCTTGACTGTGAGGGTGGTGACCCAGAGAAGCTGTGGCTACCTCATCCCTGGAGGGGTTCAAGGCCAGGTTGGAGGGGGCTTGGAGCCGCCTGGTGTGGTGGGCAGTGTCCCCTCATCATGGAACTGGATGACCTTGAAGGTCCCTTCCAACCCAAACCATTCTACAATTCTATAAAACAAAGTCTCGCATGAAAGTTGATAGAGCACCTACTTGTGAGAAAAGCTACAGAATGACAGCAGAAATGGTTGCAAGAAATGTCTCTGATTTGCCCAAATCCAGCTTAAGTGGCAGAGGGGAAGATGCTTGAGACAGGCAATAACCAGGGGTGACTGTGGAAAAAGCTGGGATTAGCTTTCGGTGAGTCACGTGGACGTTCACTTTTCACCCACTCCCTCTCCTCAGCGTGGGGAATGGGGGGAAAACATCTTCTTGAATCCAGATATTCAAAACAAATTGTTCCTGGGGTTCATTAATGAATCTGGAGACGAAGAAATGAATATTCCGGGTGGACTTTGCTTGTTGTCAAGGTTCGATTCTCCGTGGACGGAGATGCCTTCAAGGTCGTAGAAATGAGTATAAAAACCACCTGAACACTAAACAGTAGGGAGGGGGCTTGTCTGCTGTCTGGAAGGTGCAGCAACAAGTCTGAAGGAGCTGCATGGACCTGCATTGAAGATCTGAGGTTTGTTGGAGAAGTCATGTCCAAGGTGAGGGGATCTTCTGCTTCTGGCCAGTCCTCAGCCCTCACCCTGCTCTGAAGCAGTGGGACATGAAGGGACATCATGGGGCTATGTAAGCACTCCTTTTCCATGTGGTGGACTTGATAGTGGTGGGATAGAGAAAAGAAAGGACCATGAGTGTAAGACACCTTGTTTATAGCAACGAGACTGAGAAGAGCAGAAGGAAGCCTACATGGGAGGTGGTCTCTTCTGCTTTAAAGTTTACATGTCACAAAACAAGGAGACACATTGGAACAGGGCCAGAGGAGTCCACAGAGATGCTGGGAGGGCTGGAGTCCCTCTGCTGTGGGGACAGGCTGAGAGAGGTGAGGGGTTCAGCCTGGAGAAGAGAAGGATCTAGGTAGACCTCAGAGCCCCTTCCAGTCCCTACAGGGGCTCCAGAAAAGCTGGGGAGGGACTCTGGGTGAGGGAGGGCAGCCCTAGGAGGAGGGAGAAGGGTTTCACCCTGAAAGAGGGGAGATGGAGCTGAGATGTGGGGAAGAACTTCTTTGGTGTGAGGATGGTGAGAGCCTGGCCCAGGTTGCTCTGAGAAGCTGCCCCATCCCTGGAGGGGTTGAAGGCCATGTTGGAAGGGGCTTGGAGCAATGTGATCTGGTAGAAGTTGTCCCTTCCCAGGGCAGGGCTCAGGGTTGGAACTGGATGATCTTGAAAGTTCCTTCCAGCCCAAACCATTCTGTGATTCTATGATTCAATGTTTGGTCTTTACATAGGTGCCACGGTAATGGCAAGGGATGTCCCTGGTGGCCAAGGCAAGGGGAGGTCCAATACCTACAGCATGGGCTGTATTGTCTCCTCTCCCTGCCCTGCCCAGCTCCTCCCATGCCTGCTTCTATGCCCTCAGCTCTACATCCAAGCTTTTTTCCCCATCACCACTGTGAATTTCCTTCCCTACGGGGTTGTCAAGACTGTGCACGCTGAAAACTGTGTATTTGTATCAGTTTTGAAAGAAAACTGCCCACTTTGGCTCTGTTCTGTTTTGAAAAAACAACAAAAAAAGTAATTCTGCAGTTTCTGCAAGTCAACTGGTTCCACATTGTTTTATTAAAAAAAAACAACAAAACAATTCTTTTCAAAATGTACCTGTCATTTTCTAAGGAAAATGCATTAACTATTTGAATTTTATGACCATATATACTGTGCATTGACCTTCCTCTGCTGTTAAATTTTCTCAGGAAGGTGCTGGTGGGAAGCTGAGCAGGAGATGAAGTGCTGAGTGAAGCCCAGGTGAGGATTCTTGCCATTCAGCTTGCCAATTTTTGGCTTTGGGATCCTTTTGAAGTCTCTGAATGGGTGCTTGGCTCTTCCCAGGGTGACCCAGAGTCCAGCTGACGTTTCATGACCCTCTGGTAGGACGTGCTCTGCCTCCCTCGGGTGATGCCGCGGGAGCTGAGGGTCCCGCTGAGCTCCCCAAATCATTGTCTGTTGCTTTATGTGTCTCCCACAGGCTGAACACCTTGCAGAGAATGACACTTGTCAATCACACTGATGTGCACCAGTTCGTTCTCCTGGGGCTGACCACCCACCCGGATCTCAAGGTCCCCCTTTTCTTGGCTTTCCTGGCCATGTACGTGGTCACCCTCTTGGGGAACTTTGGGATAATTCTATTAATCGCGACCGATCTTCACCTTCACACCCCCATGTACTATTTCCTTGGTCACTTGGCTTTTGTTGACGTCTGCTATTCCTCTGTCATCCTCCCCAAAATGCTGGTGCAGATGCTGACGGAGGAAAAAACCATCAGCTTCTTGGGCTGCGCGGCCCAGCTCTGCTGCTTCGTTGTCCTTGGGGTCACCGAGTGCCTCTTGCTGGCCGTGATGGCCTACGACAGGTACGTGGCCATCTGCAAACCCCTCCTGTACCCCGCCATCATGGGTGGATGGACGTGCCGGTGGCTTGTGGCTGGTTCCTACGCCATCGGTGCCTTGCACGCGGTGACACACACCAGCTTCATCTTCACTTTCTCCTTCTGCTCCTCCAACGTTATCAACCACTACTTCTGCGACATCGCCCCGCTCTTAGCCCTCTCCTGCTCCGACACCCACACCTACCAGGTGGTTGTCCTTGCTCTCATCAGCATAAACTGTCTCAGCACCATGACCATCATCTTCGTCTCCTACAGCTATATCCTCCCCGCTGTCCTGAGGATCCGCTCTCCAGAGGGCAGGAGAAAAGCCTTCTCCACCTGCACCTCCCACCTGACGGTCGTCACCATGTTTTTCGGGGCAATCTTGTTCATGTACCTGCGCCCCAGCTCCACCTACGAGTTGGGTGAGAAGAAGTGGGCCACTCTGTTTTACACCATCGTCACCCCCACGCTGAACCCCTTGGTCTACAGCCTGAGGAACAGGGAGGTGAAGGCTGCCCTGAGAAGAGCGGTTGGGAGAAGGGGGTGAGTGAAGGAAGCTGGTGACCAGGAGGATATTTCCTTGTTGCTGTGATTGAGTGGGACTCAAAATCACACTCAGGTCTGTATGAAGGTGTATGGAGGGTAACTTCTTTATGGTTTATCTCCTGACACTGATTAGACATGTAACTTCTGCATAGCTGAAGCTGGGTGTGACAAAGCTCAACCTAGTGCACCATCCATGGTCAATGAGGAGCGAGCAGCCTCTCCACACAGCTTGATTCATCCATTTCATCTCGTTTCTCTCTTCATTGCCTTCGAAGAAAGGCTGGATTGCACTGGACGTGGATTTCCAACCTGCTCTGGTTCAGAGAAGAACCCAGAAGAAGAGTCAGCCACCCTTTTTCTATGGAGCATCTCTCAGACCAAGTTCTTAGAGGTCTGCATGGGAGTGGGACAGACCTGAAGACCTACAGGACGTCACATAAACAATTAATAACTCAATCACACAATTCTTTGCCATAGTTTCTCAAGCTGACCTCTGGCCTGGCACGCTAATAAGGCTTTTTCACCAATAACCTGGTCCCTGCAAGTGACGTTGCAGGTGGAGCTCGAGGTGTTGGGTCCTTCCAGGGGTCACAGCGAGCATTGGTGCTAATTTTCCCAGGAAACCCCTGGGCAATTCGAGTCTCCCCTCTGCTGTCCCTAAAGCTGTTTCTCAGGTGGTGTGAGAAAGTAAAAACTTTAATCACATCTTGGGTCAGTAACAGCGGTTTCACCATTTATCGACCAATTAACGGCGAATTTGCCAGCCCCTTAAAGCCTATTAATAAATAGACTTTTTTGGATAATACACCAAGAAGGGGATTGGTGAGACCTGAAGGTCTCTCTGTCAGAGAGAGACACAGTTCCTTTGCCATATTAAGAAACAAACAACTTCTGGTAAAAAAATACAAATAAACAACTTTAAAGTTGGGATAAGCAACGTTCTTACTCAAGTAGATCTTCAACCCAGCCCATATTTCCTCACACCCCCGAGAAATAGGTGCCTCTAGATGTACTTTATTTAATTTAATTTAATTTTATTTAATTTTATTTTATTTTATTTTATTTTATTTTATTTTATTTTATTTTATTTTATTTTATTTTATTTTATCTTCACAGAATCCCAGAATCTGAGGGATGGGAAGGGACCTTGAAAGCTCCTCCAGTCCCATCCCCCTGC
>VZTM01009199.1:44196-69868 GCA_013400555.1 Jacana jacana
AGAGAGGTTGGTGCTGGTCTCTTCTCACGGGCAATGAGCGATAGAAGGAGAGGGACTGGCTGGAAGCTGCAGCAGGGGAGGGTTAGGCTGGCCATGAGGAAAAAGTTTTTCCCAGAGAGAGTGGTCAGTCAGTGGAATCAGCTGCCCAGGGAGGGGGTGGAGTCCCCATCCCTGACTGTGTTTCAGAGTAGATTGGATGTGGTGTTGAGGGATCTGGTGTAGGGGAGAACTTGTAGAGTGGGGCTCATGGTTGGACTTGATGATCCCAGGGGTCTCTTCCAACCTAAATGATTCTATGATTCTGTGATTTAAAATTAAGGAATTCTCTGCTAATGAAAAGGTGAGCCGATGCTGATGCCGGTGCCGGTGCTGGCTCCGGGGGTCGTTGGGCTTTTGAGGAGGTGAGTCTCTCCATTAATGTCTCGGTTTTCTTCTGGCTCTACCAAGACAACTTGCAGTGATTTTGGAGCAGATGGACAAGGCAAATCAAACCCAGCAAGTTACTGAGCTGACTCTCGCAGGACTGACAGATGACCCACGACTGAAACGGCCTCTGTTCATCCTCTTCCTCTTCATTTACTTCGTCACTCTGGCAGGGAACCTGGGCATGGTTGCCCTGATCTGGAGCAGCAGCCAACTTCATTCCCCCATGTACTTTTTCCTTAGCAATTTATCCCTCCTAGATGCTTGCTACTCATCAGTGGTGGCGCCGAGGACATTAATGAACCTTCTGATGGAGAAGAAGACAATCTCTCTAGCTGGCTGTGCCACCCAACTTTTTTTTTTCATAGGTTTTGGGTCCACTGAGTGCTTCCTTCTGGCCGTGATGGCGTATGACCGTTATGTGGCCATCTGCAACCCTTTGCTTTACCCATCCATCATGTCACACAGGGTCTGCTTCCTGCTGGTGGCCGGTTCGTATGTGCTTGGCCTGCTGCACTCTTTGGTGCACACAGAGTTGGCCTTCAGCCTGCCCTTTTGCCCACCAGCCAAGGTCGATGATTTCTACTGTGAAATCATGCCTGTTCTAGCAATCTCCTGCTCTGACACCCAGGTCAACAGGCGTCTGGTATTCAGCCTTGGGGGACTGGTGGAGATGGTGACCATCTTGGCTGTCCTGGTCTCCTACACCTTCATCCTGTCTGCCGTCTCAAAGATCAGCTCCTCTAAGGGCTGGCACAAAGCCTTCTCCACTTGCACCTCTCACCTGACTGTGGTCACCATCTTCCACGGGTCTATCCTCGCCCTGAACTTCAGACTGAGGCCCACCGACACCCTGAGCACGGACAAGACCTTTGCTGTCTTTTACTCGCTGGTGGTGCCCATGCTGAACCCCCTGATCTACAGCCTCAGGAACAGGGAGGTGAAGAGCGCCCTGAGGAGGTTTGTCGTGTGGAAGTAGCTCTGGCAGGATATTTATCTGCTGGGTTTGTGATAGAGGACACCGCAGCTCCGCTTGACACCAAGGATTTTTGTTCCTCTACCCAAGAGTTGGTTTGAAAACCTTTCCATGCCTTGCTTGCTTTCTGCTACTGGTTTGTGCTGGTCTCCAGACCAACAGGGTGACTTCTCTTCTGTATTTTATTACACGTAGCTTTTTTCCCCTTCCTTTCTTGTACTTTTCAGATGTACTCTGGACATTATCTCCAGGCTGCTTGATAGCTCTGTCATAATGCTCTTCTACAGCCATCAGTGTCTCCCAGGTTATAGTTAAACCCTACCTTAAGACCCCTTTTATTTTCAGGGCCTCACTCCCTTACCATTAAAGGGCAATAAATCTTTCCTGTACACACTCCTCGTGCCACAAGTGTTCTCCAGTTCCTGTCACCCCCAAGTCCATGTCTGCTGGCCCTCTGGGTATCACACATGGCATTGGCAGCATTTCAGAGTGTGCCATCAAGGAGGTCCTCCTCTTCCATCTCCTGTTGAGCAGCTGAGCACAGACCTCCAGAGCACACCCTCCCACCCTTCCTTGTGCCAAGGGGACCCAGGAGGACCATGAACCCTGCTCCCTGCCCTTCTTGCCCAGCAGCCCCCCAAAAAACACCTGACAGCTGAGCTACCATCTGTGTCCTGAGCTCTACATGGGTTTGTTTGCAACAGCGATTCCTCCTTTAGAGAAGATATAACAAATACAGTTTTTATGATGATGGTGGTGAGACCTTGGACCAGGTTGCCCAGAGAGGTGGTAAATGCCCCAGCTCTGGAAACATTCAAGGTCAGGTAGGATGGGGCTGATCTAGTTGAAGCAGGGGGTTGGACTAGATGTTTTGGCCCTTCCAACCCAAAACATTCTCTGATTCTAAGATTCTTTAGCTCCTCCATGGATTGGATTTAGATCAGCTCTTCTCTTAACCCCCTGTGACCTTACCATGCTGGCTAGTAGCAAGAGTAGTAGAATCAGCTGCCCAGGGAGGTGGTGGAGTCCCCATCCCTGACTGTGCTTCAGAGTAGATTGGATGTGGTGTTGAGGGATCTGGTGTAGGGGAGAACTTGTAGAGTGGGGCTGATGGTTGGACGATCCCAGGAGTCTCTTCCAACCTGAATGATTCTATGATTTGCAACGGATAAAATTGACATTGGTAAATTAATGATTTATGATACCTTTATGAGCTGGACCACGCTGAGGCATCCTAAAGCCATGGGCACTAAGTTAAGATGCTTGCTTGAAAACTGATCCAGTTTTAAGATGTGCCGACCCCAAAGGCTGATTTGCTAATGACTACGTTCTGCTGACAACCGGGAACGTTGCATTTCCTTGTGATAAACCAAGTGCATAAATCAGTCCATCTTGCTTTAAGCTGCTTAAGTAAAAGAAAAGCAGTTTGCACAAGCCATTACTGCCTGCTAGTATAAAGAAAACTTACTTTGGTAAGGCTGTTTTCTGACCCCCCCCAAAAAAAAGAGGACATGAGGATGTGAAGAAGAAAGCCCACTGCATAAACGTGGGTGAGGTTCTGCTTTGCCTTGGTTCCTCCTTCACCTTTGCTGCTACTGAATGATGGGAGCTGAGGATTTATCCAGAATGTGGAGGAGAACATCTACATGTCCAGTTAACCTCACGTGGAGCGAGACGTGCTCCTTCCCAGGCTCCAACAGCTTGCGGGTGTCAGGGCTGTTAATACGGTCCCTCTTGCTCTTCTGGGAGAAAGCCCTCAGGGCTCCTCATGGAAGGATTTACCAGGGGAAGAAACAATATAATAATAAAAAAGGTGTGTGTGTGTGTGTGAAATGCAATTCTGAAAGCCATGGGGCTGGTTTGGGTATCTGAGAGACATCACCTGAAGGAGCCATCGCTGAGCACAGATACACAGAGGCAGTGGTGACACCGTATGATGCTTCTGAGATACTTGTGGACCATGTGAAGGTTGGGGTCTGACCCTGTTGACAGGTGAAATTGGGTTTAGAGACATGTCAGGTCTTTCAGAGGAGCCCCAAATGGTTCATAAAGCACCACTGGCTCCATCTCTGGAGCTGCTGGTGTCCCTCTGCGGATGCTGGGCAGCCCAGTTTTCCAGCAAAGGTGGGATTATCCACATTTAGGTACATATGGGACAGATGTCCCCACCTGAACTGGTGACCCTGGGCTTCCACTGTTTTCAATGGTGAGAAATTAGCATTTTCAGACAGTGATAAATCTTTCCCAGAGTGAACTAATAGGCCTTAACGGCCCTGACCAGACTCACCTGAGCCCTCCATCCTCACCTTCTGCCAACTGGTCATCAGCTCTATTTAAGCTCAGCTCAGGGAGCTTGCTCCCTTCCTGGCTTGTGATGGAGAAGTGCTGATTTCCAGTTTAGCACTGGTGTGTGAACACCTATGGGCTCCTTTGATCCACACCTTTGCTTGATCATGGACCTGGTGAGTAACTGCTGAACCCAACCCTGACCAGGAGTTCCACTTGGCTTGACCTTGGATGTGCCTCATCATCACCAACTTGCCTGATGGTCTGTATTTGGCCCAGGTCTCTGGGTCTACCCTCCTCGCCTTGCTCAGGTACTGTGGAATGGTCTCTTGCACACCATGGTCATAGAATCATAGAATGGTTAGAGTTGGAAGGGACCTTCCAGATCATTCAGTTCCAACCCACCTGCCCTGGGCAGGGACACCTTCCACCAGACTAGGTTGCTCCAAGCCCCCTCCAACCTGACCTTGAACCCCTCCAGGGATGGGGCAGCCACAACTTCCCTGGTGCCTCCCTTTGCTTGATTTAAAGAGAGTGAAGAGGACCTCCCTCTGTGGCAGCCTCCACGTAGGGTACAACCCACCACTCGCCACCCTCTGCACCCAACAGCCCATCCAGGGCTCCCTCCTCTGCTCATTTCTTGCCATCCAGACCCTGTCCCTGCGTGGGAGATGCTATTCTCAGTGAGGGAAACAGTAATAATTTTAACTTTATAGTCAATTATTATTCTCTGTCCCTTATTATCTCTGCCATCTCCTAATTTAATGGTAGAATTATGGTCGTTGGTAAGTTGACAACATTCCGCTTTGGAAGCGGGTGGAGTATTGTTTAGGGATTTTTCCAAGCTTTCTGAAGATCAGTAAATCTTTCCAGCTTGGGGGTTTCCATAGCTACAAGGTGCTGAGATGTTGTCTCGAAGAGCTGCTGCTTCTCCATAACCTTCCCAGCGCTCTCTGATCTTGGTACGTTCTGGCTCCCAGAAGACAACCCATCTCAAGGGTTGAGGAGGTAATAGCTCCTGACCCCTCACTCTTGAAATCACTGAGGGAACTGGCCAATTAGGAGGAGCTGGGGGAAAGTGAGAGTGATTGGCGTGGGGAGATGTGCCCAAGGAGGCTGGTGGTGGCATCTCCCAACCATCAAAGCTGGAAAGCAATAAATAGAGACGACAAAAAACCTCAGGGAGACGCAGCCGTACGTGGACACCCAGCACCATGTAGAATTAACAAAGCAGGAGAAGAAAAGGAGCCTCAGAATGAATTTGCTTCCCTGAAGTTCTGATTTATAAAGCAAAGCTAGAAGGTGGAAACCCAATTTTTTAAATGACTTTTGTGTTTTTCCTGAAGTCCGTGGTGTTTCTGAGCAATGTGGTCGCACAAACAGGTAGGAGAGGTCTGATTAGAGGCAACAGCAAGGAATTGTAGCCTGGATGTGCCACAGGAGCAAAAATTGTCCTTTCCCTTTGAAAAATATATCCTTGTCTACTGCTAAGACTTATACTGGGACAAATGTGACTGTGTTTCAGAGTAGATTGGATGTGGTGTTGAGGGATCTGGTGTAGGGGAGAACTTGTAGAGTGGGGCTGATGGTTGGACTCCATGATCCCAAGGGTCTCTTCCAACCTCTGTGATTCTATGGTTCTATGATTCTAAATATATATATATGTGAGAGGCCTGGAGGATAAGGCTTATGAGGATCCATTGAGGGAGTTGGGATTGTTTAGTTGGAGGAAGAGGAGGCTGAGGGGAGACCTCATCCCTCTCTACAACTGCTTGAAAGGGCATTNAATCTTTAGGATATCTTATGTGTTTACCCCCCTCCCCAGCCACAGTCCCTTTGGGGGGCATATTAATAATTTTGTCCTATTTGAGATGAGCGTGTGCACACACACTCATTCTCAGTGAATTTAGTGGGATATTGTCTAACTTGCTGTATTATCTTTCCCCAGAAGTAAAAAGAAGGCTCGGGTCCTGTCCCTCTTTTGAACGATCTCCTCGGAGAAAGTAAGAACAGAAGAGGGCACAAAGGCTGGAGAAGGCTGGGTCTTTGATGGGAAACCAGAGGAGGAGGCATCTCAGGTGGATGGTGGTGGAATGGGTGGGGAGCAGGAGCCCAGGGCAGCTCTGGGCAATGGGATCAAATGGAGAACTGGATTAGGTAATAAAGAAGTTGAAGCCTAATCCAGGCTGCCGTGAGGGGAAACTGAGGCTTTCTGAGAGGAAAAGGGGAACTACACTGAAGCTGCTCTCTCAAATAGCTGTGCTTGGCAGCTGGTGATGTTACAGCGTCTTTCATAAGAGGAAGCTTTGCTTTCTAACCTCAATTTGGCGCCTTAATCTGTTGCTTCCAAGTACGTGGGAAGCTACCCTTTGCCTAAAAATGTGGGTTAAATGATAAAAATAAAGAGAAAAGCCCAACTTTTAGCAAGTCACCAGCTAAGCCTGAAGGCATCGGGAAGGGGAAGATACAAGCCCATGACCTTCTGCCCACGTGTTTATCCTCGTGAGATGAGAGCAGTTACTGAAATGCAGTTTATTCCTCAAATTAGCCACTAACTTAGCTGTTGCTTATTAAAACCAAAACAAACAGAACAAAAAATCACAACACCACAAAACCACAGGATTTTTTTTTGTTTCTAAGCACCTGAATAAAAAACCCCTGGGCAACAAATTCAAACCTTGAGTTACCGGGGATAAGAAAAAGAGTCTCTGGGGCTCCCCCGTCAACCTGAAGGGCAGAGTGAGCACCAATTGTGTGTGTTATCAGAAAAAAAGCTTAAAAAAAAAAGAAAAATGAGCTGCTCTTCCCTTAATGTGCCAAAAACCGAGGACAGATGGAAACGATGCATCTGGTGAAGACCACGGTGAGGTCCAAGGAAGAACTGGGTTAGATTTATACTTCCTTCCTTGAAATCAGAGCTTGAAGGTAAGAGATAAGTGTGGTTTTAACCAAGAGAAGCATGGTTTAGGATGGTAGATGCAGGTCCCTCTGTGACCAGGTGGTTGAGGGCCAACTGAGCTTCCTGCCAGTGTTTTGTTGAGAACCTCCCTTATCTACAGAGCAGAGGATTAAAACCCACTAGTACTTAAGGGATCAAGTGAGCACAATTGATCTCATGGAAATCACCTCCCTGCCCCTGAGCTGTGCATCTCTGGCACGCTAATGGCTTGGGAAAACTGGACTGTCGTGACAGAATTTGTCTTCAAGGGGCTGACAGATAGCCCTGACCTCCAGGTTACCCTCTTTGGTGTTTTCCTGCTCGTCTATGTCACCACCATGGTGGGAAACCTTGGCATCATCGCCGTTGTCTGTCTCGATCCTCACCTTCATACCCCCATGTACTTCTTCCTGGGCAACTTGTCCTTCTTGGACATGTGCTACTCCTCAGTTGTGACACCCAAAATGCTGCTGACCCTCTCCTCAGAAAGGAAGACTATCTCTTTCGCTGGCTGCTTCGTGCAGCTGCATCTCTACGTTGCTTTTCTGGTGGTGGAGTGTTATCTTTTGGCCGTGATGGCCTATGATCGCTATGTTGCCATCTGCAACCCCTTGCGCTACCCTGTTGTCATGTCCCAGAAGGTCTGTGTTTCCCTCCTGGCTGGGTCCTATGCAGTTGGGGTTTTTAACTCATTGGTCTTCGTGGGGTTTGCACTGAGAGTGTCCTTCTGTGGCCCCAACGTCATTGACCACTTCTTCTGCGATGGGCCACCGCTCTTGAAACTGGCCTGCTCTGACACTTGCCTCAACCAAGTGCTGGTACTTGCTTTCGGGGGCTTCAATGAGGTCACCACTGTATCTGTCATCCTCATCTCCTATGGTTGCATCCTATTCACCATCCTGAGGATGGAATCTGTGCTGGGCAAGCACAAAGCTTTCAGTACCTGTGCATCCCACCTGGTGGTCGTCACCATCTTCCACGGGACCCTGCTCTTCATGTACCTACGGCCCAGCTCCAGCTACTCCCTGAGCAGGGACAAAGTCATTTCTGTCTTTTATGCAGTGGTGGTCCCCATGCTGAACCCCTTTGTCTACAGCCTGAGGAACCAGGAGGTGAAGAGTGCTCTGAAGAGAGCAGTGGGGAGAATGGCTATTTCCATGCTAAAGTGGTAATTGGTTTGACGTTCAAGCAGCGGTGGGAACGGGGTCTGTGTTTTGGGGTCTTTTTTTTTGGTAATGGGAGAGAATGTGATAATTCTTCTGCATATTATTGTCCATTTTGGAGTCCAGCTCTGTCCATGTGGGATTAATTTGCTGACCATTCGCCTCTAGATAATGCATTTCATAAGAGGAGAAATATGTAGTCATTGAAGAGCCCAGCAAAGGTTGATTTGTGAGGAAAAATGCTAAATATTCAAATGGTTTCTGAACCACAGAATGGTTTGGGTTGGAAGGGACCTTAAAGATCATCCAGTTCCAACCCCTGCCCTGGGCAGGACAGCTCCCACCAGACTGGACTATTTGGAGGCAAGCACGTTCTGAGTTTTCTCTTGGACCTGCCAATCTTTGGGCAACCCCAAGTTACCTCTCTCTTGAAGGTAAATACAGCGACGAGGTTCAGCCCTGTCAAAATAACACATCTGTGAAACTCCTCTGGAGGACATGGACCGTTTTCTCAGTTGTCTTTGGCCTGAGCCTACTTGTGGTCACCTTCTCCTACAGTCTGGGCATCACCCATCAGCGCAGTGGATGACATTCCCACCAAGGGATGTACCTCTTCCACCCATGAGGTGGGATCGACGGATTTAAGGTGAACTTTGGTGCTTCCAGGTTATCCCCATGGGAGATGGGATCGCACTGAAGAACACACAGAGCAGCCCAAGGAGGTCTGGGGGGAGAGAGAGGAGGGAAAGTTCCCCTAAAGCTGCAGGAAATGGGAAAATTGAGAGGAACTTCTCTGAATCCTCTTCCTCAGTTTCCCCTCAAGGAATGTTCAGAGGTATTTTAAAATATTTCCACTGCACTTTAGTCCTTCAGAGTGCTTTTTACAGTGAATAAATACTTCAAATGATTTTGTTGATGCCTAATGTTAAGTATTGGACGTTGTTGGTTCCTAAATGTACTCTCCAGTGGAATTTTTCGGTACATATGTTCAAGCTTAAGAAGTCTTTGGGGTTGTACCTGAAGGACCAGTAATAAAGTGGGAACCATTGAGTCTCAGCAGTGAAAGTGTTGATGCAGAAACTCCCCAAATATAAACCCTGCTGTTAAAATATTGATGTTTGTAGAGCTTCACCCAAGCCAAACACCCATCTGGGGTCAGCACAGCCCTCTGTGTTGCTCTTCTCTGTCAATATTTGGGTTTGCTGGTGCAGGTGTTGGTCTGTTCCTGGTTGTGCTGGCTCTGACAAGGTTGAAGGTCTCCTGATGGGCTCCAGCTGCTCCTCCAGAAGCTCAGGGGTTCCTCTAATCCTGTAGCTTTGCTGGCAGAGCCATCCCTTTGGCCAAAGGAATCACACTCTTGGAGTTCACAGGTTGGAGGAGAAGCTAGGACACCAATAGCTCCTCGGTTGGTTCATGTGCCACGGTGATCTGGAGCAAGGTGAGTCCAAACCCATCCCATGTGTCCATCTCTCAGCCAGTCCTTCAGGCTCTCAGCAATACTGATGGAGGACTATGGGTCCTTGAGACCACAGGTCTCCTTAGATCATGACAAATACTCCTCTGGCTATGCTGTCTACTAATCCATCTTGATCCACCTGAGATACCATAGGAGACATGAGCACAGGATTTGGCACAAGATGTAGGGAGACTCTTGCCCTATAGGGGAGCAGGGGAGATGTGTGGTGGGTCTCAGATAGTCCTGGACACCCGTGTCTGAACAGCTCAACCACCACCTTCATTCCTACCGATTGAGAAGACCACCAAGGCAGTTGGCTCATATGTCCATGCCTGTTGACCACAGATAGATGAATAAAACTCATCTATGCATCAAAATATGATCCCAATAGGAGCTGCTATTTGTATGATGACTCTGTCTGTGCTGTCAGTTTGACCTAAAAGCACGAGCTCCTGTTATTTAATGGGGAAAATCAGCTTTATTGAAAGAAACAGAGTGAGTGGTAAAGCTCCTGGGAACCTTCCAGATGCTGAAAGAAGCTGGTATCTATTGTGTGTATTGAACAGGGATTAATGACACCCAAATTACCATGAACTTGCTATCTATTTTCTGTTAGCCAAAAAAACCTAAGAGGAAAGTTTGCAGAAAGAACTGGGTTAGCACCATCCCTTCTCACAATAGGCTGGGATGAGATGGATTTGATCTCAGAGCAGAGGTGGAGCGGCTGAATCACCTGGATCTCTGCTAAAGGGAGGGAAAACCAGGGAAGCTCAGATGTTCCTGCCACAGGAGTAAAAGATTAGTGAGCTGTCAGTCATGTTCTGACAGTGGGTCCTGTATAGGATCACAGAATGGTTTGGGTTGGAAGGGACCTTAAAGACCACCCAGTGCCACCCTCTGCCCTGGGCAGGGACATCTCCCACCAGCCCAGGGGGCTCCAAGCCCCCTCCAACCTGGCCTTCAACCCCTCCAGGGATGGGGCAGCCACAGCTTCTCGGGGCAACCTGGGCCAGGCTCTCCCCACCCTCACCCCAAAGAGGTTCTTTCTGGTATCTATTCCCAATCTATAGACCTCCCTGTTCTACCCATCAGTAGCCTGAAAGCCTTTCAGGCTCATTCGTTGCCTGAAGGCTTGGATCAACCTTCATCTCCTATAATCCCAGCCATCTGCTCCAGGCACCCATCCAGAGCTAATTACCGCAGCCTAAACTGCTCATCATCTTTATTTAAGGTACTTGGAGTAAATTGCCTTTGGGGGTGCAGCTTCTCATCTCCCCCTTGATGTTCAGAGGGGCTTTGGAAGAATAACTCTGGCTCATGTGGATTCTGGCCCTCGAGGCTGCCGAGCGTTGTAAGAGGCTATTGATATTTGTGACAATAATTAGCACAGGGTTTTGCATAGCTAAACCTTTATTAGCAGTTTTGGACTGTTGTGACTCCCCTGGATTCTCATTAAGGAACCAGCAGCCCACAGTCATGATCCAATTCTCTTGGAGACCTGAGCTGTAGCCAAAGCCATGGCCAACCCCTGCTCCCCCCAGGAGAGATGCCCGTTGCCCTCAAAGACCCGCAGAGAGACCTATAAAAGCAACACGTTGCTGCGAGCCAAGAGCTTCATGAGATGAAAATATGCAGGAGGCTCTCAAAGGCTCAGGAGAGACGTTCTTGTCTGTCTGGAAGCCCAGAGGATGGCTCCAAGGCTTAGTTCCCCAGATCTACTACACGGACCACCCCAGCCTGTGGTGCCATACAAGGTGGAGGAGACCTTGCGGCTGCTAAGAGGGAGGTGACACCCCCCCACCATCCACAGGTAGGTGTGACCCCGAAAGGTCCTGGTGGGCTCTGCTGGGGCCAGGACCTGCTCTGGAATAAATCACTGCAGCAACATTAGCTTTGGGGAGGTTGTCCTGGTTTCCAGCAGGTTTGCTCCTCTGGGTTGGTTAAAGAAGATGAATAATATTTCAGGGGGGTGAGATGCACTTGAGTATTTTGGATTAAAAAATAAAATAAAATAGGGCATCATGGTGCTTATGGTATGGTTTGAGAGTCTGGGAGAAGAGGAGAGACGAACACTCTCCAGGGAAGATTAACCCACCCACTGGAAATAAAGTGGGAACCCCCCCAGAGCAAAGTGATATTCACTTTGAAGAATAAAGAATGTTTCTATAAAGAAATATCCAGCTGATGGAGAATGGTTCTTCAGTGAGTCTTCTGAACCTGGTGCTCACCTGGTGGGGTAAGACTTTGATTCTCCTCTTTAATCCTGTAAAAAATGATTAGTTTTATTCCGAATCTTCAAGTTCCTGGGGAGGGAAACCTGCATTTTACATTTTCCTCAGGGCGAGCACCTTAACCAGGTGCTTCAACTTAGCTCATGCCTAAACACAGCTCCATCAGTGGCCTTGACTCCTCTTCCAGCTGAAGGGAGAGGCAGGAACTGCTGGGATTTTTGGGAGGGAGAAGTCCTCATAAGTGCCCTGGCCACGAGACGCCATGCTGTGCCACCATCAGGCTCCCTCTGAGCAGGTTTTCCCACTCAGATGGCATCTTAAAACAGGGTTTGCTCAAGTTCTCACTCTTTTTTTCCGGCCTCCTCCCTCGACCATTCCCTTCCCTTGTGTCTCCAGCCGATGTTCTCACCACACCTGGTGCTCACCTGGAGAAGAGGTGCAGTTTGCAGTCAGGTGCTGCTCTTTGCACACACCGGGGTGAACATCAGCTGTGACTTTATATTCCAGGACAATCCCCATGGATCCCATCTTTGCCTGGTCTTAAGCAGCACGTTACACCTGGTTTATGCTCATAAACACTCACAGACATCTCCTGGCCCTTCAGTCACCTCTGCACATCAAGGTTCCATCTCTAGGTCTGCTTCTGGAAACACGAGGTGTGATTGAAGCCGGGGTGTAGTGTGGTGGGACGTGGTCCCATCCATGGGCTGTGAGAGCAGAGTGAGGGACGCGATGGGATCCCTGATGTAAAGGCTGATCCATCGTTTGTTAAACCCACACGAACTCTTCATACAGGGGGGACCCCAACCCCAGGGCCGGTGCCTTTGCTCCAAGTGTCAAGGGGAAATCGAGGCAGAATTTGTGGTGTTTAGTCATAGAATGGTTAGAATTGGAAGGGACCTTGAAGAGCATGGAGACCCTGGGCAGGGACACCTCCCACCAGAACAGATTGCTTGAAGTCCCATCCAGCCTGGCCTTGAAACCCCTCCAGGGATGGGGCTTTCACAACTTCTTTGGGCAACCTGGGCCAGTGTCTCACCACCCTCCCAGTCAAGAATTTATTTCTGGTATCTCATGTCAATCTCCCCTCTTCCAATTTAAAGCTGCTACCCTTTACCCTGACAAAGGGTCCCTCCCCAGCTCTCCTGTAGCCTCTTCAGGTACTGGAAGGCTGAACAGCCTGGACCCTTCTCTTCTCCAGGCTGAACAAGCCCAGCTCCCTCAGCCTGTCTTCACAGCAGAGGGGCTCCATCCCTCTGATCATCTTCATGACCCTCTGCTGGTCCTGTTCCAACAGGTCCATGTCCTTCCTGTGCTGAGGACTCCAGAAGCTGGACACAGGGCTCCAGGACTCATTGGAGCAGAGGGGTAGAATCACCTCTCTGGCCCTGCTGACCACGCTTCTTTTGATGCAGCCCAGGATGGGGTTGGATTTCTGGGCTGCCAGCGCGCCCTCACGGCTTGCGTTGAGCATCTCCTCCACCCTCACTCCCAAGTCTCCCAACTGGATATTGTACTCAGGAAAGGTTTGATTCTTACCCTGCTTCAGAACAACACCTTTGAACCCGTGTTTTGCTCATGGTCTTCCTGACTTTGCCCCCCACCCCAAGGCTTCTGAAACAGTAGCGTTGAATTCCTCATCTCCTGAATGGATTTTTAGGATGTAAAACTTCCCTCTCTCCCTCCCAACAAACTCAAGATGCTTTATTTTCACCAATGAAGGAAAGCTACAATATTTTTTACATTTAATCCACGCTGTTACAATTATAGGCAGTGCTCTCTTGTTCTGGGCCACCTTATGAGTGGTTTGAAATGGGGAAAGAGGGGAAAAAAATGTGGAGAAAAACTTAATTACTGGTCAAGGCCGAAGCTGATGGTTTGGTCTGGGTCCCTCTCTGCTGCTGTATCCATCCATCTGGGAGGTACCAAAATGGGACTCTGAGATACAAGAGAACCTGCCCGAAGGTTTGCCCCCAGGGTAGAACATGAGAGACCCTCAGCAGTGACTCGCTGCAGGCAGGGATGGTGTTTGGGAGAGCTGGGATGCTCCCCTCCCTTCAGAAGGGACCTCCTCTTGCCCTGGACTGTGAAGGAGGACCAACTCGGAGGAGAAGGCTACGTGTGGCACGGGTTGTAAATTATCACTTTATCCCATTTCAGTTCAAATAAATAAGGGAATTGTCTCCCCTCTCCTATTTTCAGGCTCTCCCCTCTCTTGGCAGACACGAAGCCCTGAATGGCAGAGCAGAATCACACCTGGGTGGCTGAGTTCGTTCTGGAGGGCCTGAGTGACCAAGTGGAGATGAAGGTGGCCCTCTTTGTGCTGCTGCTCCTGGCCTACACCGTCACCCTTCTGGGCAACGCGGGGATTATCGTAGTCATCCGAGGTGACCCACGGCTCCAGACTTCCATGTACTTCTTCCTTGGCAGCCTTTCCGTTGTTGACATTTGCTTCTCTTCTGTGATTGCCCCCAGGACCTTGGTGAACTTTCTGTCAGAGAGGAAGACCATTTCCTTCACCGGCTGCATGGGCCAAACCTTCTTCTACATCGTCTTTGTGACGACTGAGTGTTTCCTGCTGGCTGCCATGGCTTATGACCGCTATGTGGCCATCTGTAACCCCCTGCTCTACTCCTCTGTTATGACTCGGAGGTTGTGCATGTGGCTGGTGGTGGGGTCCTACATCGGGGGTGTCCTGAACTCCATCATACAGATGACCTTCATCATCAGGCTGCCCTTCTGCAGCTCCAATGTCATCAACCACTTCTTCTGTGATGTTCCTCCCCTCCTGGCTCTGTCCTGTGCCAGCACCTACATCAATGAGATGATCCTCTTCTCCTTGGCTGGCGTCATTGAGCTCAGCACCATCTCCACCATCCTGGTCTCCTACGTCTTCATCTCCTTTGCCATCCTGAGGATCCGCTCAGCTGTGGGCAGGCAAAAAGCCTTCTCCACCTGCGTGTCCCACCTGACAGTGGTGACCATATTGTATGGGACAACAATCTTCATGTATTTACGCCCCAGCTCTAGCTACTCCCTGAACAGTGACAAAGTGGTCTCCGTCTTCTACACGGTGGTGATCCCCATGCTCAACCCCCTCATCTACAGCCTGAGGAACCAGGAGGTGAAGGATGCCCTAAGGAGAACAGCAGAAAGAATCAAAGTCAGGCTTTAAACCCTCCAGACATGGGGTTTCTCTCAGAGCCTGTGGAGCCTCCACCCTTGGGGATGTTCAGAAGGTGCCCAGAGGAAGTCAGGAGCAACCTGATGTGACTGAGGTCAGCCCTGATTTGAGCAGGACCTATAATAATTTAATAATAAGGACATCTAGGAGGTCTCTGGTCCTATGAACAGCAAGTTATACACATGTATGTGTGTATATATGGAAATACAATATTAAATATATTTAAATATATTGTGCTGGAGTGAGTGCAGAGGAGGTGGTGAGAGGCCTGGAGAATAAGGGTTATGAGGATCCATTGAGGGAGTTGGGATTGTTCAGTTTGAGGAAGAGGAGGCTGAGGGGAGACCTCATCCCTCTCTACAACTGCTTGAAAGGGCATTGCAGAGAGGTTGGTGCTGGTCTCTTCTCACGGGCAATGAGCGATGGAAGGAGAGGGAATGGCTGGAAGCTGCAGCAGGGTAGGGTTAGGCTGGCCATGAGGAAAAGGTTTTTCCCAGAGAGAGTGGTCAGTCAGTGGAATCAGCTGCCCAGGGAGGGGGTGGAGTCCCCATCCCTGACTGTGTTTCAGAGTAGATTGGATGTGGTGTTGAGGGATCTGGTGTAGGGGAGAACTTGTAGAGTGGGGCTGATGGTTGGACTCCATGATCCCAAGGGTCTCTTCCAACCTGAATGATTCTATGATTCTATATATTATACTATATATTTACATATAACACAATATTTTCTGGGGTTAAACGTGCCAACACACCTTTACTGATTTTTCTTGTCACTCCCCACCCTCAGTAAATGAAGGGATATGCCATTTCCACGCTTTTTAGCAGAAAAAATGTCGATAGGAGAGAAATGCCAAATAATTTCCAAGGCAGCGTTGGGCACTCGGGCTCTCGATGATTTAGGAGCTGGATCGGGGAGGCGGCTCCTGGGAGAAGCTCTTCTTGGGACAGATGGAAGCAGAAGCTCTGAAGGGATAAACTTTGAGGTTTTCATGCAGTTAGGGGACGAAATATAAATTGTGAAACAGCTCCATCTTTGAACCCGGGCTGTGGAGTTGAACTGCAGGCCTAAATTAATCTTTGTCACTTCTTCTTAGGCAGCCTTAGAACTTTGATTATTCTTTTTTTTTTCCCTCTCTGCCTTTCAAGGCCTTGAAACAGAGCTCTAATTGGTTTTCTAATTGATGCCCACAGTGATTTGTTAAAAACAAAGACGATAATGTTAATCAGCAGAGTTCGCAGCCAGAGACTTGCACGTTGGTGTGAAGGGAAGAAGGGATTAAAATAAAACAAATAACAAACAGGGAAAAAAAAACAACACCCACAACCACAAACCAAACACCCTGAAACAAAGCACACACACAAAAAAAAGAGGGTACTAACACCCCCAAGTCTTTATTTCTCATGCAAGAAATAGCAGCTCCCCGCTTTCACCACACTCTGAACAGAAATCTGTGGTTACCGTGGAAACCATGGGGTTTTCATGATGCCACCAGGGGGGAAGAGTAACCACAATAACCTCTCCCCCGCCCCCCACCACCACTCCTGCAAACTTTGGTAGTTCTTTAGCGTGTCATTGCTGGGAGGTAAGAGATGTCCCTGCCCACAGCACCTTAACGAGCTCCACTGGGAGGGGACCCAGAGGTGAGGGGCTGGGTCCTGGGTGAGGGTTTCCCACCTGCCCTCACTTGAGCCAACAGTGGGAAAAACAGTCTCTTAACACAGTGAAAAATAACCCCAAAACAGTGATGTCACCCCAGCTGGCAACTAGGACTTCTTTTTTTATTCCTATTACTTTTTGTTGTTAGAGTTACCAGCTTGAAGATGACCCTTGCTGCTGCTGGAGGAGCATGAGAGGGTACAAATACACCTGTATCACTGCCCCTTTCCTTCTCAAAAGTTGTGTTTCACCTACTTCTGAATAAAATCCAGGCCTGTTTGTAGCTGGATGACTTGGTTCCGTTTCTTCTATCGACCTTTGTGCTCTGTCATTATCCCTGAGAGGTGAGAGAGGCGAGAAGGGCCTAACAGCCTCTTCCAGATATCAAAAGAGAGACCTGGCGGGGGAAATGGCTGGGAAAATGACCCCAGGTCCCAGTATAGGTTGGGAAATGACCTGTTGGAGAGGAGCAGCAAAGGGGAAAGGGAGCTGGGGGTCCTGGTGGGCAGCAGGATGCCCATGAGCCAGCACTGTGCCCTCATGGCCAAGAAGGCCAAGGGCATCCAGTAGGTGGAGAGAGGTTCTCCCCCCCCACTACTCTGCCCTTCTGAGACCCCATCTGGAATATGGTGTCCAGTTCTGGGCCCCTCAGTTCCAGAAGGACAGGGAACTGCTGGAGAGAGTCCAGGGCAGGGCTACCAAGATGATGGAGGGAGTGGAGCATCTCCCAGAGGAGGAAAGGCTGAGGGAGATGGGTCTCTTGAGCTTGGAGAAGAGGAGACTGAGGGGTGACCTCCTGAATGTTGATCAATATGGAAAGGGTGAGTGTCAGGAGGATGGAGCCAGGCTCTTCTCAGGGACGTCCAGTGACAGGACAAGGGACAATGGGTGGGAGCTGGAACAAAGGAGATTCCAGTTAAATATGAGGAGGAACTTCTTCAGGGTGAGGGTGAGGGAGTCCTGGCAGGGGCTGCCCAGGGAGGTGGTGGAGTCTCCTTCTCTGGAGACATCCCAACCCCTCCTGGAGGCGTTCCTGTGTGACCTGCTCTGGGTGTTCCTGCTCTGGCAGGGGTTGGGACTGGAGGAGCTTTCAAGGTCCCTTCCAACCCCTGAGATTCTGTGACTCTGTGAATACCCATCGGGGTTTCTTATCCATCGTCACCATCTATTGGACACTGTTGGAAATATCGTCTCCTTTTTATTTTAGCTGAAAACTACGTGGTATTTTTTTTAATGTGCTCACAAGCCTTGGGTGGGGAAGTGGCTTGTCCTTGGTCAAGAAAGTGGGAAATAGCTTATAAATAAACCAAGACCATCATCATCTCGCAGCTGCAGCCGGATGGTCCCGTTTAGATCCTTTCTTCTCTTGGCGTCGGCTCCTGAGTCTGTGAAAAACGAAGGGGCAACAGTGGATCTTTGAAGAAGCTTCTGAGCAACTTCCCTTCCCATTTAGAAATGATGTTTTAATCCTTTTTCTTTTGTTGTTCTTTCCTAATGGAATCCTTGGGCTTCAGGTTGTATAAAACCCTAGATTATGGAGTTCACTCTGCCCTGTGAATGACTTTTCTCTCTTCAATAGGCCAGGCCAACCATATGCAACTTGAAGCCATAATTCCCAGTATTTTAAATTATTGCCTCCTCTGACATCAACTGTTTCCCACTGCTCACCCTGCCAAAGGGTCCCCCTCCAGCACATCTTTACTCCTGGCAAAGCCATCCCGGGTTTTCCAATAAAGGCAAATGAAAGCACTGTTAGGGTGGTGAGACACAGGTCCAGGTTGCCCAGAGAAGCTGTGGCTGCCCCATCCCTGGAGGGGTTGAAGGCCAGGTTGGAGGGGGCTTGGAGCCACCTGGGCTGGTGGGAGGTGTCCCTGCCCAGGGCAAGGGGGTTGGAACTCAATGATCTTTAAGGTCCCTTCCAACTCTAGCCAGGAAAGTATGGAGAGAGAGGTGAAGAATTTAATTTTTGGTGAGGAATTATGTAAATCACCTCCATCACCACCTAAATAATCCCAGGAGAGCAGCTGCCCCCAGTGCTCTTGGATGGTGAATTAGGTGGATGAGGCTCCCTTTACAGTTACCTGGTTCCTGGGGGAACATAGTGGATCTATCCCGGTGAACTTCACAGGGGAGGCACCCACCCTTGGCCACGAAACGGTGGATAAAACCAGGGTCATTGCCCCACTTTTGGAGCAAAGAGGTGACTTTTGTCCTTTCCTGGAAGGAACTGCAGCTGGTGAAGCCAATTCTCATCTTTGGGAGCAAAGTATAGACTGGATAGATAGGCCAATGTTCATGGCATGGCCTTTAGGGAGGCCAAGTGCCAGGTCCTGCCTTGGGCCACCCCAACCCCAGGGATGGCTCCAGGCTTGGGGCAGTGTGGCTGGAGCTGCCTGGCAGAAAAGGACCTGGGGGTGCTGGGTGACAAGGGGCTGAGCAGGAGCCAGCAGTGTGCCCAGGTGGCCAAGAAGGCCAAGGGCATCCTGGCTTGGATCAGAAACAGTGTGACCAGCAGCAGTAGGGAGGGGATTGTCCCCCTGTGCTCAGCACTGGTGAGGCCACCCCTTGAGTCTGGTGTCCAGTTCTGGGCACCTCAGCACAAGAGAGATCTGGAGGGGCTGGAGCGAGTGCAGAGGAGGGACACGGAGCTGGGGAAGGGCCTGGAGAATAAGGGTTATGAGGATCCATTGAGGGAGTTGGGATTGTTTAGTTTGAGGAAGAGGAGGCTGAGGGGAGACCTCATCCCTCTCTCCAACTGCTTGAAAGGACATTGCAGAGAGGCTGGTGCTGGTCTCTTCTCACGGGCAATGAGCGATGGAAGGAGAGGGAATGGCTGGAAGCTGCAGCAGGGTAGGGTTAGGCTGGCCATGAGGAAAAAGTTTTTCCCAGAGAGAGTGGTCAGTCAGTGGAATCAGCTGCCCAGGGAGGGGGTGGAGTCCCCATCCCTGACTGTGTTTCAGAGTAGATTGGATGTGGTGTTGGGGGATCTGGTGTAGGGGAGAACTTGTAGAGTAGGGCTGATGGTTGGACTCCATGATCCCAGGGGTCTCTTCCAACCTGAATGATTCTATGATTCTATGATTCTATGATTTCTCATCAAAAGGAGTCTGTGCTGAAGGTGAAAACATTTCCAAAAAAAGATACACTGGGAAAAAAAAGGAAGAGTTTTTGAATGCAGATTTTGCAGGTGGAGCAGCAACTGCAGTAAACCCTTTTGGAGATATATATATATTTGTATTATTTTTTTAAGGATATATGAAACTGTTAGAGGCAACATTTTTGAGCTGGCATTGTTCAAATAGCACCTTCTGGCATCATTAATTTGAAAAACCTGTTAGCTCTAACTTGACCCGGCAGTGGAGAGTCTCGGGATCCCTCTGGGATTGGCAAGGGGTCTGACGGCCCCTTGGGGCTAAAACCTTTATTCCCTGACTTGTTTTACCCCCAGCTCTGTGAATACCATGAAGGGCAGAGCCCTGGAAGCAGGGGCAGGCGTTGTAAGGGAGAAGACACGGCATAACTTTCCAGCTGGAGCAGGAACCCACCCTGTTGACGAGGCTTTTCTGCCTTCACTGGATAGTTTGGGCTGTAGGACTCCCCAAACCCCAGCTAATAAACCCGAGTACTTTATAGATCTGGCACCTTCCCTTCTTCCCACACTGAGATTTTGAGGATGATGACCACCACGAGAGCAGGCTAATTGCTCTTGAACCAGGAGGATGCACTGGCTGCAGGGTTTTGGTAGCAGCTGGTCTTCCTTCTCTCCGTAATGTCATGAATTAAATCTTGGCAAACCCTAATGCCGTTTGGTGAGTCCTAGGGAAGCTGGTGGGATGGTCTATGGGCTGGCTTGCCCCAAAGATGCAAGATCTTCCCCAACCTGAGCAGGAAAGCAGGTGTGATGAAAGAAGCTCCTTTCCCCAGGAGGACAAGGATGAATATTTGGGGCTTTGCTGGCAGTTATTTAGCAGAGCATGGACCAGCCACCTGGCTGTCAGCAAGAGTAATATCTAACCTGAGGCAGCAAGGTATGGGGTTTTTAATTTAATTTATCTCCATTTTAGTCAGTGTCTTCAAGCTGGAGGGAGATGTGGTTCCTGGTGAGCAGCTCCCGGGCACGGCATGAGCCTTATCCACCTCCTGGGTTTCATATCTACGACTTGGATCGCTCCACACGAAGAGGTGAGCTTGTCAAGCACGGAAAAAGTAAAGGTGAGCCTTACTTAATTGTGAAATTCAGATCAATTCTCCAATGATGGGAGATGTCAGGCAGGGGGATGCTGCCTCCGGAGGGAGGATGCAGCTCCAGACCCAAAACAGCTCAATTTGTCATGATTTGTCACCCGTCGTCCAGCACCGGGCAGACGCCTCAGCCTGTACTTCACCCCGGGGGCGCCTCTACGTGGGCAATGAAAAGCAGCTCAAAACCCCTGTTGGTAACACCAGGGGGACAGAGATGCTGCTGGGGTGATGTCTGAGACGAGATGTCTGGCTCTGGGGGTGACTTCAGCAAAGGGTCATCAAATAATGATGGTTTTTTTAAGGTGGGATCTGCTCGTCAGCGCGCCACCCGTGCTTCGCTCTCCGCCGCAGCTCTGTCAAGCTGTGATTAATGTCATCCCAGGAAAAATCAATGCCTGCTTATTTACCCTGCCTGTCACGCAGCGTGATTTCTCCTGGGTGAGCAGAGAGTGCCAGCCTGAACTTACCTTTTCTCTCCAAGTTTAGGCACCGTGTCCAAGGCGAAGCGAGGTGCGGGAAGTCCCAGCTCTCATTTCCCCGCCGGCCTACACGAGGCAAAATAACGTGAAGGAAAACTGCGTTTTTCCAGTGCTTTCACCTCAAAAGAGGTCTTCCTGGGACGTGGGGGGGGGGATGGCTGCTCCTCAGGACTGGGAGTGCTCAGAAAAAAAGCAAATGAGAAATATTTTCGTCTTCCCAGAGGTTATTGTGGGAATCACGGGCTGCCCCGTGTAAATGCCCCGAGAGAAACTGTGAGACAGCTCTGCAATTTATTTATGCTTCATTCTATGTGATATTCATTGCCCTCCTTCCTTGCCTTAAAACATCCACCTGCTCCCAAGTGGGCTACTGGTGGTGGTATGAGCTGAACTGGGAGACCAGCCTTGGGAACTTGACCTTTTTCTCTCTGATATTGACTTAAAGTGGGTGTAACTGCTCGGTAGATGACAACTGACATCCCTAACATTGTTGGCAGGTGCCACTCAGCGTTTCCACGTGGAAGACCTAAAGCAGCTCATGCACTCGCCATGGTCAAAGCTAATTACACAGTTGCTTTTGAGTTTGTTCTCCTGGGCTTCACAACCCGAGAGGACCTGCAGGTGATGTGCTTTGTCTTATTCCTCGCCATCTACGTGGTCACTCTGATGGGAAATCTGGCAGTAATTATACTAATCAGGATCGATCCGTGCCTACACACTCCCATGTACTTCTTCCTAAGCCACTTGTCCCTCCTGGACATCTGCTACTCCTCCACCATCATCCCTCAAACCCTGTTGAATTTTTTAGTGGAGAAGAAGGTCATCTCCTTCATTAGGTGTGCCACCCAGCTCTTCTCCTTTGCAGCCTGTGCCACCACCGAGTGCTACGTGCTGGCTGCCATGGCCTATGATCGCTATGTGGCCATTTGTAACCCCCTGCTCTACCCTGTGGTCATGTCCCAGAGGCTTTGTGTTGGGATGTTGGCTGGTGCCTACTTAGCTGGTGTGATTAGCTCCACCATACACACGGTTTCCATATTTCGTCTCCCGTTCTGCCGGTCCAAAAGGATCAACCACTTCTTCTGTGATGGACCACCGCTGCTAGCCCTCTCCTGCTCTGACACCCGTGTCAACGAGGCGATGCTTTCTGCCTTGGTAGGCTTTAATGTGCTGAGCACCACGGTCTTCATCCTAATGTCCTACTCGTTGGTCCTCTCCACCATCTTGAGGCTCCACTCCACGGCTGGTCGGCACAAAGCCTTCTCCACCTGTGCCTCTCACTTGGTCTCCATCACTTTGTACTACGGCAGCTCCCTCTTCGTGTACCTGCACTCTGGCTCCCTGAGGGGAAGGCAATCCTTGGAGCACAACAAGGTGGGCTCCGTGCTCTACTCCGTCGTGGTCCCCATGCTGAACCCGCTCATCTACAGTCTGAGAAACAGGGACATGAAGAAGGCCTTGAGGAAAGCAAAAGGTAGAGTCTTCTCCTCCTTGCCCGTCTGTGGTTCCTGGTCAACTGAAAGGTGGAGGCAGCCCTGCCATGGTGAAGAGGGTTAGATATCACACCTTTGAGAAGCCAGGTTAACGTGGTTAAGCACCTTCAAGAAGCTGGGACCAGAGGCACAGGGAAGCAGGACACACCGAAAAGGCTGTGCTAGAAAGGACCAGACTTTCCCCTGAGACTTGATAGCGACCACGTATTGGGCAGAAAGTTATCACCCACAGTGCCTGTAATATAAATATGACTTAAAATAAATATTATTACTTTACTATAAAAAAAATAATCTATATTTTCAGGCTTCAAAGAGCAAAAGGGAGACTGGAGGAGGGAAATAGGGGAAAAAAGCAGGGAAAACTCTAAGCAGGCAGTGTCTCATCTCTTGTGTTTTACATTAATGAATGTCCTCCCTGTCATTGGGAGGGTGTTAACTGAGCTTTCTAGGAGTTTTAGGTCTACACCATGGGGTGAGGTCCTGTGAAACAACGCTGTGATGGTCATCGAAGCACTCATGGTAAATGGGGGCAGGTCATATTTGAGCATCTAGAATCATAGGATCACAGAATGGTTTGAATGGGACCTTAAAGGCCCCCCAGTGCCACCCCCTGCCCTGGGCAGAGACACTTCCCACCACAGCAGGTTGCTCCAAGCCCCCTCCAATCTGGCCTTCAAACCATCCAGGGATGGGGCAGCCACAGCTTCTCGGGGCAACATGGGCCAGGCTCTCCCCACCCTCACACCAAACAAGTTCTTCCCCACATCTCAGCTCCATCTCCCCTCTTGCAGGGTCAAACCCTTTCCCCTTCTCCTAGGGTTCCCCTCCCTCATCCAGAGTCCCTCCTCAGCTTTTCTGGAGCCCTTGGAGAGATTGGAAGGGACTCTGAGGTCTCCGCGGAGCCTCTCTTCTCCAGGCTGAACCCCCCCCCTACTTCTCTCAGCCTCTCTTCCAGCCCTCCCAGCATCTCCATGGCCCTCCCCCTGCTCTGCCAGGGAATTTAACTGGGCCAGGGTGTGGGTGGGTGGGAGGATTTTTAGGTCTCGCTTTGCCCCCAGCAGCCAAGATCTGGGGTCACCTTATGATGGAGATGGAGCAAGTGCAGTACCCAGCTGTCTGCACCCGGGGTTTCACACTGGGGTGTTCACCCTGCAGACACACACCCTGTCCCAGCAGGGCTCCCCAGTGGATTATTTTGCCATCCAAGTGGTTTTATTTTTATTATTTTTTTCTTAAATGATTTTTAACTCTCTGTCTGAGAGTAAGTTGAGTGAGATTCACTTTTTCCCCTCTATTGTTTTACTTTTTCCACTTCCCAAGCCCTGGTTCCAGCCCAATACCAAGTGGGGAAGAAAGAAATCCAATGGAAGGGGGAAATCCTTTTCCGCCCAACCCCAGTATCTCTCTGGGACTGAGAGACTGGGGTCATCCTGGGAAAAACAAATCCACATTAAAAACATCTAAACCCACTGATATTCTTCTCATACATTGTTCCCCCACACCTTCACACCTGGGACTGTCTTCCATCTGCCCCAGTCATAGAATCATGGAGTCATTCAGGTTGGAAGAGACCCTTGGGATCATGGAGTCCAACCATCAGCCTCACTCTACAAAGGTCTCCCCTACACCAGATCCCCCAACACCACATCCAATCCACTCTGAAACACAGTCAGGGATGGGGACTCCACCCCCTCCCTGGGCAGCCCAGTCCAGGCTCTGACCACTTTTGCTGGGAAGAATTCTTGCCTCATGGCCAGCCTAACCCTCCCCTGCTGCAGGTGGGTTTTGTGTTTTCCAAGTGCCTGGGAAGAAGTTGTCACTTCATATTTGTCCTGAGAGTTTGATAACATCTCTTCATCCAGCAGAAGCTCTCAGGAAACATAGGCTTTCAGGATTCCTCAGAATAAAAATCATAAATCCGAGTTAATTCTGTGGTATCTTCAAAGCAACAGTAAAAAAAACATACTTTTGAGCAAACCATGGCGTAGGCACCAGTAGAATGTACAGAAATAAATACTTTAAAGGCCTCCCCATGGTTGTTCTTAAACCATTCATACAATGGATGCTCCACTTGTTTCAGGGAAATTCTTTGGTGTGAGGGTGGTGAGAGCCTGGCCCAGGTTGCCCCGAGAAGCTGTGGCTGCCCCATCCCTGGAGGGGTTGAAGGCCAGGTTGGAGGGGGCTTGGAGCCACCTTGGGCTGGTGGGAGGTGTCCCTCTGGTTGGAACTGGATGGTCTTTAAGGTCCCTTCCAACCCAAACCATTCTATGATCTATGATTCTATGTTTTTGTCATCCCTCAACACAACATTAGCTCCAACAGATCTCCTTGTTGGTAATAAAGGGCTCTTTTTTTCAGCACAGAACTTGGTGGTAGTTGGATAAATAAAAAGCAAACTGCCCTGGACTTGCCCTTCTGCAAGTCCAGGTGGAGGTATGGGCAGGTTCCTCCAGGAGAGCTGCTCTGGAGGTGTTGGTGCAGCCAGAAAGCTTTCAGTGGGGATAGGGGGGGGGCTGGAAAACCTCCTGTGCCACCTGCTCTAGGAGGACCTGCTTTGGCAGGGGGGTTGGACTAGATGATCTCCAGAGGTGATCTCCAGAGGTCCCTTCCAACCCCATAGCGTTCTGCAATTCCAAATGATTTGCTGAGTAGGTTGACATAATTACCTGCTGGAGGTGGAGGGTCCTGAGGGAGAGCAGTTTGTACAGACACCCAGGATAAAACCCAACTGCCAGCCTGGGCGACCCGCTCCCGAGCATCTCCCCTCCCACCAGGGCTTCCACCCATCAGCTGGGCTTCTCAAGGAGCTTCAGTCATCGTGTCTACCCACACCTTCCAGCCAAGCAGGTAAAGAAAGGTTGGAGTTTCCCCTGGGTGTCCCTTGTTGTGGTGCCTCTCCCGTGCTTGGAAGATGCTCGAGGTGCCGGGGGCGTTAAGGAGACTCATCCCGGTGCTTCGCCACTCTCTCCATTAGCCCTGACCCCGTGACAAATCCCACGCTTTGCTTCTTCTGTGGCGCGGCTGATGTATCTCCTCAGCTGTTTGTGGACTCCCTACTGCAAGAAAAAATACACCAGTATTGATGGACACCTGAAAAAGGGGCACCAGCCCCCCTTTTTGTGGCAGCTGGAACTGGTGTAATAAGTTA
>VZTM01009199.1:70042-81524 GCA_013400555.1 Jacana jacana
GGTGAGGGTGAGGGAACCCTGGCAGGGGCTGCCCAGGGAGGTGGTGGAGTCTCCTTCTCTGGAGACATCCCAAACCCTCCTGGAGGCGTTCCTGTGTGACCTGCTCTGGGTGTCCCTGCTCTAGCAGGGGGATGGGACTGGAGGAGCTTTCAAGGTCCCTTCCAATCCCTGAGATTCTGGGATTGGCAAAGAAAAGAACAAACAAGCAAACAAAAAACCCAGCCTAATTAATGCTCCCGTTTTGTTCACGTGGCTGAAGCTTCCTGCATCTCTGCTGAGATGGGAGAACATTGACAGTGATGGCTTCTGCCAGCGTTGGGTTGATGGTGGGACTCGGTGATCTGAAATGTCCCTTCCATTCTGGACAACTCCACGATTCTATGAGTAAGAGAGCTTCCACTCTGTGAAGTCCTGCAGCACAGGATCATGCTCATGAGGAGCTCCATCCGCGCTTGGTGGGATCTGAAATGGTTTTATTACTGAAAATAATTTATTTAATATGCAAATACTTAAAAATATTTAGCATGTTCTTAGCCTCGATGCTCTTCTAAGAGATGATTATCTTCTCCAGGGCTGGAAGCTCACCCAGAAGCTGGTCAGCACCGGGATGGAAAGGGGAACCTTTAGGACACAATCCTTTTAACGATGAAATTGCTGTTGATAAACGGGCACGTCAAGGGTATGAGTCCTCCAGTCTGAGCTGCAACCCCTTCCCCAGCACCAAGCAACGTTGGCCAAGAAGATCCGAGGTTGGTAGGGTAAAACTGTGTGGCTCTGGGACTTAATTACCCTCTGGCCCTTGTCCCAGCCTTCTGTATTTTATTAACCCAGCTTATTCTGTGGGAACGGATGCTCTTTCATGGCTGGGATGTACCGGTGCATCCACACCTAAAGGAAGCCCATCTGTGCCCTCCAAGAGCATCCATGGTGTGAACCATGAGTGCCCAAGCAGGGAGGAGGAGGAGGTTGAAAAACACCCTCCTGACCCCATCTACAACTGATTTAGGGAGATTTGAGCTGAGATGGAGACACCTGTAAGTGGATCTTCCACCATATAATTCGTCTGTAGCTGGATCCCCCATCAGATAATTCATCTGCAGATGGATCTTCCAGCAGATAATTCATCTGCAGATGGATCCTTCATCAGATAACCCATCTGCTGAGGGTCTGAGTGGGGGAGATGGGAATATCCAAGCTGAAGCATTAGAAAGTTTGATTTAGATATCACACTTTTAACACTATTACGTGGTTATTTGGGTTGGTGGTAGATGGCTCACTGCAACCACGGCAGAGCTGGGCCAGAGGTGACGCCGCTGCTCCGGCCCCGACCCACGCACGCAGGGAGTTTTCCTCCAAAGCAGAAAAAACATAAATAGAAATAAAAATAAAAACCCCCAACAATTTCAAGCTCCCGGCTTTGTCTCATGATGAAAAGGCTGCACCAGAGCTAATGAAGCCACAGGAGAACTTGTAGGGTAGGGCAGAGGGTTGGACTCGATGGTCCCACGGGTCTCTTCCAACCCAAATGATTCTACGAAAAGCACTGGCCCAGCCTAAAAAGAAAAAAAGAAAAAACCCAAATCTTTACAGTTTCCGTAAATCAGTGGTGAGAATCTGAATTTTCCACGTTTTGGGGCCTGTTTATTGGACTTCATTGGGTTTTTTTGACCCCTTGAATAAACACTTTGCTGTTTCTCAGTGTGTCGTTAGTGCAGAATTATCCTCCTTTAGCATCCGGCTGCGGAATTGGCTCCTTCCCCTGTTTGACTTCAGCTCTTGGGTCAAAGGCAGAAACGCGGCTCCTTTGTATTTTTCTTGGAAAAAAAAGAGCAAAAAAAAGCTCCATTTTCTATTGCATTTACTTTATGGATTAAATGCCAGCGTTTCCACAGCGTTTCTCTCTCAGGGATTTATCTCCCGGATTCGTTTTGTTTCTCTACAAATTCGTCTGACACGTAGAGATGACGGATGGAGGAAACCTCAGCTCTTTGTCCAGCTTCATCCTCTTGGGCTTCTCTGATGCCCCAGAGCCACAAGCCACCATCTTCACCCTTTTCTTCTCCCTGTACGTTGTGACGGTGCTGGGGAACCTGACGGTGATCCTGTTAATCAGCACCGATCCCCAGCTCCACACCCCCATGTATTTCTTCCTGATGCACTTGTCTTTCATCGATGTCTGCCTTTCTTCCACCATCGTCCCCAAAGCCCTGGAGATCTTCCTGCTGGGGAGGAGCCACATCTCGTTTTTGGGTTGCTTTGCCCAGATGTATTTTTACCTGGCTCTGATCATCTGTGAGTGCTTCCTCCTGGGGGTGATGGCTTACGACCGATTCATGGCTGTGTGCCAACCCCTGCTGTACCCCACCACCATGTCCAGGGCGTGTCGCTACGGCTTGATGGTGCTGGTGTACACCACGGGCTTCCTCAGCTCCTTCCTGCACACCATCCTGGCAGGGAGGTTGTCCTTCTGCCAGGTCAGGAGCATCCACCACTTCTTCTGCGACCTGCCCGCCCTCCTGCAGCTCTCCTGCTCAGACACCCGCCCCAATGAGGTCCTGCAGGTCTCCAGTGCTGGGTTTAACATCCTGGGCTCTGTCTTGATGATCCTGATTTCCTACACCTACATCCTCCATGCCATCCTGCAGATCCCTTTGGCCAGGAGGAGGCTCAAAGTGTTCTCTACTTGCACCTCCCACTTGGTTGCCATCACCATCTTCTACGGGCCGGGGATGCTGTCCTACATCCAACCCCACAAGGATGGAGCCAAGGTGGTTTCGGTGTGTTACACCCTCCTGACCCCCACCCTCAACCCCTTCATCTACAGCCTGAGGAACGAGGAGGTGAAGGGGGCCCTGAGGAGGCTGTGGGTGAGGAAGATGCTGATGCATCTAATCAGGCTTTGAGACCAGTCTTTGGAGGTAACGAAGGAAGAAGCGTTATCATAGAATCATAGAATCATTCAGGTTGGAAGAGACCCTTGGGATCATGGAGTCCAACCATCAGCCCTACTCTACAAGGTCTCCCCTACACCAGATCCCCCAACACCACANGTACGGAGCATGAGCGTAATGCACCGTCCTGGTGCCAGCCTTCATTAATTAATCAGAACAATTGTTGGCCCTTTCCTGGCAAAAGCGAACCGGTCCCAGGGTGTTTTGTGTCCAAACTGTGTTACGTGAAAATGTTGCTGACAAAAATGATCTTCAAACTGGAGGCAAATAATTACTAATATTTCCGTTGCCTGCTTGATGATCACAGCTTTTCCCAAATGAGGATGGAGATCTGAGGATCTGGTAAAGGCAGTGATCTATGGAGAGCTCCAACATGGCCAGCGCTGGGAGGAGGGGTACGTTTATCCACCGTAAGTGACTTGGTGAGGTCAGGGTGGAACGTGACCATCTGGTGGTGACCTCAGATGCAATTCCTGACCTGGGGATCCTGGTGGGCAGCAGGATGCCCATGAGCCAGCACTGTGCCCTCATGGCCAAGAAGGCCAAGGGCATCCTGGGCTGTATGAGAAGGGGGGTGGTCAGTAGGTGGAGAGAGGTTCTCCTCCCCCTCTGCTCTGCCCTGGTGAGACCCCATCTGGAATATGGTGTCCAGTTCTGGGCCCCCCAGTTCCAGAAGGACAGGGAACTGCTGGAGAGAGTCCAGCACAGAGCCACAAAGATGATGAAAGGAGTGGAGCATCTCCCAGAGGAGGAAAGGCTGAGGGAGCTGGGTCTCTTGAGCTTGGAGAAGAGGAGACTGAGGGGTGACCTCATGAATGTTGGTCAATATGGAAAGGGTGAGTGTCAGGAGGATGGAGCCAGGCTCTTCTCAGTGACATCCAATGACAGGACAAGGGGCAATGGGTGCAAGCTGGAACATAAGAGGTTCCACTGAAATATGAGGAACAGCTTCTTCAGGGTGAGGGAACCCTGGCAGGGGCTGCCCAGGGAGGTGGTGGAATCTCCTTCTCTGGAGACATCCCAAACCCTCCTGGAGGCGTTCCTGTGTGACCTGCTCTGGGTGTTCCTGCTCCGGCAGGGGGATGGGACTGGAGGAGCTTTCAGGGTCCCTTCCAATCCCTGAGATTCTGGGATTCTGTGATTCTGTGAACTGGTGGAAGAACCAACTCAAAGCCACGGTGTTGGCTCCAGGGAGCCAGCGCTCTGCTAAGGACTTCTGTTGGGCACACAGAGGTCATCACGTCGCCAGAAGTGTGTCCCAACTAAAAATTTCCAGTAGAAGACTTTTGGTTTTCTTTTGATCTATGACTGTTCCCCTTGTTGGCTGATGTACCAGAGGTCCATGCTCCCTGTGGCAACCCCTGAACTGCATTTGACTGAGTTATGACCCTTCCATCCCCCATTGCACGGCTGAGGTGGAAGATGCTCGAAAGGAAACGGTAGAAAAAGGGTTTTATTTTAAACATTGAATCAAAACGGACCTTTTATGTTTAATGAACCACCTACAGTTTCAGGAAGAAGAACAGGGAGCTTCTTTAATGACAAAGTGAATAGATTTTATGTTTTAAAATAAACACCTTTGTGGTCTTCCTAAAAGAACTGCAGTGGACAATGAACGAATGCGATGGCAACCGGTTAAAACCAGCTTTAGGCCGGTGTGAACTAAAATGCCGTAAATCAAACCTTCTGATGGAGTTTTCGTGGAAAGTAGAGGCACTTGGACAACCTGTCTGCCCCAAGAAGCAGAGAAGGGGTATCTGAACCGCCTCGCCCTGGGTAACTCAGGAGGAGGGGATCAGCAAAGGAGCTCATCGCTCCGTTCTGCTCTGTCCTTCCGTCCCCCGTGCACGGGGATGCACCAGAGAAGGCTGGATATGGTGGAGCAACTGGTTTTTAGGGCACTGGGTGGGGAAAACCACCCGGTTTCCCTCTCAGTGAGACACCAGGGAATGTGATGAGAGTGATTGCCATGGCCAGGCTCACCTGGGGCCTCCACCCACATCCTCTGCCCGGGGCTTGGGCACTATCTAAGCTCAGTCCCAGGTCTTCAACTACTTTCAGAGCTGGTCCTGGCCCTGGTCCTGGTCCTGGTCTTGGCCTTGGTCTTGGTCTTCAACTCTCCTGGCTTGAATTTTGCCCTGGGTTTCCCCTGGGCTATGGATGGGAGCTGCTTCTCTGCTCAGGCCCCTGGGGGTGAATCTATTTTGCCCACCATGTCGTGGCCACCTTAAGCTCCCAGTCTGCCTTCCCCTAGCGGGTAACTGGTCCTCACCGCTCCCTGAGCCAGGCTGCATCATGTGAATAAGCCCAAATAACTCTTCATGTCAGACACGACCCTCTAGTGTCCAAGCTGAGGAGAAAGCAAGCTGTTATGAAAGGTAAGTGTTATAAAAGTTTCTTCCCTTCTCTGTCTTATCATGGCTGTCTCTTAAGAAAGAACATCCCCTGCTCAGCTGCAGGCTCTGGCTGGATCTTATTTTATTCTATATTAGGTACCCAGAGAGAGCTGGGGTTGTTCACCCCGAAGAAGAGGAGGCTCCAGGGAGACCTTATAGCAGGCTGAAGGGGCTACAGGAGAGCTGGGGATGGACCCTTGTCAGGGAGTGCAGTGACAGGACAAGGGGTAACGGCTTTAAACTGGAAGAGGGGAGATTGAGATGAAATACCAGAAAGAAATTCTTGACTGGGAGGGTGGTAAAAGCCTGGCCCAGGTTGCCCCGAGAAGCTGTGGCTGCCCCATCCCTGGAGGGGTTGAAGGCCAGGTTGGAGGGGGCTTGGAGCAACTTGGACTGGTGGGAGGTGTTCCCCCATCATGGAACTGGATGATCTTCAGGGTTCATTCCAACCCAAACCATTCCATGATTCTAGTAAAACCCATTCCAGCTGCTGCTGCTTCCCCTCCTGAAGCGGTCAGAAGGAGCTGGTTTCTCTCCCACAGGGCAAACCTGGATGAGTTTCGATGTCTTTGGGGCGGTGGGAGCCCAGGTGAAGGGTGGGATCCAGGTGGGAGGCTGTGAGCTCTGCTCTGCTGTCAGGTACAGCCTGAGAGACACCAGATCTTTCATTCTCCAGGGATAAAAGTGCCAGAGAGCCCAGCAGGAAGGTACCGAGCTTCTGGGGTGGAATCCCCTCCAGACCCAGCTTTGCTGCCTCCAGGCTGCAATGCTCTGGTCACCACCCAACGCTTTAGCACCTTCCAGATGCGAGACCACAGCACCCGCTGTCCTCATCCTCTGGCAGCTCCATGGTCTCCCCTTCTCCTCCCTTCCCTTACTTTCCATCCCTCTGGAAGAAGATGAGATCATTGTTTTTCTTCCCTCGTAGTTAGCCCAGGGTGAGGTGGGTTTTTCTGGATATACCTCTCCAAAAGCCTCCTGTCCAGCCTGAACTTGCTTCTGGAGGGATCCCTGCTTGAAGTACAACTTCTTAAAGAGTTACACTTAAGAGGGAGGTTCCTCATGAGCTGATTTCTTGCGACCTCCTAGGATATCACATCGTTTCATGGGGGAAAAACCCAAACCAAACCCAAAACCCCGAGAGATGACAAGGAAATACGTGTCAGAGCCCCGTCATGAGAAGGTGTTTGTTGACATGGAGTCTCCTCAGATTTTAGAGCACAGTTGAAATTGGATCCACGTGGTTCCTTCCTCCCCCGGATGGCGGGCCCGAGACTGTTAAAAAACGGGAAGCAGCAGGAGTTTTATCAACTGATTTGGGTGGGTTTGGCCAACAGGCACCTCACAAAAGCACTACTTGCCGTGGCTCTCCTAAGCGCCTCCTTGACCTCCTTGTTCCTCAGGCTGTAGATGAGAGGGTTGAGCATGGGGACCAGGAGGGTGTAGAAGACGGCGGTGACTTTCTCCATCTCCAGGGAGTACTTGGAGGCCGGTTGCATGTGACTGAGCCCCGCGGGCACGTAGAACAAGGTGACGGTCAGGAGGTGGGAGGCGCAGGTGGAGAAGGCTTTGTGCCTCCCTTGGGCCGACCTGATCCTCAGGATGGAGGAGAGGATGCAGAGGTAGGAGATGATGATGATGAAGAGCGCGGACATGGAGATGGCCCCGTTGAAGGTGACGAGCAAGAGCTCGTTGAGGCGGTTGTCGGAGCAGGTGAGTTTCAGCAGGGGGTTGGTGTCGCAGAAGTAATGGTTGATGACGTTGGGGCCGCAAAAGGGCAAGGGCAACAGGCAGCACGTTTGGATGAGCGAGTTCAAGACCCCCCCGACGTAAGAGCCGGCCACCAGCTGGACGCAGACCCTCTGGGACATGGAGGTGGCGTAGAGGAGGGGGTTGCAGATGGCGGCGTAGCGGTCGTAGGCCATGACGGCCAGCAAGAACACCTCCGTGGTGACGAAGAGGAGGAAAAAGAAATGCTGGGCAAAGCAGGCAGAGTAAGAAACGGTCTTCTTCTCCAGCCAGAAGCCAACGAGCAGCTTCGGGGAGAAGACAGAGGAGTAGCAGAGGTCGACGAGGGACAGGTTGCAGAGGAAGAAGTACATGGGGGTGTGCAGGCGGGGGTTGGCCCTGATGAGGGCCATCAGCCCAAGGTTGCCCATCAGGGTGAGGAGGTAAATCAGTAAGAAGAGAAGGAAGAGAGGAACCTGCCGCTTCGGCTGGCTCGTCAGGCCCAGGAGGACAAACTGGGTCACGGGGGTGTGGTTGCCTTCAGCCATATCCTGGTTCCTCAGGCCTGCTGGGAGGAGGAGGAGGAACAGGGTGGAAGAGGAGAGAGCAGAGGCAATCAGAGGAGACCTTTGAAGCACCAAGCTTGGACAGGGGGCAGCACCTGGCTGCGCTCGGGGTCTCGGCAAACCCTGACATGCAGGATTTCTTCCTTTTAAAAAAAAATTAAGAGTTTTTCCTTTAAGAAAAAAAAAATAGGTTTTTTTCCTGTTGAAAAAAAAAAAAGGGATTTTCCTTTTTAAAAAAAAATTAGGGTTTTTCCTTTAAAAAAAAATAAATGGGTTTTTCCATTTTAAAAAAAAGCTTAGAGACTTTTCCTTTTTTTAAAGAAAAAAATAGTGGGTTTCCTTTAAAAAAAATAGGGGATTTTCCTTTTTTTAAAAAATAGAGCATATTCCATTTAAAAAAAACAGGATTTTTCCCTTTTTTTTAAAAAAATAAGGGTTTTTACTTTTTTTAAAAAAATAAGTGGGGTTCCTTTTTGAAAAAAAATGAAGGGTTTTTCCTTTTTAAAAAAAAAAGCTTAGAGGCTTTTCCATTTTTTAAAGAAAAAAAATAGGATGTTTTTCCTTTAAAAAAATATTAGGGGATTTTTCTTCTTTAAAAAAATGGGGCATATTCCTTTTAAAAAAAAAAAAAAGGGGATTTCCTTTAAAAAAAAAAAGGGTATTTCCTTTTTTTAAAAAAAATAAGGGGTTTTCCTTTTTAAAATGAGGGAGGTTTCCATTTTTAAAAAAAGCTTAGAGGCTTTTCCTTTTTTTAAAGAAAAAAATAGGGTGTTTTTCCTTTAAAAAAATAAATTAGGGGATTTTCCTTTTTTTAAAAAAATGGGGCATATTCCTTTAAAAAAAAAAAGTTAGGGTTTTTCCTTTATAAAAAAAAAAGTTTTTTTTTAATAAGGGCTTATCTTTTTTTTTTTTTTTAAAAAAAGGGGGTTTCCTTTTTGAAAAAAAATTAGGGGGTTTTCCTTTTTTTATAAAAAGCTGAGAGGCTTTTCCTTTTTTTAAACAAAAGAATAGGGAGTTTTTCCTTTAAAAAAAAGAGGGGATTTTCCTTTTGTTTAAAAAATGGGGTATTTTCCTTTATAAAAAAAGTTAGGGATTTTTAAAAAATCAGGGTTCTTCCTTTTTTTAAAAAAAAATCAGGGTTTATCCTTTTTTTAAAAAAATAAGGGGTTTTCCTTTTTGAAAAAAAAAAAAAGATGTTTTTCCTTTTTTAATCAAAAGCTGAGATTCTTTTCCTTTTTTATAAACAAAAAACAGGGTGTTCTTCCTTTTGAAAAAAAAAAATTGGGATTTTCCTTTATACAAAAAAATAGGGCATTTTCCTTTTTTAAAAAAAATTAGGGCTTTTCCTTTTTGAAAAAAAAAAGGGTTTTTTCCACTAAAAAAATTTGGTGTGTTTTTTTTTTTTTCCTTTTTTTTAAACATAAAAATCGTTTTTTCCCCTTTGTAAAAATAAGTAACTAAATACATCAGTAAAGATAACCCCACCCTGACCTGGAATGATTCAAAACCAGCGAAGGGCTGAAAGGCCTCACAGCCTTCCTCTCCCTCCAGGAGAAGGGTGAAAAGGGGAAGGTGTTTAACTTCCCCCCCACCCACCGTGGGGAGACCTGATCCCACCCCAGTCCTGCCCAGCCGGGGAGCCCCGAATCCACCGGGTCCTCTTGGATGGGCTTTGCCCCCTCCCCACCCACCCCGGGGGAGCTGCAGAGACCCTGGAAAAGGGTGTAGGGGGTGTCCCTGGGGCAGAAAATCCCGTGGCAGAGAACAGAACCAGGCTGAGCTGTTGGTCCCCATGGTCAGGTCCCAGCACGGAGGGAAATATTCCCCCCACCCCTTCCCGGGGTGGTAAATCGCAGTGAAATGGGGGGTTATTCTGCTTAATTCTATTTATTTCTTTAAATCTGCTCCAGCTCTGTTGTCATTTGCAGGGTTTTTCACACACACCCCATCTCGGGGGAGGGACGGGAGGTGTTTCTCAGGCTGCTCCTCAGAATTTTGAGATGAAACCTTACAAACTTATTAACGTTTGTAAAAATGGAAAGGGTGAGTGTGTCAGGAGGATGGAGCCAGGCTCTTCTCAGTGACATCCAGTGACAGGACAAGGGGCAATGGGTGGGAGCTGGAGCAGAGGAGGTTCCACTGAAATATGAGGAAAAAGTTCTTCAGGGTGAGGGTGAGGGAACCCTGGCAGGGGCTGCCCAGGGAGGTGGTGGAGTCTCCTTCTCTGGAGACATCCCAACCCCTCCTGGAGGCGTTCCTGTGTGACCTGCTCTGGGTGTTCCTGCTCCGGCAGGGGGTTGGGACTGGAGGAGCTTTCAAGGTCCCTTCCAATCCCTGAGATTCTGGGATTCTGTGAAACTGAAGGCGTTGTGTTGGGTGACAGAGAGCTGTTGGCCGCCACGGTGGGAACACCCAGAGCAGGTCACACAGGAACGCCTCCAGGAGGGGTTGGGATGTCTCCAGAGAAGGAGACTCCACCACCTCCCTGGGCAGCCCCTGCCAGGGTTCCCTCACCCTCACCATGAAGAAGTTCCTCATATTCAAGTGGAACCTCCTCTGTTCCAGCTCCCACCCATTGCCCCTTGTCCTGTCGTTGGATGTCACTGAGAAGAGCCTGGCTCCATCCTCCTGACACTCCCCCTTTCCATATTGATCAACATTCAGGAGGTCCCCCCTCAGCCTCCTCTTCTCCAAGCTCAAGAGACCCAGCTCCCTCAGCCTTTCCTCCTCTGGGAGATGCTCCACTCCCTCCATCACCTTGGTAGCCCTAAAAGCGTGGAACTGGTGTATCAGTGACGAACGACACCAGCGGGATGAAGGGCAGTGGGAATATTTCCTTAAAACGGGCCGTGCCTGGCACTTTTTGGGGTCAGTTTGGGTTTTGGTTCTTCTCATGTGCTGGGACAGGGGGGAAATGCATTATTTTGGCATCATTTTGGGGGGTTTAGGGGTTTCCCATTAGTGGCACCTTCATGCCTGAGACACAACTCCTCCCCCCACACACCCACCCAGCTCTCCCCACACTCGGCTTTTCAGGTACCAACCTGGATTCTCACTTTTATCCCTGGGAACGGGCAGATTTGTGAATATTTGCAGATTTGCAAGTATTTCTGAGGCTCTAACGCTGCAGGAATAGCCCAGAGGATGTTTCTCAGCCTCGGGCTGCAGCCGCTTTCTCCTTTCCATTTAACGTCCTTCTGGCTTTGGGGTTGTTTTTTTTTAGTTGTTGGTGGGTTTGGTTTTTTTTTGTTTTTCTTAAAAACACTGCTCAAACCTCTTGATATCCACCAAAATCCACCACAGACCCTCCCCACCCTCCCAGCCCTACTTTTGGGCCCAAACTCTCACCTTCTGGCTGACCAGGGATAAGAGAGCAGCAGCAGCAGCAGGTTGCTCGAGGCTCAGGGGGTGTGTGTGTGTGTGTGTGTGTGTGTGTGTTTGGGGGTTGGTTTTATTCTGCCCAGAAGAAAATCTAGGAAGAATGAAGATAAAAAATCCCAACAATTTGAGCCCTGTGGAACAACAACCCCCCCCACCTCCACTGCTGCCCCCCCACCCCAGGGTGACAGGTCTCTGTGAAGCTCCGTAGCTGCCTCTCAGTTTATTCGTGTTCGGGGCAGAAGAGCAGCTTTTCCCAAATGTTTTCCTGGTGGTTTTGTCACAATAAGGTGGTGACACACACCTGGAAAGCCTGAAGATGATGCCCAGAAATCACAGAATCATTCAGGTTGGAAGAGACCCTCAGGGTCATGGAGTCCAACCATCAGCCCTACTCTACAAGTTCTCCCCTACACCAGATCCCCCAACACCACAGCTCACCCACTCTGAAACACAGTCAGGG
>VZTM01009199.1:90508-113405 GCA_013400555.1 Jacana jacana
TTCCTGTGTGACCTGCTCTGGGTGTTCCTGCTCCAGCAGGGGGATGGGACTGGAGGAGCTTTCAAGGTCCCTTCCCATCCCTCAGATTCTGGGATTCTGTGGTGTCCCTCAACCTTCCTTACCATCCTGGTTACAGAAGGCTGTGGCCGCTTTCCACGTAGAGTAACCACGGGCCGGTCTCATCCTGACTGGACCCTGCGTGGGGAATAGAGGATGTGGGGGTTCCTCCATCCTCCAAGAAAACCCTTCTGCAGCCACTGGGGAGAAGGATTTTGTTATTCCAAAGCCAGGGAGGAACGGGCCGGGAGCCATCCTTGGATACAAAGCAGTATTCATATATTTATTCATAGGGGCGTGTTTAACCTCCAGCATAAAACAAAGTCTAAACAAGCCAAACAAAACAACCCCAAAACAAAAACCAAGGTGGGGAGTCTGGAGCCTTCAGCGCTCGAATTCAGCAAAATATAAATATAAATCAGAAAGAAAAGGTGGGGTTTTTTTTTTGGGNTTTGACATCAAAGCCTGTGTCAGGTATGGACTGTGCCGCTGTCAAGCGACTTCAACCAAACCAAGCCTGAATAAAACTGCCTCTGTGATGCCTTTGGACTCACGGGTTGTCTTTTAGATACCTTTTTTGGGGNGAATGTCTCGAGAGATGAAGCTGCCCGGTGGGCTCACAGCTCCCTCCGTCTCACGCCGGGAAAAGGCCTGATTGTGAACTCTCTCCTTATTGATTGGGGACAGGGTTGGGGGACACACACACACACCCCCTCTTTTTGGGGGGTGGGGGATCTGTGCTCCCAACCAAACCTGTGACCCTTTAGTAAGGACAATAAAAAACCCCCCAAACCCCCCAATCTGAGCTCTTTCCCGGCGGAACCGGCGTGTGCTTGGCGACAGGCTTCGAGATGAAAAAAAAAGTGTACTATTTGGGACAGAAGATGCTCAAAAACCCCGTTCTTCTGAGATTCTGTGATTCTTGGTCCCTCTCCCCGTTCAGTCCCAGGGTTGTTGTCAGCCCGGTGCCACCAACAGCCACGTTTCTGCCTCGTCTCAACTCTTCGGCAAAGCCACCGCTTTTGAGGCACGTGTGGGAGCTGGTTCCTCCTCCTGCCGTCCCCGTGGTGGAAAAGAAGGCACTAGAGATGTTTCTGTAGCCCCTCAGGCACTTGGGTTGCCAGCGAGCCCCTCGTCAAACCCCGTGGCTGAGCGCTGTGGGGACATCTGAGGGGCCACCGCCGCCTGGGGCCACCGCTGCCGGCGCGTTTCACGGTGGTTGATTGATTCCTTCCCTCCAGGAGCGGCTTCTCCCGGGGTGAGATGGACTCGTGGGTCTCAGCTTATCTCAGCCAGGTCCACCAGTGAGGGGGTGGCATGGAGGTGGTGGCCACTACGGGCCAAGCTGTCACCTCTGGCCCTCACAACGTCACCCGTCACCTCTCGAGGGGCTACAAGAACGCACCGGGGTTTAGCCCAGTTTGACAATGGGAGGGCAGATGGTGGGTCTGGGAAGGCCACCCCCTCAAGGCAGCCCATGGAGAAGAGAAGGTGGCATCGGTCACTGGAATAAGGACATGCCAGACTGGGCCACTGATTGCCAAGTGGAGAATAAAAAGCTGCCAAGAAACTCCAAACCATGGGAAAAGGAGCTGAGCGGCCTCTCCAGGAGCTACGTCGGAGGGTGTCCTGCCCAGTTGGGGAAGCAGAGAATCCTGCTGAGCCTGGAGCTCCTCCCCAACCTTGGGACCTCTCGCTTTCCTGCTGCCCCTGCCCCAAAATTCGGGTTCTCCCCCAGGTTTCCCTCCTGTTTGGCTGCCTGGAACTCCCTGCTCGCCCGCTGGCTCCTGCTCAGCGCCTTTGGAGCATCACCAAGGTGTAATGAAAGCGTTTGCTGCCTGTAGGCAAGAGAAGAGGGACTGAAAACCTCACCTTGAAACCGCTCTACAAACCAAAAAAAGCCTTTGGTGACGGAGACACCAACTCCTGGAGGTGTCCCAGGGGCTGTGGCCGCCTTGCTGGGACAAGGTGAAGTGCTCCGAGATGGGTGACAGGAGATAAAGCAGCTCCCCAGGCTGAGAGGACGACACGTAAGGTCCTGCAGGGTGTGTAGAGGAACCATCTCTCTGGATGAAGGGAGGGAAAAAAAAGGGTCTTTAGGTGTTTTCAGCCCGTTTTTCCGGAGCAGCGGAGCCAGCCACGCGCTCCTCGGTGCCGGTAACGACGGGAAAGGGCTCCCTGCATCTCTCAAGGGAATGGTTGGAGTCAGAAGGGACCTTCGAGATCATCTCCATCGACAAAGCAACCAAAGCCAGCAGCTGGAGCCTGATGATGTGTCCCCAAAACCAGTTTGGTTTGAGTTGCCCACGTCCAGCGATGGGGGAAGGGGGTGTTCTCCTCTGACGCCACCTTTAAAACCCCTCGGGGTTGGTGTCTCCCCTCTCACCGCTCTTCCCCAGCGGCTCTTTCCTTGGAGAAACACCACCCCCCCCTCTCCAGACACCAGGACCTGGGGGGTGGCTCAGCTTCCAGGGACACAGGGACACCGGAGAAGGATGAAGAGGAGGAGGATGGACTGCCTGGTTGAGCTTTAAGGTGGAGCTTCGCAGTGCCCCCCCCACCAGCCCCCCCAGACACGCAGGGCTCAGCAGGGGCAGAACTGAGACCCCATTTTTTTTTAAAAACACGGCTTAAAAAACCAAAGAAAAAGTAATAATAACAATAAAAAAGCAGTAGTTTAGCAAGTTAAGAACTTGTAACAGTAAAAAAAAATACCCCAAAAATCACGCTCAACAGAAAACTGCTTTTTGAGACCGGCGGCAGCCAAGGGCCCCGCGGCCGCTGCCGCTCCTCGCTTTGGGGAGAGGATTGGCCTTTTTGGTGCCTGGTGGGGGGGGTCTGTTTGCTGGGGGGTGGTGGTGTGGGGGCTGCAGCCAAGCCCCCTCGCTTGTCCCCGTGGTGGTGGTCTCCTCTGGGCAGATGTGGACCCACGAGTTGACCCGGCAGCTCCACCCGCTGCTGCCCAGGGGGATGTAAAAAGGGTCCCCAGGACGCTTCCATGGGGTGGGGGGTTATTTTTGTCCCCTGGGTGATGAACCAAGTGTCCCCAAAGGTGGTTTGGGCCCCGGGTCCAGCCTCAGCAGCGCTTTCAGTGGGAGGGGGGTGCGTGTGGCTTGAGTTTATCCGTGGGATACGGTGAAAATTAAAGAGTCCAGTGAAGATGAGGGACGGGACTGGGCGGGGAGGACACACAGACGCCTTAATGTCCAAGTGGCACCTTCGCTTCTTGTCCCACTGAGGACAGTCTGTGGGGAGCTGGGGGTGGGGGGGGTGTCTCCAGTGGGGTGTTGCAGAGCAGGGCTGCGGGGAACGTCCCTGGGCCAAGCTAGGAAGGACCAGTAACTCCAGTGTACCGACTTCCAGTACGTCCAGGCACGAGCCGCCCTTTCCCAGCCAAACGCCAGCTTTTTTCGCTGGTGGAAAAGGGCTCCAGTGTCGAGCAGTTTCCAGTGTTCCTGAGGAACTGGTGTGGCACGTCGGGGACCAGTACAGGATGGGGGCTCCCGGCCACCTGCAGTCCAGTGTGATGCTTTCAAATCCAGTGTTGCAAAGGGAAGGAGAAGCGACAGAGGGCACAACAAAAAAACAAACCAAGTCCCCCTAAGAGGGAAGGAGAAAGACCTTTGGGGTGGTGGGACTTGGTGGGAGATGAGCCCAGGAGGTCCCACAGGGCTGGTGGTGTGGCTGTGGATCAGGTCCTACGTCCTCCCTGCGTCACCAGCCGTGACCCAACCAGCTCCACGTTCCCCCCAGCCCCTTCCCCAGCAGCCAAGGGGTACGGCTGGGGCTGGGGGCTAGCGGAGGAGGGCGTGCGGGAGTCCTTCCCCAGTGTCACCAGTTCCCCCTCCTCTCGCCGACCAGAGGGCGCTGGCGCTGCAGGGACTCGCTCCCTCACTCACAGAGCCAGTAGAACTGGAAATAATAGTCGGTGAAAAAGCGTCCCATCTGCTCGGGGGCGGCGCTGCAGTTGGCTCGGCCCTGGGTTGGGGGGAGAAGAAAAGAGCAAGAAAAGGAGTTTAGAGACAAGAGTTTAGAGAGTTTAGAGGGGGGAGGGAATAGTGCATGAATCATGTGCTGGGGCAGAGAAACACCACCCCCCCCAAATCACACACTGCACATCCCCCCCCACCACCACCTTCCCACTCCCCCTGGAACTGTGGAAGGGCCAAGGTGGAGGCTCCAAGGTCAATTTGGCCACCAAACCTGCCACAGTCCCGCTGCTCTCCTTCTTCTCAGCCCTGGGCAAGTGGAAAGAAGAAGGAGGTGCTGGTACTCACAGGTTGTGCCACTCTGAAGTGGTAGGTGAACTCCCGGAAAGCCATCATCACCAGAGGCCAACGGTGCACAGTTTCCTGGGGGAGAAAAGGGAATAGAATCACAGAATAGCTGGGATGAGATGAGGGCTGAGCACCAGGGGCTGGTCTCCCCAGGCCAGACCCACTCTCACTGGGACCCACACAACCCAGGAACCTCTCCAGGGTCAGCAGCAGAGCAAGGCTGAGAGGGGTGAGGAGACATTTGAGGGTAAGAAGGGTCTGATGCAGGCTCTGCTCACACCAACCTGCAAAATCCCCCTAAAAGGAATTTCATCAGGACACTTAACAGCATCTTACAGGCCAGGTCCTCACAGGGAGGGGGCAGGTGGGATGATTTCCTATCAGTGAACACCTGTACCAGGTTCACAGACCCCTCCCTGGTGGGGCTGAGGGATGTCTGGGGGTCTTTGACATCAAGGAGGGCCAGGTGGGGTGATTTCCTACGAGTGACCACCTGTATCACATTTACAGACACCCCCACAGTGGAGTGGGGGTGACATCTGAGGGATGTCAGAGGGTCTTTGACATCAAGGTGGGGGTGGGTGGGATGATTTCCTACGAGTGACCTCCTGTATCAGGTTCACAGACCCCTCCCTGGTGGGGCTGAGGGATGTCTGGGGGTCTTTGACATCAAGGAGGGCCAGGTGGGGTGATTTCCTATGAGTGACCACCTGTATCACGTTTACAGACACCCCCACAGTGGAGTGGGGGTGACATCTGAGGGATGTCAGAGGGTCTTTGACATCAAGGAGGGGGTGGGTGGGATGATTTCCTACGAGTGACCTCCTGTATCAGGTTCACAGACCCCTCCCTGGTGGGGCTGAGGGATGTCTGAGGGTCTTTGATGACAGTGGTTGAGCACTAATTCCCTCCAGCAACCCCAGTGCTGCCCCAGCCAGGCTGCCATTGTCCCTTCTGGAGAGGTGGGTGGGAGGTGCTGGGATGACACCAACGTGGATTTTCTGAGCTGAACCTTCCCTACCTGTGTGTCTGTGACCTCGGCAGAGCCGTTCGTGATGGCAGTGTCCTGGCAGGGGTCATTGGAGACAAGGCCACAAAGGGAGATGGAGACAGCAGAGGAGGAGCTGGGGAGACAAGAGGGGTAAGAAGCTGGGAAGGGGAGCAGCCTCCACCATCTCTCCCCCAACTCAAGCTGGAGACACCGTGGCCACCAGGCACCGTATCCAGCTGGATCCACAGAATCCACAGTCCCAAAATGCCCACGAGCTGAGTCCCACCTACTCACTTCATCTCCAGGGTCAGGTTGGTGTTGGTCGCCGTCAGCTGGTTGACAGGGATGCGGTAGGTGAAGTTCCCAGTCCTGGGGACACAAGAAGGGTGTTAGACCTCCTTCAAGCTGCTGTGAGAGGACCCAAAGTCTCTGTTGGGATGAGAATTGAGAGGGGAGGGACAGGTACAGAGGAGGGCAACGAAACTGGTGAGAGGCCTGGAGGATAAGTCTTATGAGGATCGATTGAGGGAGTTGGCATGTTTAGTTTGAGGAAGAGGAGGCTGAGGGGAGACCTCATCACTCTCTACAACTGCTTGAAAGGGCATTGCAGAGAGGTTGGTGCTGGTCTCTTCTCACGGGCAATGAGCGATAGAAGGAGAGGGAATGGCAAAGTCAGTGGAATCAGCTGCCCAGGGAGGGGGTGGAGTCCCCATCCCTGACTGTGTTTCAGAGTAGATTGGATGTGGTGTTGAGGGATCTGGTGTAGGGGAGAACTTGTAGAGTAGGGCTGATGGTTGGACTCCATGATCCCAAGGGTCTCTTCCAACCTAAATGATTCTATGATCCCAGGGACGAGCTGGTCACCAAATGCTATCCTCCTGTCAAACTCTCAGCCCAAGGAGCAGCCTGGGCTGATGAGGGGAGGTGGCAGCCCAAAACTGCAGGCATCGGCCATCTTCTGCTGTCCCTGGAGCTCCCACCCCATCAGGGGACCCTTGCCCCGCTCACCTGCAGGCGTCGGCGGCCGCGCAGTGCTGGGACTGGATGGCCATATTGATCTCCATGATGCGGATGGAGCGCAGCACCGGGCTCGGCCCTGAGGGTGGGAAAAGAGGCCATTTAAGGACAGCAAAAGGGACAAGAGCTGGGACAGCCTGAGAGAGAAAGCTTGGAAGGGGGATGCCTGGCACTGGGACAACCTTTCCTCATCACCCTGTCATCAGAGATGGCTTCAAAGCTGTGCTATCACCCTCATCCAGGTGCAGGGAGCCCAGAGAAGGGGTGCCCTGGACTATTCCAAGGGCTGGTCATCTATGTTCTGCTCTCTCTACTCTTGGCAAAACCAAATCTGGGGACATTTCCTCCTCCAAATCTGGCTTAGAAATGGCTGAGGGAGCTGAGATGGGGGTAAGAACGGGGGACACCGGTGTGGCAGCCTCAGAAGGGAACTAGCCACTGGCTAACATGGCCAGAAATGAGGGATGGAAAGCAGCACGGGGGAGGAAAGGCAGGGTTGGAGGTTGAATCTCTGCACTGGGAGAACTGGGGGCCAACAAGCTGCAGGATGGTGCTGGTCTCTTCTCACGGGCAATGAGCGATGGAAGGAGAGGGAATGGCTGGAAGCTGCAGCAGGGGAGGGTTAGGCTGGCCATGAGGCAAGAACTCTTCCCAGCAAGAGTGGTCAGAGCCTGGACTGAGCTGCCCAGGGAGGGGGTGGAGTCCCCATCCCTGACTGTGTTTCAGAGTGGATGAGATGTGGTGTTGGGGGATCTGGTGTAGGGGAGACCTTTGTAGAGTGGGGCTGATGGTTGGACTCCATGATCCCAAGGGTCTCTTCCAACCTGAATGATGATTCTATGGGGACACCAAGCTGGTGTGACCCAAGCTGGTGGAGGAAACTCCCAGGAGAGGACCATGGTGTCACAGCAGGAAGGGGAAAAAGGCTGGGGGCACCACCTACCATCCGTGCCAGGATCCTGGGTCTGGGGCCACTCGCTCGGCGGCTGCTTGAGGCTGCGCTGCTGCCGGCTCTGCCCCAGCGGGGAGTTGCTGCGGGAGAGCGAGAGGTTGGAGATGTACTTGGATTTGCCCTGGAGGTGGGAGAAGGGGGAGGAGGGGCTGGCATTGGGGCTGCCGAAGCTCTGAGACCTGTCAGGCGTCTTTGGCCACTTGGCGTAGGAGGAGGCCGCTTTCCCGGTGATGCCCCTGGATTTGGCTTTGATATTTGTCACCGGCAGGAGCAAGGTCTGGCTTTGGTCTGGGGAGAAAAGGGAGAGAAAAGGCTGTGGGGGGAGGCAGACAGAGAGACCATCTCTGGGTTTCTCCTGCCCCTGTGTCACCTCCCCTTGACCAGCTGAGGCTTCCCAGCTTCGGTGCCTGCAGGGAATGGTGGGGTCATCACAGCAAAGGGACGCCAGAGCAGGATGTGGGAACAAAGCAGGGACACTTGGGGATCCTTGGGTAGGGTACAGGGTCTAAAGCAAGGTTAAGGGATGTCTCTGAGGGCATTACGGCTCTGCAGTGACCGCCTGAGGTGCTGTTCCTCCTCCAGCAGTGATGGTGATGGAGCAAGAGGGCTTGCCAAAGCCCAGCGTGGGCAACCGAGAGGCAGCACCTGCCTCAGCTCTGCTCAAAGCAAACAGAAGAATGAGGCCAGACTGCAAGGGCCGGTGGCTTGGGCACGATGGCCACCCCAGCGTAGCATTGCTGTTGGAGAGGGGCCAGAGGAGGCCACAGAGATGCTGGGAGGGCTGGAGCCCCTCTACTGTGAAGACAGGATGAGGGAGATGAGTGATGGGAGGGTTCAGCCTGGAGAAGAGAAGGCTCTGGGGAGACCTCAGAGCGCCTTACAGTCCCTCCAGGGGCTCCAGGAAAGCTGGGGAGGGACTCTGGATCAGGGAGGGGAAAAGGTTTGACCCTGAAAGAGGGGAGATGGAGCTGAGATGTGGGGAAGAACTTGTTTGGTGTGAGGGTGGTGAGAGGGTGGCCCAGGTTGCCCTGAGAAGCTGCCCCCTCCCTGGAGGGGTTGGAGGGGGCTTCGAGCAACCTGCTCTGGTGGGAGGTGTCCCTGCCCAGGGCAAGTGGTGGGATTTGGATAGTCTTTAAGGTCCCTTCCAACCCAAATGATTCTGTGATTCAATGATCTCTTGACTTTGTGCTGGCAGTTCCAGTGACCTTCTCTTTACCCCCATCAGAGTGATCACAGATGTCTCACCCATAGCCACAAGGTTCCTCAGCCTGGTAGTCCCATTTTACCCAGGCAGTGGGTGCAGAGGGCACCAGGAACATTCTGAAGGACATTCCTTCTCAGAACACCCAGAAGTAAAACATGAGGTGAGATGGAGCTGGGGACAGGGGGTGATGCAACAGTGAGGAAGACCTCGGTGTTGTTCCAGCATCTCCTGGGTGCTTGGGCTGGTACCTACCTGTCCGGTTAGTGGCATGAGTGGGGCTTGTCTCAGAAAGGGCAGTGGAAGAGACATTGGTGGGAGCAGCAGAGCAGCAGATGGAGAAACACGGTGGGCTGAAGCAGGCCAGCACGCTGGGACCAGGGGAACCAACATCTAAGCCACGTGTGTCCTCTGGGGCTGCAGGGCAGAGAGAGAAACGAGGAGAAGGTCAAGGGAAGAGACATCTAATGGGAGCAGCACCAAGTGCAGGGTGTTCAGCCTGGAGAAAAGGAGGCTGAGGGGAGACCACCTTGCCCTCTCCAACTCCCTGAAAGGAGGGTGTAGCCAGGGGGAGGTTGGTCTCTTCTCCCAAGGAACAGGCCATGGGACAAGACGAAATGGCCTCCAGTTAGACCAGGGGAAGTTTAGGATGGATAGTGGGGAAAATTTCTTCACCAAAAGGGTTGTTAAACCTTGGCAGAGGCTGCCCAGGGTGGTGGTGGAGTCACCATCCCTGGAGGGATTTAAAAGCCGGGCAGACGTGGTGCTGAGGGACGTGGGTTAGTGGTGGGTTTGTCAGAGTTAGGTTGATGGTTGGGCTAGATGATCCAAAAGGTCCCTTCCAACCCAGACAATTCCATGACTCTGCAAAACCAGAGCCCCAGGACCTCCCAGCTTGAAGACCTCCCAGCATGAAGACCTCCCAGCAAGCCCCTGGCACTGGGAGCAGCCCCGTTCATCACCCTGCACCCCATCCCATCATCATGGGCATCTGCCAGGCCCCTTGTCCTGCTGCCACCTACCCTGGTGTGTGGGGGTCCTGCCACTGGCTCCTTCTGACGCAGCTGTGGATCGCACCATCTGCGTCTTGTCAAAGTTCTGGCTTGACCTGAAATGCAGGAAAACAGGGTGAAAACCTCTGGCAAAGTGGGGGTGACACCAGTGCCACTTGTAGGTGAAGAAAGAAGTGGCTGTAGCAGTGAGTGGGGCGATGGCACCAGGAACAGAGAGCAAGAACAGACGTGGAGAGCATAAGGATGAGGAGGAGCGGAGGCTGGAGTGATGTGAGGAAGAAGAGGCAGGAGAGTGGCAGACCAGGCGTGAGGACAGCGAGGAGACACAGGAAATCATAGAATTTGGGTTGGAAGGGACCTTCAAGATCATAGAATCATAGAATCATTCAGGTTGGAAGAGACCCTTGGGATCATCAAGTCCAACCATGGATCATCAAGTCCAACTCCAGTTCCGTGATGGGGGACACACCAGTGTTGGATGGTGGCACAGCCCTCTGGAGTGTTGGCCAGCCCTCCCAGAGCTGATGAAGAGCCACATCTACACGTATCTTAAATCCCTCCAGGGATGGTGACTCCACCACTTCCCTGGGCAGGCTGCTCCAGTGCCACCCTCTCAGTAAAGGCATTTTTCCTAATATCTAATCTCAACCTCCGTAGCTGTGACTTCAGACCATCTCCTCTGCTCCTGTCATTATTCCCTTGGGAGAAGAGGCCACCACCCACCTCTCTCCACCTGCCTTTGGGAGTTGTAGAGGGTGAGGAGGTCTCTCCTCAGCCTCCTCTTCTCCAGACGAAACATGCCCAGTTCCCCCAGGAAAATAAATAATTTAGGGCTTTTTTTCTGTCCTGTACTTGAGAGTGACTCCCCCACAATGAAGCTACTGACACAGGAAGAGAGGGTAGGAACAGCTTTTTGGCTATTTCTTCACCCTTTTTACACATTCCCTCTGCTCCTTTCACACTGTTGGCTCCTGCTCTACCTGTAGTATGTGGTTTCTTCATTTAGCCTTTGATGAACTGGTTCTTCAGTCTCTTAATTCTAATTTTCCCTTCCTGATGGTGTCCATACTCCCTCCTGGAGTCACAGAATCCCAGAATCTGAGGGATTGGATGGGACCTTGAAAGCTCCTCCAGTCCAATCCCTCTGCCAGAGCAGGAACACCCAGAGCAGGTCACACAGGAACACCTCCAGGAGGGTTTGGGATGTCTCCAGAGAAGGAGACTCCACCACCTCCCTGGGCAGCCCCTGCCAGGGTTCCCTCACCCTCACCATGAAGAAGTTCCTCCTCATACTAAAGCAAAACCTCCTCTGTTCCAGCTTGCACCCATTGCCCCTTGTCCTATTGTGGGACATCCCTGAGAAGAGCCTGGCTCCATCCTCCTGACACTCACCCTTTCCATATTGATCAACATTCAGGAGGTCCCCCCTCAGTCTCCTCTTCTCCAAGCTCAAGAGACCCAGCTCCCTCAGCCTTTCCTCCTCTGGGAGATGCTCCACTCCCTTCATCATCTCTGTAGCCCTGCCCTGGACTCTCTCCAGCAGTTCCCTGTCCTTCTGGAACTGGGGGCGCCCAGAACTGGACACCATATTCCAGATGGGGTCTCACTAGGGCAGAGCAGAGGGGGAGGAGAACCTCTCTCCACCTACTGACCACCCCCTTTCTCATACACCCCAGGATGCTGACGTATCTTCCCATCAGTTTTGCTCAAGGTTCTTGGTCTTCTGAGGTGCAGGTGGAAGAAAGAAGATTTGAGAGAAAGGGGGTGCAGCAATTAAATAAAGAGTTATAATGAAAGAGTCACATACCGTGGACACAGAGCGACTGGGACCCCGGGACCCCTGTGCCGAAAGAGGGCCAGGAGGCAGGCAGTGGGCACAGCAAAAGAGCTACAGGAGGGTGGAGAGAGATGGGAAGAAAAGGGCAGGTGGGGAGAAGATGAGGAGGACAAAGGGCCGGGGGGAAGGGGGCAATGGGGTATGAAAGAGGGCATGGAAGATCAAGGGAATGAAAGAGGATATGGAAGATCAAGGGAACGAAAAGACAAGAATTGGGAAAATTAAAGACAAAGAGGAAAGAGAATGGGTTGGATGAGAGATGGAACCGGGACAGGAGGGAGAGAAACAGGACCGGGAGAGGAGAGAGAGAGAAAAAGAGACTCGTTATTGGGTTAAGGGCAGGTCCCAGAGGAGGGAGATGTGCCCAAACCACAGGCCCAGCACAGGTTGCCAGGCTGGGGCGCCGTCCCCCAACGCTCTCTCCATACCAAGGACACCATTTGCCAAGAAAAACTCTTGCCTGGTACAGACTGGTCCAGCCCCCACTGCAGTCAGTGGGATGGTGCTGGTTTAGTCCAGCTGAAGGAGGCACCAAAAGACCACTCAGACCGGCCATCAAACAGCAGATTATCTTCTTTTTCTTCTCTGTTCCTCACTTCTTGCTCCAGCTAATTTAACCGACCTCAGACTTGGATGTGTGGAGGTCTCACAGCTTGACTCAATGGAATTGTGCTCAACAACCCCAAAGTGGAGGCTTTTTTGCCCATCAGACCCTCCCTGGTCACCACATCCCACCCACCGAGCCCAGAAGGACCTACCCATCGATATCCACGAGGTCCTCTTCACTGCGCAAGCTCAGCACGTAGAGAGTGGACATGGACACCACGCTGGAAAGGAAGGGAGAGGGACAGGCTGAGGACTGGCACGGGGCAAGGTTCTGATAACATGGTTCTCATCTCCTTCCAAGGGGATTTCAGCCCAGGAAAGAAGCCATAGGTCCACAAGCCCCTTGCTCCCCACCCTACGGATGGCCTGGGCCAAACCCATGAGGTGGAGAGAGTGGAGAAGGGGCAGCCCAGGGAGTATGGTCTCACCTGAAGGCCATGATGATGACCAGGGCGATGATGGTGCCCTGCAGGAAGCGCTGGCTGATGCAGGCCTGTTCTGGGACAACTGAGGGTGACTGCAAGAGAAGAACCTCAAGATCAGCTCAGGACTTCCTGCTGTTCCTCTCTTCACGTAGATCCCACCCAGCCCAACCCAGTTTGCTCCCCTGCAAGCACTGAACCCCCTCAGAGCAGAAGCCATATCACACCTTCTTCAGGCATAGAACAATTCGGGTTGGAAGGGACCTTAAAGATCATTGAGTTCCAACCCCCCAGATGGTTGGAACTGTCCGAAATGCGGAGGCAAAAAGGTAGGAGAAACCATGGAAATGGGAGCAGGCAGGGTCTCTCCCTCTGCAGCGTGTGGAAGGAAGCACAGGAGGAGCGTGAAGATGACTGTAGTTGGAAGGGCCACCTTTCCCTGGACCAGGAGGGTCCCTTACCTTGCTGGCTACTTTGTGGGGTCTCTTTTTGTGGGGCACGCTTCCCGCGCGGCTGAACTGGCTTCCTGTTTGGCTGCAAGGAGAAAAGGAGGAAGGGAGCTGAGACGTGGCAGGACACCACGTGAAGGGATTCCCAGGGAAAAAGGGGCTTCTCCGTGAGGGGAGAACTCTCTGTGTGGCACGATGGTCACAAGTCCTGGTCACTTTGCTGGCCCATTGCTCAGAGAGCCCGAATTCTGCCCCCAAACCAGGGTCAGTAAGATGGTTTGGGAAGCAGGAGGAACTCTTTGGGCCAAGAAAGCCATTCTAGGGACACACGGAGACAATTTCACGCTGGGGATTTTGGGGCCAGCCTAAGAGCAGGTTGTTGGTTCTTTGAACATTAGACACGTCTCACCAGTAGCTTCTTGAACCTCCCCCAGCCCAACTGACAACAGCCAACGTCCCACCAATGCTCCTCATCTCCCCTTTCCCAAACCAAGCTGTCACTTGGGGCTGGGCTGGTCTCCAAAGGAGACATCCCTTCTGGTTCCCCTGCCCACAGTATGGCCCTACCTGAAGGCCCCAGAGCTCACGGTTGACTTCATGCTGTCCAGGCGCTTGAGCTTGGCCAGTTTGTGACTCCACCTCTCCAGCTCATCGATGCGGGTCTCCAGGTTGTCAGTCAGTTTGCACAGCTCCTTCACAGCCCCCACGTTCTCCATGAAGATGCGCTCCTGATGGACCACAGGGTTGGGAGTCTGAGTGGTCTGACATGTGGAGGAACTCTGGGCCACCCTGACTGTGCTCCCATGCCCTGCCCCAGGGGAAAGGGGACACAACGCCCAGCCCTGGGGGTAGAGAATCACCCAACATGGCACATCTAGATCTCTACAGCCCCTGGATGCAAGAATGAGAGGTGTCCTCTTCAAACCCACCCAAAACAACAAATATTGGCGCAGGTTCCTTGAGGTCTCCTGCTGGTGCTAATCCAGAGTCTTCCTCGGGCACAAAGGACAGACAGAAAGTCCCCATCTTCCTCAGGAGCCCTTGGTCAACTCATGGGAGCCATGCTCCTCACCTAACTCCTCTGCCCCTCCCCAGCCTTCTCTTTCTTGCTCTACAGTGCAACTGCTGGAGTTATCCAACAACTGTATCCAACAGAGAGTTGATCCAATGGAGAGCCAAAATCCAGGAGCCTCTGGAGAGCAGCCTTCCTCCTGCAGCCCCTCAAGTAAAGGCAGAACGTTCCAGCACGAGCATCTCCCTCCAGCACAACTGCAGACACATCCCACCCCTGCCCCTCATGCACCCTTGGGCTCTACCCCTCAACTTCTGGACACCTTCCAGCTCCCACCAGCCCAGGTTACTCCAAGCCTCCCTCCAACCTGGCCTTCAACCCCTCCAGGGATGGGGCAGCCACAGCTTCTCGGGGCAACCTGGGCCAGGCTCTCACCACCCTCAAAACAAAGAAGTTCTTCTCCAATCTCAGCTCCATCTCCCCTCTTGGAGTTTAAAACTGTTCCCTCTAGTCCTGTCACTAGATGCCCTTGTGAAATGTCCCTCTCCAGCTTTCAAAGGTCACGCTGGCAGCTACTCCCAGCTGGTGAGGAAACTGCAGGGATCAAGGCTTCCACAGAGGAGGAACAAGGGAGTAAGGTCAGTCCTGGCCATTCCTGCTCTGGACAGAGCGATGAAGGAAGGAGCTGGCAGCTTTGGGAGGTTGCCCCCTTGATGTGTGCTATGGAAGGCTGTCTCCAGGATGTCCCAGAGCAGCAAAGAGGCTGCCACAGGTTATGGAGAGGTCAGGCATCCAGGTGCTCTGGGTTATCTTGACATAAGCACCTTATCTTATCCAGGAAGGAGAGATTATGAGTGAGAGCCTCCCTACAGGAGGCTGCCAACAAGGAGCCCTTCCCTGAGGGAGATGTGGCCAACTTTCACCCACGCCAGGCTAGCTCCTCCCTGCTGATGTCCACCATCCACCCAGGGCTGCTCCTGACATCTGAGAGACCAGCCAGCTCTGAAACTTATAGGGGTGGTGCCGGCCTAGAAGCATTTCCCAGCCATCCCAGTTTGCCTCTTCCATTTCCAGCTCCACAACTCCCTTGAGCCAGGCTTCAACAGCCTCCCTGCCCCTCCTGGCTGCCACCAACCTTGTTCACCACCAGGAAGTTCTCAAGGGTCTTCCCATTGGAAAAGACCAGGTCCCCAGTGTCCTTCACAGCCTCGGGGAGGATCTCCTTTACCTCCTGAGCAATGACACCTGCAGGGAAACAGCACAGTGGGTTGAGGTGGTCTGGGCAGGGCTCCTCCTATCACAGCTCTTTCTCTGGTCCATGTGGCCATTGGAAGGAACCCTGTAACGGCCCAGGTGGCCCATACAAGCTCAGCAGAGGCTGATGAGACAAGGCTGGTTCCCTAATTGAGTGGACAGGGGTCTTTGCATCATCCTACTGTAGCTGTACCCCTGGAGAGAGGTGGGTACTTGGAGAAACCTCATCACAGAAACCCTGTAAGTCACCTGTGGGAAGTGCCATCTTCTCTTATGTTCACTAAAGAGGGAATTTCATTAAATGCCCAAATTCCAGGTGGTGAGAAACCCCTTCTCTCCTGCCCCACGCCTGGTGGGCTCCTACCCCTACCCTTCTGTCAGGGCAGAGCTGGGTACAGCCACCAGGGAGGGCAGTGCCACTTGGCACCAGCAACAAAACGCCGCTGTAGGTGGCAGAACGTGAGGTCCAGGGCTGCAGAGAGGAGAAGGTCACGGTGGTGTGACACAGGGCCCATACCTGTCTCCGAGGTGTTGTCGATGCCCACCGTGGCTGCAAACTCGGGCTTGTAGTTGTAGTGGACCAGCCGCATTTGGGAGATCCTCTTCAGCTGCTCCGTGGTGTCCACCTGGGGCAAAACAGACACACGCAGCTCCTAAGAGGGTCGTTGCTCCTGAAGTTCCCCTGATGCCCAGCAGCAAAACCCACCATGGCTCATGGTGGTACCTTTGGAAGGCAGCATTTCACGAGGCAAGCCCTCAGCCCTGCTCAGACCAGCCCTTAGGACAAACAGCATTTTCACCGGGGGTTGATCTCCAGTTCTTGCCACTTGGACACGCTCCTTGGGCAGTGAAGCCAGGAGGAGACCGAGTTCCATGGGACAACCAGACACCGGGAAGTTCTCACAAATAGGAGATGTGATTGTACCCTGTCTTTCTGGATGGGGACATCCAGCTGAGAGAACTTCGGAGCAGAGTTGAGCCTCCCACCCAGGCTCGAGCAAGCCCCAGTGTCCTATCTAATATATTCACTTGGCTCCAGGTTTGTCACTTCTGCTTTTGCTAGTTCTGGCCAACACTGGAAGAGTCAACATCCCCTCAGACACAGTGGAGAAGCTGTGTTTGGGAGAGATGGGGACAGACAGACTTCTAAGGCACTTCCTATATGGTCGAGAGGAGCTCAGGTTGCCCATCAGCAGCTGGAACAGGCTCACAAGGACACTCACACTTTCTGTGGTGGCTCTTCAGACCCCTTATCACCCCAAACCCACCCTGGCTTGCCTGGCTCTTACCTCCTGGATGTCCTCCTTCACGCGGGCATCAGAAGGGTGCATCAGTGAGCCCATGACCTTCACATTGCCATGGACCACCAGGGCTTCATCGGGGCGGTCCGTGTTGATGCCAACCCGGCCGTGGTGAAAAACGGTGTCGGGGAGCTGTGCCCGCTGCCAGAGCACGTCGCTGTCACTCTCAAACTGGCCAGGGTTGGAGGCCTGTGGAGAGACAGGAAAGCAGGAGATGAAAAGCAGCAGCAGCAAGAACAGGGTGAGAAATGCCGTGGTGCTGCTGGGCAGAAGCTCTCTGAGGTGTAGAGCAAGTGAAGATGCCAGGAGAGCCCCTCAGACTCATCCCTCCACGCCTGTTGCAGAGGGACTGTAGAGCAGGAGAGGTTGTGGGCAATAGATGGACATCAGAAGGCCCCAAGCTTCTGTGGTGGCCTGGAAAGGGCCTCACCACCTTCAGAATGAAAAATTTCCTCCTGAGATCTCAGCTCCATCTCCCCTCTTTCATGGTCAAACCCTTCCCCCTCCTCCTGTGGCTCCCCTCCCTCATCCAGAGTCCCTCCCTGGACTCCTGAGCCCCTTTGGAGCCCCTTGAGGGACTGGAAGGGACTCTCAGGTCTCCCTGGAGCCTTCTTTTCTCCAGGCTGAATCCCCCCCCAACTCTCTCAGCCTGTCCTCCCAGCAGAGGGGCTCCAACACTCCCAGCATCACCATGACCTTCTCTGGCCCCTCTCCAACAGCTCCATGTCCTTCTGCTGTTGGTGACCCCACAGCTGGAGGCAGCACTGGTGGGGGGTGTCTCCCCAGAGCAAAGCAGAGCAGATGGGCAGAATGAAACAAATATCTTATCCCCTCACTGTTCCCTCACTTCCAACTGCCCTGGACACTGGTCCAAACTTGGGAGGATGGGACACCTTCTCCATCCTGCAAGAGGTTCTTGCGTGGCCAGAGGCTGCTTTGACCAAGCAGATGTGGAAAGGCTGGAGCCAGACCCCAAGTATGGAGACAGGGATTAGGAGTTTGGAGAAGGTGGGAGAGGGCTGTGGGTGGGGAAAAGCAGTGAAAAGCCAGAGGAAGGTAGGAGGATTGCCCAGGAGAACCAGCAAAGGACTGTAGGGCACCTCCAGGGTCTGAAGAAGGAAAGAAGGACTTACTCTGACGATGATGCGCTCGGAGATGTGGGCTGCCAGCGTGTAGTTCTGGTTCTGCGCGTGTGCCTGCAAGGCCACCACCAGCATGAAATACCTGCCAAGAAGGGAGAGAGCTCAGGGTCCACCCTGCTCAGCCTGCCCAGGCACTAAGCTGCCATGGTGAGCTTGGCCCATCCCTTCTCCTCTCTCTGTGGGGCATGTGCCCTGCCTCCAACCCCTCAGATACTGGGGGACACCCTTCTTGTGGCCACAGCAGACACCTCCTTTCCTCCACACAGACAAGGACAGCCAATTCAGGACCTGCCCACCATGTCCCCCTCCCTCCAGCCACACTCCCCAACCCCAGGACTGGGACATCCACAGCCTCAGAAGGGTTTGGAGAAGGCTCCAGTGCTCCTCACCTCTGGTCTGGGTTGGGTTTGCCTTTCTTCCGCATGTTGTTGGCTGTGGTCTCGCTGAAGTGCAGCCGCCCCACAGTGACCTTGGTGACCTGCTCTGGAGGCAAGTTGACCCTAGGGAAGGGGAAACAGCAGAGCAAGTGAGGACACTGCTGGAGAGGAGGTTCTTTGGGGAATGGCCATGTCCTGGCCTGTTCCACCCAGGTGGGTCTACGGACTGGGCACAGAGTGGGGAATGTGAAGAGAGGAAAACTTTGCCATGGAGAGGAGAAAATCGGACAGCGTGACATCAACAGTATTATCCAGAGAGCTCCAACTCAGCCCCTTTCCCCACCTTCTCCTGCTATTGCTTATTCCCCAGCAGAACTTCCCACTAGAGCACTGGTCTCAGCTCTGAGGGAGCTGGCGGGGGTTCAGCCTGGAGAAAAAGAGGCTGAGGGGAGATCTTCTCACTCTCTACAACTCCCTGAAAGGAGGGGGGAGAGTTGGGGGGTGGTCTCTCCTCCCAAGGAACGGGTGATAGAACAAGAGGAAATGGCCTCGAGTTGTGCCAGGGGAGGTTTAGGATGGAGATTAGGAAAAAGTCCTTCACCAAAAGGGTTGTCAAACACTGGAACAGGCTGCCCAGGGAAGTGGTGGTGTTCCCACCCCTGGAGGTATCTAAAAGCTGGGCAGACGTGGTGCTGAGAGACACGGGTTAGTGGTGGGTTTGTCAGTGTTGGGTTGATGGTTGGACTCAATGATCTGAAAGGTCCCTTCCCACCCAGACGATTCTACAGTTCCACTCTGTGATTCCCTTCTACACCCCGGGCAATACTCACGTGACGGGGTTGAAGGGCCGTTTGCTGCGGTCAGACTGTGACTGCTCGATATTGATGGACTGGTTCAAGGCCTCTAGCTGGAGAGAAAGATTTGGGCATGTGAGGAAGAGTGGAATGCTGAGACCTTCCCCTTCCCACATCCTTCTCCTCAGCCCTCCTCTCTGTACAACTGACTTCCCACAACCCAACCTGAGCGTGGTCATTGTTCCACCATGGGTGAAGGTCAAGATGGGTCCCACACATGGTTGAAGGCAAAAAGATCTTCCCAAAGGGCCTATATAGCTCCAGAGTCAAAAGTGAGTGAGAGGCAGCCCTGAAGACACCCAGGCAGTGACTGAGTCTACCTTAGGGCCCCTATTTGAAGATCTGCCTTGTCCTTCAGCTCTCTCCCTACAACTTAACCCATGAAGACGTGGTGTTGCCTGATCCCAACCCTTGGCCAAGCCCCCCTCTCCCTGCCAGATTCGCTGCTGGCCCTTAGCTCCCGCTTGCCTTCACTCCGTGCAGCTTCAGGTAGAAGCACTCTAAGGGTTTCAGGCCCTCAGGGGTCTTCACATACTTGGGATCTCCAAGCATGCCGATGTAGACCGTGACCTGGAAGTGGTTCTTCTTCTGGCACACAAAGGCGTCGTCGCCCACCGAGAAGTTGAAGCCCTTGTCAGCATCGACGCGGTAGGTGAGCATGGGGCTGTGGGAAAGGCATCAGGTGTTAGACCCCGGGTCACCAGGAGAGGCCCACACCGGTGGGGGGAAGGATGAGAGCCGTGGTTTGAGGAACCCACAACAATTCAGTGTCGTTCAGACAATTATTCTCTCACCCGATGACCCCCCTGTCCCATCCTCCTGGGAAGAGGAGACCAGAACAAACAAGGAAACACAAGGGTTGAAATATAAATAGGGTTGTTAGAATAAAACTAGATAATTAACATTACTAGCACTAAAGAGCCAATATCGATCCTGATATCGATATAAAATACACCAGGACTGTCCCCAGCCCATTCCATCCCAGGACACTGGTCCCTCCATGTGGCTTTGGGAGGAAGGGAAGGGTTCAGGGCTCCGGGGCAAGGGGTTTTCAGGGTGGTGGCCACCCAGAGAGAGAGAGAGAGAGAGAGGGAACTCCTCAGCAAACTTCCTAATTTATATTGAATGTGATGTTCATGGTCTGACATAACCCCGTTGGCAGCTTGGTTCAAGTGCCTGGGTCCTGCTCCTCATCGTGCTGAACCTGGTGAGCTCCAAAACACCAAGACCTCGAACCTCCATCCCAGAGCTGGTTGTAAAGTGAATATTTTCACCAATTCAGACACCAGCCTTCCAAAAGTACAGTTTTCCCAGGCATTAGAAGAGAAATTAGTCCTGTGTTGCTCAAACCAAGACAATGAGCCCCACAGCCAGGAGCAGAAGCAAGGAGGGGTCCATATGACATGGGACATGGCCGCATCCTGGGATGGTCCATATCTCTTCAAAGCTTTGGTTTAGGTGGGTCTTCAACTGGAAAGGAGTATGGCTCCTGTGATGAGGGTCCGATGAGGATGCTGGGACAACCACCCCTCTGTATGCCACACTGCAGTACTAAAAACTGCAAGAGGGGAGATGGAGCTGAGATGTGGGGAAGAACTTGATTGGGGGGAGGGTGGTGAGAGCCTGGCCCAGGTTGCCCCGAGAAGCTGTGGCTGCCCCATCCCTGGAGGGGTTGAAGGCCAGGTTGGGGGGGGGGCTTGGAGCAACTTGCTCTGGTGGGGTGTCCCTGGTGTCACTCAGTGGGCTTTAAGGTCCCTTCCAAACCAAACTATTTTGTGGTTCTATAATGATACTATAAACATAGAAGATATGAGCCACAAGAGGGGAGCACCTCATGTTTGAGCCCTGGCTCCACACACACTGGAGGTACCAGCGTCTCCAAAGCCTTGGAGCAGACCCCAGGGTGTTGCTGATTGGGAGAAGTGGCTCAGGGTGACCTGGGTGGGGGGATGCCCCGGGGTTGGGGGGTGCCCCACACCTTTGTTCCCTTCAGCCATCGCATTCCCAACATGTGCCGGATTCCTGCTGAAATCACAACCACCTGCTCCGGCTGCTGGGAAAAGCCTCCAGCCCAAACTGGGCAGGTTCAGAGGAGGAGGAGAAAGAAGGAAGAGGAGGAGGACAAGGGGGCCCTGGCTGCCTGGTGAACACGCACCAGCTGGGGAGGTTTAATCTACGTCTCCTTAATGGGCTGGTTGCCATGGGAACGAGGGAAATATGTGGCCTTTGCGGCAAATCCCTTTTCTCTCACCAGCCCAAACTCCTAGAGCTGGGCTGGTGGTGGCCCCCCCAAGTGCTGCCCGTCCTACACCGGGGCGGCAGGGGGAGGTGGGGGTAAGGAGACGCCTCTCATCTCACCACCTCATTGAGCAGGATGCCAAAATCCTATTGTTTTAATTGAAGAACTATGGGTGAGGTTATACACATGATTGATTGATTAATTAAGGAACTATGGAGCTCAGCCCAGACCTTGGCATCAGGCTGAAAAGTTATGGAGCCCTCCATAAAAAGTTAAGACCTCCAGGTCTTACTACAGACAGACAGGTGGACGAATGCTGCTCAGATGGGAGGTGGATGGATTGATGGACCAGGTGGACATCAGCAGGACTTTGGGAAGCAGGAGATAAGGTGACTCTTGCTCCTCTGGTGTCCCTGGGCTGGCCACTTCCTTTCTTCTGGGAAGAAAGCCATTCTCCCCACTAAACCTGGGTATATTTCCAGGCTTTGATGAGTAATCCTGGAAGGGCCACGAGCAACTACTCCTCTCTTGCTCCCGTGGGAGCTGGGGCTGATGTGCTGTGCCCCGGACACAAACCAGACGGTGGGAGCAGAGCACTACCTTAGCCCACAGGCACGAGAGGAATTCCCCCCTGCTCTTGCCCTCCTCCCAGCCCCAGCCCCAAATTCTCCATTTGGCTTTTCCCCATAGAGAGTTGCAGCTTGGGCTGGACCCACCACGCTGCCCCCAGGGGATGCCAGAGCCCTTCTCCAACCGCTTTCACCCAGGACCCCCAAGAATTCACCACAACCAGTGGGGCACTGGTTTTTAATGGAGAAAGCAGAGGAAGGGGAAGGACCAACAGAACTTCCAGACCACGGATGCTTCCAAAACATGCTCTGGCTAACGTCTCTCAAACTGATGGTTGCTAAACACACGTGTTGAGAGAAGGGAGACAGTCAGGCTCCCCCTCCTCTGTCTTCCAGAGGTGCCTGGTCCCCTCCCAAGTCCCCTTCTTAGAGGCTCCTTTTCTCTGAGCTTCCCCGATGGCTGTGGCTGCTGCATCCCCCAATGTAGGGTGTGGGCACTGGGGTAGATCGGAGGCAAGAAGCTGCTTTCCAGGTATAGAATCATAGAATGGTTTGAGTTGGAAGAGACCTTAAAAATCATCCAGTGCCAGCTCCCTGCCCTGGGCAGGGACACCTCCCACCAGCCCAGGTTGCTCCAAGCCCCCTCCAACCTGGCCTTCAACCCCTCCAGGCATGGGGCAGCCACAGCTTCTCGGGGCAACCTGAGAGAGTCAGTCAACCTGTGTCACCTAACTCAAACCCCATCCAGCAGGACCATGTCCCACCAGTCGCCATCCAATTGGTGAGGTCCAGGATCTGTTGCTTATAAGGATATTTCTTCAGGTTTAGCCCCGAGTGGGGAACTTGTGGAAGGGACCAGTTTGCTTGATGGGAAAAGAACGGCACCATCCCAGTTCCCCAGATCTGAGGTTTCCAGGCTCTGGGCTCAACGTGGAGATGTTTCTCTTGGGCGCTGCACTACCCTTCTCCAGCTGCTTTCCCTCAAACTGTAAACACGGGGGGAGAGGGAGGAGGGAGCCTGCTGGCATTTATCAGAGCACGCTGTCAGGGAGATGAATTACTCCTGCTCCCAGGAGTAAATTAACCAACTGCCTGGTTCCAGGCCTCTTCAGCAACCACTGCTGGAAACCAGCTCACCCTTTGGAAGGTTCAGCAAGTCCCAAACCACAAAACCAGAGTGCAAAAAGCCAAGAAGAAAACACATTTATCAATGAAACTAGCCCAGAGACTTGGGTTCGGAAACAGATCCCTCGTCCCGTGTGAGCCAAGCCTGGGACACACGCCACGACACAGACTGCCGGGCACCTCCACACAACTCTCCCTCCCT
>VZTM01009199.1:116131-140173 GCA_013400555.1 Jacana jacana
GGGGGATGTGGGGGCAGGGGGGAAGAACAAGGATGATGAGGACTCATTGTGTCCCAGAGAAAAGCGAGGCCGTGAGAAAGGTCTGCCCCCAACCCTGAGCAGAAGCTCTTTGGACCCCGCTGACTACACAAGGCGCATTTGTGTCGCTGCCAGGGGGTGATGGCACCTGTGGAGATGGATGGAGGGGAGGCAGAGGCCACCCCAGGGACCCACAGGCTGTGACCAAGCGTTGCCTGAGATAGAGAAGGTGTTGGGGGGGTGTCCATTTCTCCTGGCACCTCTGTGTCTCAGAAACCCTTGGAGATACCGGGCAACGAAAGCGAGGGGCATGGCTGGAGGAAGCACTGGCAGAAAAACAGAGCCTGGGAGAAGCAAGAGGGGCAGCAAAAGCCAAAGGTGGCTTTGCCAGGTGGGAAAACGGCAGAGTCACAACTTCCCAGTGACACCCAGGCCCTGGTTGGAAACTAAGTGATAGAGATGACCTGCCCAGAGGGCTCCAGGAGATGATGAGAACACAGCCCTGTGCAGGAAAGCAGGAACTGGGGACTGTGGTGTCCATGTGCTCGGTGAGAGATGCTCAGCTTCCCCCATCTCTCAGTCTACAGAGAAGAAAAAGGATGGTGGAGAGCAGGGGCAGGGCTGCAGGACTTTGGAGCTCCTTGTGAGTCCCCAGAAGCAGTTGATAGTCAGCCTGGAGAAAAGAAGGCTCTGGGGAGACCTCATAGCCTCTTCCAGTCCCTCAAGGGGCTCCAGGAAAGCTGGGGACAGACTCTGGATCAGAGAGGGGAGCCCTAGGAGGAGGAAGGGTTTGACCCTGGAAGAGGGGAGATGGAGCTGAGATGTGGGGAAGAACTTCTTTGGTGAGAGCCTGGCCCAGGTTGCCCCGAGAAGCTGTGGCTGCCCCATCCCTGGAGGGGTTGAAGGCCAGGTTGGAGGGGGCTTGGAGCAACTTGCTCTGGTGGGAGGTGTCCTCCCATCATGGAACTGGATGATCTTTAAGGTCCCTTCCAAGCCAAATCATTCTGTGATTCTATCATTCCACCTGAAGGCGGGAGATGCTTCCTTTGAGGGAAACAGTTGGGTAAAACAGAAAAGGTCTTTGGAAACGACCAAGGATGTCACCAAAGAAGTAACCAACTCCAACAGCTGCTTCTCCACAGGGGAACAACCCACAGCACACCCCAGTCACCCCCAGGTCTGCGTTAAGGATGACACAAGGACTAGAGCTGGGCTGAAGAGGAGATCTGTGTCCAGGAAGGCTGGAGGTTGGAGCAGCAGCTCCCTTGCACATCCCAGATCCTGCTCTGCCTCACCCCGGGGTCCTTGACTCCCATCCCCAGCACCATCCAGGTGATTTGGTATCGCACACACCTCTTCTGTGTCCCCCTAAGTAGACCCTTCCACCAGCCCCTGGCTGTGCAGAAAGGGGGGGAGGGGAAATGGGGAGGTTTATTCACCCAGTGAGCAGTTCCTGGAAGCCAGCCTGCAGCTTGCCAGCTCCCTGTCACCTTCCAGGAATGCAGGGAGGATCCAGAGCCGCTTCCTCCTGAGCAGCTTCTCCACTCTCTGCCTCCACCCTCCTCTGCCCCAGCTCCTCCTTCCAGCTCCCAGCCACACGCACTGCCCACCAGCCCCTCTCCTCACCCCCTCTGCCTCGGCCACCCCATGTCTCCTCTCTGCCACCTCTTGCCTTTCCTCAACCCCCTTCCCTCATCCTTTCTCTCCTCCTTTCCTCCTCTGCCCATCAACCCCTCCTTCTCCTCCTCCTTCTCCTCCTCAAGCTCCTCTCAAGCTGTGTTGAAGTGGTTCTAGATGACCTCCAGCCATCCCTGCTATGCATTGTCTACAAAATCCTAATACTTATTTTAAAATCCAGGACCTCAGTAAACCTGGGCAGGAGGAAGGTCCCAACCACGCTCAGAACAAGGATTTATTTGCCAGTAAATCCTTCCCTGGCAGACCAAGGTCTGAGTGGCTGCCCAACTGCCACCAAAGGTGCCCAATGGCCACCAAAGCTGCTGAACTGCTGGTTCCTCCAGAGCCAGCCCCATTTCTTCATCCTCCACCAGCCCCGCAGAAGCACAGAGAATTAACTTTCCCAGTGGCAAAGGTACGGTGGAGAGGGTAACTCCACCACAGTGTGGTGGGAGAGGACAAAGGGAAGCACAGGAAGATCCTGGTCCCCTTTCATGACTAATATCCCCCCCCAGCCGTTTGGCACCTGGTACATGAAAGGTGAACCTGACTTTCTCCAAAGGTGGGTGAATCACTCACAGTTCTTTGTAGTTGGCGTCATACAGGGTTGCCCACTTGTTCTGCTGATGTGGCTGCCACTTTATGGACTGGTAGTTGGGATCCAAGTAGGAGCCGTTCAAGCTGTCGTTATCTTGAATCAGGCCTGGGTTGAGGGAAAAATACCCATTTTAGTCACTCTGACGGAGCGTTCAACTGGGGGAGAGCAGAAGGAAGGGGGTGGCACAGTGTGGCCAGCCTGAAGTTTGCTTCCTGGCTGCTCAGGCACCACCATGAGCACCAGATCTGGGCACCTGGGAGCCCAACCGTGGTGAACCCCCACTGGTGGGCACCCTGAGGAGGCCACATGCCACCTTCCCAAGCCAGGGATTAAGGGGAAGGGGTTGGGGTGGGGAAAAAACCCCCCACGTACCTGGTGAGAGCGGTCCCGGTTGGTGCCAGGGAGGGGTTGGGACTCTGTCTGGGTTGAGTGTCACAGACCCCATACCTGGCTCCTGCTTTATCAGCCCGTTGAGCATCTGCGCGTTGAGGGTGTTGGGGGGGGACTCGGAGTGTTTCCGCTTCTTGGCAGGGTGGACCGGGAGGCTGCGGAGAACCCATGGGACAGTAAAGGCTGAGCAGGAGAGTGAGAGGTGGGGAAGGGACAGTCCCACAGCCTGTGGCCAGGAAGAAGCTGGGATTTCACATGAAAACCCAAACCACAGGCTCTTGCGGGACTATCGCCACCTTCTCCCACACGGCTCTGCCCACGCACGCTGTGACCACCACACTCTGTCCTCGTGGCTGTCCCCACTGCCCAGCCCCAAGCCAGGTGCTGCAAACCCCTGCCCAAACTTTGTGTCAGCTCATAGAATGGTTTGGGTTGGAAGGGACCTTCAAGATCCTCCAGTTCCATGATGGGGGGGACACCTCCCACCAGAGCAAGTTGCTCCAAGGCCCCTCCAACCTGGCCTTCAACCCCTCCAGGGATGGGGCAGTCACAGCTTCTTGGGGCAACCTGGGNCCTTCATGGCCTCCTCTGGGAGCCACTCACATCTCCACCTCGATGCCTTTTGTGCTCTCTCCCACACAACCAGGGCACGCTCCACAACTTCCCATTAAACCCAGTGACTTTCCTCATGCATCCTACAAGCCTCCAGCTCCCGTTCACTCCTCCCCCTCCCCGCCCCAAAGTAAAAAACTTCCCCTAATCCCACAAATAATGCTGAAAAGCCCCAGTGCTCCCCCTACCCCGAGGCCTTACTCTGCTCCATGTTGCTGGAGTAGCTGGTGCAGCATCTGTGACTGCTGGGCATGGTGGAGGTCAGCGGGCGCCATGCCCTGCCCCATGCCGTAGGGTGGCATCAGGGGCTCGGCCTTCATGAACATGTCCCGCTGCAGGCCAGGGAAGTGAGGGTTGTGCTGCTGCTGGTGCGGGTGGGGGGGTGGCTGCGGTGGTGGTGGTGGACCCTGGAGGTGGGGAGGTGGTGGAGGGGGAGGCGGCGGAGGAGGAGGATGCTCCAGGCGAGAAGGGGGAGTCATGTGGCACATGTTCTCGGGGGTCATGGTCCGGAGGAGGTGAGGATCTTGAAAGAGAGAAGGAGTAGTAGCTGTTAGACCTTCAGGACTGCGTGTCCTAAGCCCGTGACCAGCATGGACCTGCTCCTCCTGATCCATCCCAGCCATGGCTTTCTTCGTGAACCCATAAAATCATAGAATGGTTTGGGTTGTAAAGGTCCTTAAAGCCCATCTGCTCCCATCTCCTGCCCTGGACAGGGATGCCAGGCCAGGTTGCTCCAAGACCCCTCCAACCTGGCCTTCAACCCCTCCAGGGATGGGGCAGCCACAGCTTCTCGGGGCAACCTGGGCCAGGCTCTCCCCACTCTCACACCAAAGAAGTTCTTCCCCACATCTCAGCTCCATCTCCCCTCTTTCAGGGTCAAACCCTTCCCCTTCATCCTAGGGCTCCTCTCCCTCATCCAGAGTCCCTCCCCAGCTTTCCTGGAGCCCCTTCAGGGACTGGAAGGGGAGCCAAGGTCTCCCTGGAGCCTTCTCTTCTCTTCAGTTCTAGGCTGAACCCCCCCAACTCTCTCAGCCTGTCCTCCCAGCAGAGGGGCTCCAGCCCTCCCAGCATCTCTGTGGCTTCTGCTCCAACAGCTCCATGTCCTTCCTGTGCTGAGGACTCCAAAGCTGAACACAGTACTCCTCATGGAAACCCCTGCACCTTCTCCCAAGCCTCTGGAAGGCCATGTCCCCTCAGCCACAAACTTGCAATGGCCAACTTGCCTTGCACTGACTTCTCCCACGTTCTTTAACTGTCCCATCACCCCATGGACACCTCCAGGCTTCCCCAGCAGGAGAACCAGAGCAGTGGTTTCTTTTTCATGTCAGCAGCTTTGGCTGTTGCCTTCAGACAGTCTGTCCAAGTGGTATCTCCCGAGCAAGGACACATCAGGGTCCTGGCTGATAACGGAACACGCGACACTAAGATACCAGGATGTCTTGTACCAAACATCTTTGGGGAGGAGGAAGCACAAAGGAAGCAGAGCAAGGCCCAGCATCTTGAAGTTAAAACAACCAAAGCTCAAAGGTCAAACCCTTTCCTCAGGCTGAGGGACCACAGGGATGATTCCCACAACACACATCCCTGGTATTTGTGTGGATGCTCTGCCGTGAAAACATGTCCTTAACGAATTCCCAGGCAGCTTTTGTGTCAGCTTCGTGTTTCCCTTCAGATGGAATCCCACCAGCCACAATATTCCTGCAGGACTAAAGGTCCCACAGTCAGCAGCAGGGTCTGAAGCCTGTTCCTGGAGAGAACGCACCTGAACTTTCCTGAATCTCACTGATTTTGGGCATGGCCCAAGGAAAGTGCCCGACAATAGGCAAAGAAGACCCACTTGATGATGCCAGAGCTCCTCGTAGCTGTGGGCCACAACACCCTGCCAAGAAAGCAGACTGCCAGAGCCTCGAGAAGCCAAGGGTGGGATTGAACCCACAAGGCACGGGGTCCTAGCTCGGTGCAGTGCCTGGTCACCTCCACAGTCCCAGCAGAGAAATGGTCCCAGGATGCCCTACTTGGGCCAGATGGCTCCTCACTGTGTTGGGGTACCACCAGGCAAGGACATTTGCTGTGCTCTTCTCCAATCAGAGCAGAGACAGGCACGGGAATGACTAGAGAAAAGCAGAGACCACCTCCAGCTCATCAGCATCACCCCCTGAGGATCTCTGGGGCAAGACTTGCTCGGGTTTTCTTTAAAATTTAAACCTGAAGGAGACTTTGATCTCCAAATTTCAATAAACAAAAAGGGACATTCAAATGAGGTCCTACCTTTCTCCTCCTCCCTTGGGAACTGGACACTAAGGCCACGCCATGGTGAGGGACGATTTGACTATATCACCACCAAAAGAATCGCTCTGGGTGCGGGAGGGCAATGCAAATCCACCTTCCCTTCTGCAGCCTCTGAGGCTTCCAGGTGGCCATAAGCTCAATAAATACACCAATTCCACCCGAGGGCTCTAACTACAGCCAAAACTGTCGGACTCCATCATCTCAAAGGTCCCTTCCAACCTAGATTCTGTGATCCTACGAAAACGCTTCCGGAGGTGAAGAGCATAAAAGTGAAGCACGTGAAGGAAAGCAAGATCATAGAATATCAGGGATTGGAAGGGACCTTGAAAGATCATCTAGTCCAAGATGGTGGAACCTCACCCAATGTGTCTGGAGAATGACTAGAAACGAGCGATTTGACCAACGGAAATGATAGGAATACTTTTACTAAAGAAAAAACACAGGGGTTGGTGAGAAAACTGGAAGGACTGGTCACGCTGGTGACCACAGCAGTGAGGTTTTCACACCAGGCAGAGCTCAGTCATCACAAGAAGATTAAGTTCCTCCTCAAAACATTCTGGGAATCGTCAGTCTCGGCATCATTTCAGGAGCTGATTTTAACGTTTTAATGCACGCTTGAACAAAAGGAGGGACTGACTTCTGGGGTCACTTGGCCATGGGGTAGAAGGAAACCAAGGGGTGGGAAGGGGACAGTGACTTTGGAGGTCTTCTAAGTGCAAGACAAAGCTTCTTTGTACCCTGACATCCCATTAAACCAAGCACCAGCAAACTGCAGGAGGGAGAAAACACACCCAGGGCCTGGCCAAGCCTGTCGCAGACATGGAGGGGGACAGCAGAGAAGGTATCTCCTGGGCCTGGGCCAGGCTGCTCCCCTAGGCTGGTGCCACCAGCCAGCCCTGAGCCACGCTGGGCTGGATGGACTTTGGCCTCAGAACAACCAGCGTGTGGTTGACTAACGAGGCCAAAACACTTGACCAGGAGTCAGGAAACTCCTCCCATTGCAAGGTCTGGAAAAGTGAAATGTATTTACTCTGAGCCCTCCTACGAAGGCTGCCGGGGCAGGGCTGCTGCCACCCATTCTCCTCCCTTCCAAGGCTTTCTCCTTCCCGCCGAGATCTCTCAGTGCCCTTTTCCAGCACAAATCGAACTGGAATCCTCTACCCCTGCTCCCAGCCAGACCAGTACGCCTTCTGGAGCTGTCTCAGAGACAACCCAGCCAAGCACGAGGGCTCTAGGGAAGAGGGAAGGTCTGAAGGTCTCCATCCTCAGGAGTCTGAAGATGAAGACCAAAGAGCAGCCCTGCAATGGCCAGGGCTGACGGGTGACATCCCTGGGACAGAGTGTCTCCCTGTTTTTCATCCAGGTAGTGACAGTGACTGGGCACGACATTCCCCTTTACCCAGCTCTGCTCCTGCCATCCTGAGGAAGACTCAACTCCCAGCCCCATAACTGGGAGCAAAGACTCACAGGGCTCGACAATACAACCTTCCCAGGAGCTCAGCCCAGCTGGTGGATGCAGCTCCCAAGAAGCCTCAGACCAACCCTCCGAGACCAAGAAACGCTTCTTTACCACACCTGAAGTGAACACCCTGCCCCTGCTCAGCCTTGGTGGCTCTGGGACAAGCTCTGGGACAAGCTCTTGTGCAGCTTTTAAGGGACAACTCATGGAGGAGCGTCCGAGAACATGCCCTGGCAGCAGATACTGCGTCTTCACTGTGTAAACCTTCCATCCACCGTGGCATGGAACCAGGGTGGGGAGAGGGGCTGATGCTCTGTGCTCCCCAGCTCTGTGGAAAATGCAGATCTGGGAATCTGGTCCTTCCCTGGTGAGGAAGGAGCTGCTTTGCGGCTGCTCTCCGGGAGCCTCTTCTCCTCCACCAGCACCTCAAAGCAGAGCTCTCCCCGCGGTGAGCAACCCGGCCTCTTTGTTATATTTAAGGAAGGGCCAGGAGGAATTCCAGGGATTTTTTTTTAGCAAGATAAACAGAACTCTTGACCTCTTCCATAAAAAAAAAAAAAAGAAAGAGAAAGAAAGAGCGGGAAATGCTTCATCCTAANAGAAAAACAGAAATCTTGACCTCTTCCATAAAAAAAAAAAAAAAAGAAAGAGAAAGAAAGAAAAAAAAAAAATGAGCAGGCACTGTTCCTGGTGGGGACTGGGCTGGAGCCCGGGGAAGAAGGTGCTGGGGGAAGAGGGAGCCTGGGGAAAAAGGGGAAAGGAGAGCAGAAGCAACCTTCCTTCCTTCCTCACCAAGGAGTTTCTTCCACCAAAGAGCAGTGAAGGTCACCAGAGGCACCGAATAACGCCCGGTGGCTTCCCCAGGGGAGGACCAGGAGGGTCTGGTGGTGACGTGGAGAGTCGGGGCCGGGGGGGAGAAGACCAAGACCGCCCCGGAATGAGCCGGGGAGGGGAGAAGGAAGGGCTGGGAAGGAACTTACTGCTGAATGGCGGGTTCATTTCTGCTTCCCAGGGCCGGGCTCCATGTCCGGGGACGCTCTCGCGCCCCTTGCCTTCAGCTCACCCCAGGCGGAGGGCAGGAGAAGGAGGGTCGCAGGCTCCACACATCCCACCCCAGGGTGAAAGGGGGTGGGGGGACACACAAGCCACACACACAGGCCGGTTTCTCCCCGTGGAAGTGGAGATTCCCACCTTGCTCTCTCCCTCTCTCTCTCCCTCTCTCTCTCTCTCGGTCCCTCGCTCGCTAACACCCACCACCACCACCACCACCACCCCCCCCACCACACACACACCCCTCCTGGCCAAGACCAGCAGCTGAACAATAGGCGAGAAGCCGAGGGATATTTACTAACTGATAATCTCCCCACGTATTGCAGCCGCCTGTTTTCTCCCCTCTGATAAAGATTTCAGCACCAACCACTTTCCCAGAACAAAGGAGGAGGCGGGGGGGGGTNATTATCATTTTACCACCCCCACCCCCCCACCCTCCACCCTTTCTCTTGCTTGTTTTCTAAGCGCTTACCGTTCACCTGCTGGGGGGAATAGGCTTCTGATCCAGAGTCCGGGGGGGAATCAGGTAAAGTGCTGCAGAGCCATGGAGAAAGAGAAGGGAAGGTCATTTCAAACCAGTTTCCAGCAAAAACACTAAGTCCAGTTTGATCCCAGCACCCTCCAGGCTCCGGTGGGGAATCCCAGGGGTGCCTGCAGCAGATCCCTTGTCACCCCAGGGGTGAGCCTGGGGCTGTCACCGCTCCTCACAGCGGGACCTCGGGAGCAGGGACACTTTGTTGACCTTCTGAGGAGACCTCCAGTTAAAAGAAGCCAACCAGAAGTTTATCCATCCCCTCGAGAGAGACCATGCACATCATGGTGGGTAAAATGGGAGGCGCTGGGGGAGCTGGGCTGGGAACTGGGATCTGATGCCCAAAAGCCAAGGTTCAGGGGATGGATCCTGCCCTGTGACCTGTACCCACCTGAGCACCACCACAGCTGCTGGCTGTACCACCTTGGCTCTACCCCAACCTCACCAGGACTGCATGGTGCCACCAAATAAAAGGGGGAGCTCTCAGCTCCCACAGCTTGGGGACAGCAGGACCAAGGACCAGCCCTGTCATGCACTGCGGGGAGCCGTATAGCTCCTCCATCCTTCCTTCCTCTACCCAGAGCCAGCACAGACTCCAGGCAAATGGGCTCTTCAACCATTTTTGCAACCACCTCCTTGGAAATTCATCTCCATTCATTTTCCTCCTTTCTTTTTGCAGCCTCCTCCACACGCATCCCACCGCAGCAGGAGCTGGAGCCTCGCACACCTCCAGGCCGAGGTAGAACTTCCACCACAAGTAGAGGGGCTTGGCTGTCTCAGACGCTGGTTCCACTCTAGTAGAAGCACTTTGGAGCTGAAGTGCATGGAAAAAAGTTGAGGCCCTTCTCCCAGCCAGATTGAGCCATGGTCACTGGAGATGGGCAGGGAGATGGTGGCTCTGGTGGCTGGAGAAGTCATTGCCCATGCCCTAGAGAAAGGCTCCCTTCACTTTAGCTCTTGCAGCGTCCTCTGTCCCTTGGAGAACCTTGGCAGGGAGATTCTGCCCATTCATATCCGCCCCATCACCAGTGACACACAGCCCAAAACCTCACCAAAGCCTGCTCCATCAAAAACAAACAGGGCTGTTGTCCTCCCCACCTCCTGACACCTCGTTCCTCATCACAGGGGGATCCTTCCCCATTCCCTCATCTTACACCATCGGCTTTCGTGGCTGCAAGCTTATCCTAGACAAACTGGTGCTTCTTGGATGAAAGTTGGCCCAAAAGCAAACAAAGCCCTTAGAGATGCAGGGAGGAAACTCTGCTCCTGATGGCACCCACAGCTACAGCTGCCAACCAGGGCACCCACCAGGACCTTCTTGCACCAGCCCAAGACCCAATAAATGGGTTCTCCGTGGTAAGTGGTACACAGCTGGAGAGGGAGGAGGTAGGGTAACCCCAACAACGAGCCGTCACCACCCTTCCCTTGTCCTCCACCTTCCCTTGTAGCACTTTCCCACCACTCCCCTCCTATGCTTGGGCTGGAACATCTACCACCAGCCTTATTTCCAGGCTCCTTGCCACGCTGGCCACGACCTTATACTGTATTTCCCATGAATTTATCTGGTTTGTGCCTCAGCAAGCCACGTTTTGGCCAATAACAAGGGCCCAGGAAAATTCAGGGAATGATGGAGGCTGGAAAAGGCCTCTCAGAAGGAAGGTGGAGACAGAATTCACACAGAGAGGTGCTGTGGGTGTGCCCAGCCCGAAGGAAGAGTTTGTTGGTATCCAACACGTGAGACATCACTCCTCCAGGAAAAGCCTAGTCCAACGGCAAAGATGCTGAAGAAATGCTGCCATCAAAGCTGACCCAGTCCATCTGCATCCAAACCGAGGTCTCCACCTCTAAGAGCAAGTCATGATCCTTCCTCACGACCTGGAGAACGCATGAAGAAGTGACAGGACAAGCCACCACGTCATGCTTTTGGGCATGGTTCCTCCTAAGCTGCAGGTAGCCTTCTGGGTACGCAGCAGAGGAGAACTCCCCGCTCTGGGAATAGGAAAACAAAGGGTGGATTTTCTTTAGCTTGTCTCTTTCTGGAAGATCTTTCCAAGTGGATCCAAAGGGCATCCCAAGGGAGATGCGTTATGGCTGAATCACTGGCTCAGCACGCTGGAGGCTTCCAAACCTGGGGATCTCCACGCCGTACTTGCTGACAACACTAGAGGGCTCAAAGCAGAGGGAGTGAAACCAGCCCAGGAGCTCGAAGAGTAGTTCTGGGGCCATCCACCATCTTCACTTGAGAAGGCACAGAGATGGGCAGCGCAGAGAGCGTGCCAGGGCCACCCATCATGGTTGGATCATGGCACAGCTCCCCCTGGTACAGCCATGGCCAACTCCTGATGAATAAGCTGCTGCACACTTTGATTTTCATCTCTCCAGCTCCAGCTCATCTTCTTGTCCCACTCACTCTGTGACTTTTGCCCAGAGAAGCTGTGGTTGTCCCATCCCTGGAGGGGTTGAAGGCCAGGTTGGAGGGGGCTTGGAGCAACTTGCTCTGGTGGGAGGTGTCCCTGCCCAGGACAGGGGAGGGGTGGAATTAGATGATCTTTAAGGTCCCTTCTGGCTCTAACCATTTAATGATTCTGTGACTGTAGGAGAGCAGCACAGACCCAGGGAGATGCATGAGAAGGAGGAGACCAGACATGTTCTTCCCTTTGGGTCTCCAGGCACTAAAGCTTTATGAGTTCCAGCTCCTACCCTAGACACCACAAAAGGGTCATATCCTCTCAGCTTGCTGTGCCTACCAACATGCTCTCTACTCACATGGTCTCTGTCCCTTTGGCCAATGTGCCATGTGCCTGTGCTCTCCCAGCCTGTCAGGGTCATTCCCTTCCTACCTCTTCCTGTTTCCAGAGAGCAGGAACCACATCTTTTCTCCTCCCAGGGCTAATTGTCCAGTTGAGTCCTTCAGCAATGCCAAAACCTGGTTCATCCTCTTCCTCTTCACAGGGACATCCAGAGCGCGTTGCAAAGGAGCACAAATCCAGCTCAGATGCCACCTAATCTTCTCCTCTTGAGTAGAGTCTTTACAACATCAGGCCAAGAGAAGTGCATTTCTCTGCCCAACTTAGTCAACACCTTCCCCTGGGACAGTCACAGGAACATCTTGGAGACTGAGTTTTCTCTTGTTGAAATTTGTTCTGTGTCTCTTCCTTCTTAAAAAGTAAAAAAATACAACACTCTCCCATCATGCACTGGTAGGTGTGGCGCATCCACATCCTGGTCACCCAGAGCTGGTGGCTCCATCACCGCACGCAGACATGGAGGGACGTCACTGAGTCTCTCCAACTCCATGCCCACAGACAAGATTACCAAAAATACCTCTCTGGAAACTTCAAGACCTTCATTTGTGGAAAAAAAAAGCCACGGTGGGACAAACTCTACCAACCCTCCAGGCCCCACCAGCCTGGAGGACCACCTATCCCACCACTTGCCCTTCTTCTGCCACCCCAACCCCACTTACCCAGGTGCGTAGGAGGCCTTGGGCTCTGATTTGATTGGAGGGACCACGCTGTTTAGGCAGTGGCCACCAAGGTAGCCCTTGGGCACCACCATGCCATTGTTGTTATTGCAGTTGAGGTGAGCACCGTAGCCGGGTCCGCAAGGGTTGGCCAGAAGAGGACCATGTCGGATTGGGATCTGGCTGCCCGGGGGAGGAAGGTGGAGGGAACTGCTGGAAGAGGGGTTGGTCACATTGGCGACGGAGCCGGCAAGAGGCGCGTTGATGGTGGTTGAGCTGGAGGGCTGGGGCTGCGCGTAGCTGGCTGAAGCGGGGATGTCGGGGAAACAGCTGGGAGAGAGAAGGGGGACAACCTCAGCGGAGGGACAGGGAGATGGGGCTTTCTGCCCACCCTTCCCCTCCCTGGTGGCAGGGATGGAGCCACTCAGGTGCTGGGGGACACCCGGAAAAACAGCAAAGCAAGCAGCATTGTGGTGGCACCAGCAGGAGTGTACAGGGAGGCGGGTCCATCACTGGGGTTGGTGGGACTGGTCCAACACCAAGGGTGCAAAATGCACCTGTGGGGATGTTAAGGTGGCCGGGACACCAACCTCGAAGCTTGTGAAGACAGCAGGGTCTGCTCACCATGCTTCAGCTCACAGAATAGCACAGGGGAGGCCACTTTGTCACCTCAGCCCCAAGGTCCTGCTCCCAACCCTGCAGAGCAGATCACCCTGGTTGCTACCTATGTCTGCTCCCCCCCTGGCTTTGCCAGCACACGGGGAGACCCTGCCCTTCTCCACACTCATGTCCTGCTGGGGATTGAATCTTCCACACTGTGCTCCCAGACCTTGCTTTCCCGTGGCTCAAACTCAGGGAAAGTCTTGAGGGGACAGAAGAGACGTGGGAAATTGGAAGGCAAGAAGCCAGGAAGAGACAGGAGGAAGAACTGGGAAGGAGTAAAGGAGCAAAGAGTGTTGAGAAGAAGAGATTGAGAAGGACAGAGGAACATCCAGGGTGTGCAGTGACTTCCAAACGATTCCTCCAGTCTCAGGGCTAGAAATTGCTTGATGTCTCAATGTCCCTCCACAGAAAACAAGAGAGAAGACAGTTCCTGCTGTGGAGCAAGGGAAGCACTTACATATCTGGCGAGTCCTCCTTGCTGATGTACTCTTCCAGGATGCTGGTGTCGATGTTGGATGGTTCCAGCGCTCCATTAATGTCGTGGCCTGCAAGGGGAGAGGAGGGAGAAGCGTAACCTTTGAGAAGGATGCAAAAGGCCCTTGTTTGCAGGTCAGAAAAGCCAGGGGACCTTTGCCAAGTCAAGAAACTGATCCGAGAAGATCAGCAGATCCTTCAGCTTGAGGAGTGCCAAGTCCATCCCCAGTGTAACAGAGAGTGTGGGACAAACCACAGTGGTGGCACTACCCAGGAAGCTGGACACCCAGGTGGGGTTTGTCCATAGCAGTCTTTGAGCCTTATTTGAGCTGAAGACCAGCTTTAAGAGACGTGGGAGAAGGAAGATCATGGGGTCAAGCCTGAGCTGTGCAAGACCCATTGTTCCATAGAACACCAGAGCCAGGTCTTGCCCAACCACCACCACCAGCAGCTTGGTGCTGACGTGGCCTGTGAGAGCTTTCTCAGCGAAGCTTTGGGAGCTTTGGGCCTTGGTGGGGCTGATGGAGGGTCTCCATCCAGGAGGGACTGATCCCTGCAGAGCTGGTGGGCTCAGGGGGTGCTCTGGGAAAGCTGGTCTCCTTCCCTTTGGACCCTCTTCTCACTGGAATTTCTCCATGACAGCTCTGGATCAGCTCCCAACCCCGCCAAGAGCCCTCCTCCATCTCCTCTCCTTCGGCAAGAGGTGGACTTCCCTCTCCTTTCTCCCGGAGGGCTCCTCCTCCTCCTCCTCCCCTCTCCCGTTCTGGGGAAGCTGGGGCTGGGTTTTGTTGACAGAAAGTGCTTTCTTTATCTGTCTCTCTGAAGTGGGAGTCTGCAGCCCTCTGGGGTCCGTGCCAGCCCTCGGTGCCAAAGGCTGCCAAGAAAATGGAAGAGAAGGCCCAGCTCCCCCCTGCCCGCTCCCATCCCACCCCACCCCACCCCAGCCCCGTCTCTTCCCCACCTCCCTGAGCTCAGATAAGGTGAAGATGGCCCTTCCTGAAAGACCCTCGTGGGCTCCAAGTTGAAGCACAACATCCCTCACCCAGGAGAAGACCCTGACCCTTCGCCTCTCCCCCCTCCTTGTGCTTGGGGAAAGGTCAACCACTCAAGCGCAAACCCCCAAACGGGGGGTTTTTCAGCCCACCACCAGCCAATTGCAGCTCTCTCTCCTCTGCAAATCCCTTTCATACCAAGACAAGCAAATCGGCAGAAATAAATCCAGCCAGGAATTCTGCCAACCGGACAGGGGTGTGTGTGTGTGGATGGAGGGATCTCTCTCTCTCTTAGTAACCCTGGCTAGAGGGGAACAGACCTGGGTACCCATTCACTGGGGGCATGGGGGGTCACCTAACCCTTTGTGTACCCAGGGGACTTGGGGGAGAAGGTGGTGATGCTCTCCCATAGAATGGTTTAGGTTGGAAGGGACCTTAAAGACCATCCAGTTCCACCTCGCTGCCATGGGCAGGGACACCTCCCGCTAGACCAGGTTGCTCCAAGCTCCCTCCGACCTGGCCTTGAATGTGGAAGGATGTATCTGGAGCAGGGACACACAATGCTGCCACCATTGTGGCAAGAAGAGGAGGTCTTGAGTGGTGCCAGGACCTCGCTTCTACAGCTGCACACCCCAGGTCAGCACATGGGGACTCCTTTGTGACAGCCACCTCCTCTCCCAAAGCTGCAGTGATGTGGTAGCAACCACACTGTTGTCCTGTTTGGAGGTGGGGTGACACTACAAGAAAGACATTGAGGGGCTGGAGCAGGTCCAGAGAAGAGCAACGGAGCTGGTGAGGGGTCTGGAGAGCAAGTCTTATGAGGAGGAGCTGGGGGTGTTCAGCCTGGAGAAAAGAAGGCTGAGGGGAGACCTTCTTGCTCACTACAAATCTCTGAAAGGAGGCTGTAGCCAGGGGCAGGGGGATTGGTCTTTTCTCCCAAGGAACAGGTGATGGGACAAGAGGAAACAGCCTCAGGTTGCACCAGTGGAGGGTTTGGATGGATATTGGGAAAAAAAATCCTTCATGGAAAGAGTTGCCAAGGCTTGGAGCAGGATGGAAGGTGTGGAGTCACCATCCCTGGAGGTATTTAAAAGCTGGGCAGATGTGGTGCTGAGGGACATGGGTGGTACTTCGGGAGGTTTTGGGTTGATGGTTGGACTCAATGGTCTGAAAGGTCTTTTCCAACCACAAAGGATTCCACGATCCTATAACTGGAAGAGCTCAGGGATGGCCAGCACCACGAGTGCTAGTGTCCCTTGTTCATCCCTGAGGACATCTGCCATAGCCTGCACCCAAGGCTTCACCACACGTGGCTCTACTGAGGCACTTCTTCTACAAGGGGCCACTCCTCGACCGCTGTGACCCCTTAACATCAGCTGAAGCTCTTCTGCCAGCGGGTGAGTGTTCCCTCCTCTCTGCTGCCTCCCTCTTGGCCAAAGACAACATGCTATAAATCACAGGATGAGTTTGGCAAACAGCCGCCACAAAAAGCTACCAGAAAAACCTGTCTCCATCCCAAGTTCTGGCCGTGGGACCCAGGGTCAAAGAAGCAAAAAAGGCACTTCTTCACCAATTTTGCTGCCTTCCCACAAGGTACTGAGCCCGTCTGAGAAAAGTTCTCAAGATGTTTGACCCCAGTGGGTTTCCCTCACGCTTCCAAACTCCAGGAGCTTCCCCATGGTTGAAGAGGAGCCAACAGGAGGCCTTCAACAGACAGGGGTGTGCTGGGTTTTCCTATTTCCTTGCTATCTCCTCTTAAAAGTCACCTTCAGGAGCCCTCAGAAGAGACCCAGGAGAAGGAGGAGATAAGCACTGTGACGCTAGAGCTGCGTCAGTTGTGCTGCTGCAGAGCTGAGGGGCGATAACAGCCGTGGCCACGCATGTGCCATGGAAAGGGACACCGAAAATCACCGAATGGTAGACTGGTTTGGGTGGGAAGGGACCTTCCAGACCACCCAGTCCCACCCCCTGCCCTGGGCAGGGACCTCTCCCACCAGCCCAGGTTGCTCCAAGCCCCCTCCAACCTGGTCTTGATCCAATAAAATGAAAAATCAAGGCTTTTCCTCTGCCTGGGGATGGAGGCACCTGTGCCAGGCAATATTGGGACGTTGAGGCAGTGGGTCTTACTGGCAAAGGAATGTCCCACCACCCCGAGGTTCCAGGCAGGCTGGGCTCTTACCAAGGGCCAGCTTAGGTGATTAATTAAAAGCTAATACTTCTCCATTGGAGTCACGAGCTCCTCACGACACCACCAGCGTTCCCTCCCCCCTCCCAAGTGGGGATTAGGAGGGAGCAGGAACCCACCCAAGAGGGACCTTGGGAAGCTCTGCAGGAGATGGACACCCTCCCCACGCACGTGCAGCTTCTCCTCCCAGTGAAAGAGAGATGGAAGAAGCTGTGAGATGCCCCGTGCTGCCAGTGTTCATCTTTTCCACCCCCTGCCAATGACCACGGCTCTGCACCAGCCCCAGAGAGAACCCAGGAGGTCTTGCCACCCTTTGATGCCCCCTGAAGCTCAGCAGGATGAATTCTGCCCTAGAGGAACAAGCCAGGGGAGGTGCTGCCAGCACCCAACGGGCACCATCTCCCAAAACCCTCCTCTCCACAAACACCCCAGGGCGGGAGGGTACCAGCACTGGGTAACTCAGCCGTTTCTACCACGCCAACCTCCCCGGGGGCAAAACTCTTCCAGGACAACCTTCCACTTCCAAACTGCTGCGAAGAAACTCCCAAACCTGCCAGGTCCCTCAGTCCCATCCTCCTCTTGCCCCCCTGCCGCTTCCTCCAGCATCGCTAACCCGCTCTCACGCTCCTCCATCTGCTCCACCTTCTCACCCCACCTCACCCAAAGGCTTGAGGAGATACACACACACACACCCCCCTCACCCAAAGGCTTGAGGAGATACACACACACACACACACACACACACCCCCTCACACACACCCCACCCTCCCCAAAAAGGAGTAAACTTTGCCTGAAGAACAAGAAGATGTTAAACCCACGGCACCCTCCTCCTGAGCGGAGGCCCCAGTACGTGTGAGAATGTCAGGAATCCCAATGTTTGGACTGGTTTTCTCTGCCTTCCCCAAACCCTCCAAACACCACTGCCATCCAAACAGAGGTGCTTCTTCCCCACCATCCCATCCCGTCCCCCCCACAACACCTTTCCCTGCTCCCACGGCGTTGGGGTTGCCAGCTCGTCCCTCCTGGTGACACGCTCTCGGCTCAAGAACTTGGCTACCCCCCACACCTCCACCCCCAGGTCCTGTTTTCAGGGAGTCCCAGCCATCAGAGATGGACCACAGGGCTCTGAAAGGGTTAACGGAGCCTGGCCCCCGCCAGTCGTCATATTTACGGGTCTGAGAGATTAAAAGCAGAATTTACCCCAAGTGATAGGCTGATAAGTTTATGGTATTTCTATTTATAACGGTCCCTCCCCCAACTCTTCTTGCCCTGTCTTCTAATCGCCCATAATCCTGCCTGGGTCACCTGGGGGTGGGAGGAAGGGAGGGAGGGAAGGAGGGAGAGAGGGAAGGAGGGAGCTGAGGAACTTCATCCTGGGATCCGCTAACGAGAACCAGATGTGGGAACCTGGAGATGACAAGGAGGTCAACTGTATTCACGGGCTGGGGGACGTCAGCAAAGGGTTGAGATGGGGGGGGGTGGGTGTTGGGGGTTGGAATGGGATGACCACAGCAACGATGAGGAGGAAGAGGAGAAGCTCTGCCAAGCCCAGAGCCTCCCTGGGACACCAAAACCCAGGTACCAGAGAGCGAGTTTTTGTTCTGGGTTGTGGGTTTCAAGGGTTTCCTTCCAAAGGAAGCACCGTGCTCCGACCCAGGGGCTGGGGAAGGTGGGGAGAAGGTGACCACGATTAAGATGAATTGAAAGCCCTAGACCACCCCCTGCCAATGACCACGGCTCTGCACCAGCCCCAGAGAGAACCCAGGAGGTCTTGCCACCCTTTGATGCCCCCTGAAGCTCAGCAGGATGAATTCTGCCCTAGAGGAACAAGCCAGGGGAGGTGCTGCCAGCACCCAACGGGCACCATCTCCCAAAACCCTCCTCTCCACAAACACCCACAGAAGCCACCACAGCCAGGATGGGGACAAGCATCTCTGGTCAATGGGCTTTGGAGGAACCCAACTGACTTGCCTTCAAACCAAGGGACAAGCTGGGCAGTGCCCAGGAGAGGGAGCAGCCCATGGGAGATAGTGCCACCAGCCCTTCACTTCGATGTCCTTGACCTACAGATGGGCCAGGTCCCTCACCCCGCTGCATGGAAACCTTCCCCTGAAACCTGGGTGCAAAGCACAGGTGGCTTGGGGAGCCATCAGGGGACAGGAGGGAGCACAGTGGGGACAGGAGGTGGGTGGAGGTGGTGCTGGTGGCACAGCGCAGGCAGCTGGGGAGCCTGTGGCTTTTGGGATGGTCACTGCCACCAGCCCAAGGTGCTCTGCTTAATGCCCTCCTCCTTACACCAAGTACATTAAGGCAGGGTGCTTATGGGGAAACTGAGGCACAGAACACCTCAGTGACCAAACCACTGCTAAACATGGTGGCAAACCCAAGATATCCAGCAGGTCCATGGTGGAACAGGACCAGGAGAACTCAGGAGCTCCTGGCTGATGGTCCTACATGGGAAGGTGCCACGTGTTTCCTCTTTCAGTGGCCCTCCAGCTCGCACTTGGTGCCGAGCGTTGGTGGGGGACACAGCTGAGCAGAACAACCCCATGCTGGGCATGAAGGCCCACCAGCCACCACCTGGTAGGAGGCGGTGGAGCTCAGAAGCCCACCCCGCCGAGGTGAGGAGCAGATCTCCCCGTCTCCAGGCACGTTCCCCTGGCCGTGCAGGAGGGGTTGTGCAATCGGTGGCTGCCGCATCGGCACATTCCCGGGGCCTCACGCTGCTCAGCACCCCCTTCAGCTTCCTCCCCTGTTTATCCTTCGCTCCTGGCGGATTGGCCGCCGGCCTGGCCACGAGCACCAGGAATCTGTGCCCGTGGCTGGCAAACCAAACACGGCCTAAGCCCAGGGAGCTGCGGGGCTTTGGAGCTCCACCTTCAGAGCTTCGGGTGCTCGGCTTCAGCCCTGCTTCTCCACCTCCGTTGGCAGGAGCCTGGCGGCGGGCAAAGCCTGAGCAGCACCCGGTGTGGCATCCCTGCTTCACTCTGGATGGAGACAGAGTCCCCTCCCATCCTGCCTGGGGTGGGACACAGCAAGGAGCCACGACAAAATGAGGACAGGCTGAGAGGGTTTGGGGGGGCTTCACCCTCGAGAAAAGAAGGCTCCAGGGAGACCTTGGAGACCCTGCCAGTCCCTCCAGGGGCTCCAGGCAAGCTGGGGAGGGACTCTGGGTGAGGGAGGGGAGCCCTAGGAGGAGGAGGAGGAAGGGTTTGACCCTGCAAGAGGGGAGATGGAGCTGAGATGTGAGGAAGAACTTCTTTGGGGTGAGGGTGGTGAGAGCCTGGCCCAGGTTTCCCCGAGAAGCTGTGGCTGCCCCATCCCTGGAGGGGTTGAAGGCCAGGTTGGAGGGGCCTTGGAGCCACCTGGGCTGGTGGGAGATGTCTCCCCATCATGGAACTGGATGATCTTTAAGGTCCCTTCGAACACAAACCATTTTATCATTCAATGAAAATCCTGTCCCCGCTCAGAGGCTTGGCTGCCACTGAGGAAGAGCCACCCACGGGGACACAGCTCCTCTCGTAAGGGGCACAAAGACCATCTCCCCATCCATCACTCCATGTGCCCAACCCTGGGCTGCCCAGAGGGTACAGACTGGGGGAAAAGATCCTCCCTGGCGGGAGGGATGGCGACTCCACAGCCCCTGCCTTCCCCCCAGACTCCGGCCCGGCATTCCTCCTTAATTAATGCTCTTTATTACCTGACTGTAACGATAACCAGTCACTCCCAGCAAAAAGGGGCTCCTGTAACCCGAGTGGGACGCCAGACCAGACCATTCCTCCGTCTCCCCCAAAGCCCTTTTGGGACCACCCCGGAGTGAAGCCCCAGCTGCCCGAGGCTCTGAGAGGGGCCCTGGACCTTCTCCCTGAGCGTTCCTCCATGGTGTGAGCCCCTCCTCACGCCAGCCCCCTCCATCATCTGCCTTCACCCCTTACCCCAGTGCAGCCTGTGGGAGAAACCTCTCCCTGGGGTCAATGCAGACAACGGCTTGACTTCAGGGACCTTCACTCCTAAACACCAACACCGAGGAGTTTCAGACAAATAAGGACACCCTTCTCTCACACGCATGCCCCCTCCTATCACAAAAGGTGGGACCGTCCCAATCAATGCCACCACCCTTGTGTCCCATCCCTGGGGACATTCCCTTTGCTGGCCCATCACCAAGGATGGCCCGAAGCCATGGAGCAGCTCAGCATCCCCCGTTCATGCTGGAGCAGCACCCCAAAGATCCAAAGTCACACCAGAAACACAGCCAAGGTTGAGCTCTGGGGGTCTGTGGGGCAAGAGCCTGGGGGAAAACACCAAACTCAGGGCTAAGAAGATGGGGGGTTGTGAGAATTTGGGCATTACCCAGGACCTGGGGGCTCCAAGGACCTTAATTTGGGTGTCACATATTTGAAAGGAACTAACGAATGCACTGAGAGGGGCTTTGAACAAGCCCCCCAACACCTCTTCCATGGAGGGGCCAGGACTCTACCCAGCCCAGCCATATCTCATTCTTGGTGAGTTCCCAAACCTCTCCCACGTCTCACCCCACTGCAACCCCTCGCTCCTGAGAGGAGAAACCATCCTGCATCAGCTCGGGTGGGATGGAGATGCAGGACTGGAGAAGGAGTGGGGCTACAGCACTGGTGGGATTTAGCCAAAACCCCAGATTTACCAAAGTTACCCTTCAGCCCAGCATCCCAAGTCAGCAGCACCATCCCCACCAGCATCTCCACCTCCATGGGAAAGTCTCTTTTGCCCTCACACAGGCCCACAACTCCTTAGCTTACATGCATGGAAGAAAATACCTGACAACAGGTCCTTGGGGCAAGCTGGGAAGTGTCTCTAACACCTAACGTAGCCCAACCTGGTGTGGTTGGAGGTGTCCCCCCATCATGGAACTGGATGATCTTTAAGGTCCCTTCCAACCTGAACCATTCTATGATTCCATGATAATGCCCTCTCTCCACTTCCCGGGCCTTGGGGAGTACAAGGTGTGTGGTGGGAGACACCCCAAGAGTCACAGCAGGGCATGGGCGCTTCCCTAGAGGAGTTCCATGGGAAGTGGTGGGCAGCTCCACGCAGAAGACATGGCCCAGCCCCATCTTCCATCCCAAACCTTCCTGAGCCCTCTTGCTTCTCCTCCCTCCTTCCCTCTACCTTCTCCACACCTTCTCCTCTTCCAGCCCCTCTCTAATTCTCCCCCTCACCATGTCCCATCTCCCCTCGTCCTTGTCCCTCCCCAAGTCCCTTCCCCTTCCGACTCTCCACCCTTGTCCTTGGCCTCTCCTCCGCCCTTGCCAGCTGTGAACCTTGGCATGGATGGAGCCATTGTCCTCCGGGTACGGGGGCCGAGGAGGAGGAGGGGAAGGTGTGAGAGGGCACACAGTGGAGCGTTTGTGCCTGTCCCCGCAGCCCTCAATGCCCCGCTTGTCCATTCATGGCCCTAAGATGGCAGGAACAGCAGCACCCACACAAGCATGGCCATTTGGCGGGGTCCAAGGTGCCCGCCCAGGGGAGCACATTGCCCCGTTTGTTTGGAGGCCTGAGGAGGGACAACGCCGTTATCTCCCTTTCTCTGGGCTGAGGGTGGTGGAGGGCTGGCAGGGGGGACAAGAGGACCAGAGAAGGCCACTTCATCTGGCATCTCCCGAGGTCGGGACCACTGCAGGAGGCAACCTCTGCCACCCTTGCACCTTCTCCTGGTGTGAGCGACACGGGATTAATTTCTCTTTCAGTGAGCTCTCTTGGAATAAGAAAAAACCTGCTTTTTTAAAAGACTCTGGAGTCCGAATTTGTGGAAATATTTACTTTACAGATGGTTCTGGGACGGGGGATTCGAGGTCTCGGTGTTTTGGAGCTCCCCAGGTGTGGGCACGAGGAGGAGCAGGACCCAGGCACTTGATCCAAGCTGCCAATGGGGTTATTTCACACCATGGATCTCATATTCAATATAAATTAGGAAGTTTGATGAGGAGTTCCCTCTCTCTCTCTCTCTCTCCCTTGGTGGCCACCACCCTGAGAACCCCTTGCCCCGGAGTCCTGAGCCCTTCCCTTTCTCCTGAAGCCACAAGGGCTGTCCCTGCTCCTGGGATGGAATGGGCTGGGGACAGCCCTGGTGTATTTTGTATCGATATCAGGATCGATATTGGCTCTTTAATGCTGTTAATGTTAATTATTCAGTCTCATCCCGTTAAATCTGTTCACATTCCACCCTCTGGGTTCCCCCTTCTTTTTCCCCGATTCCCCTTCCCGGGTGGGGAGGACTCATCGGGTCCCAGAATAATGGTCCAAACGACAATAAATTGAGGTCCTCAAACCATAACACACCTCCACTCCCCGGCCCAGCAGGAAGATGGGAATGGGGAAAGGCTTTTTTTCCAGCACAGCCTCCAGATCTATAGGGTAAGACCTATAGATGAGCACTAGGTCCCTACCACCAACGGTGGCAGTGAAGGGCCACCAACACTGCCGGGCTCGTGGCTCCTTTTCCAGGTTCTTGAGAAACTCAGGTGATCCAGGAGCTGCTCCAGGGATCACTTTCAGCCCCGTTTGGAAACCACACACACATGGGGGTACTCGGTGGCTCGGAGCTGCCTCTCCTGGAAAACCCCTCCAGCAGAAAACAATCCTCAGGGCAGGAAGATTAATAATCAAACAGCAACAGAATACAAACTTCCAGGCAGCCAAGCATCTCCTGGAACACCATGTCCAGATCGGGCGCCTCGGTCCTCCCTTCTTACTGGGAGGCAACAAGGTCTCTCCTGTCCAGGAGCCTGGACAGCCTCCAGAGGAGAGCGAGCTGAAGAAAGCAGAGCAGTTTATCTCGATGGGACATTTGCCAGGGCTCGGGGAGGGCCATCCCTACTTGTGTGCAACCAACACCAATCTTCCACAAGCAGGAATGTCAGGTCATCAGGCCTTTCCTCCTTAGAATCACAGAATGGTTTGGGTTGGAAGGGATTTTAAGGATCACCCAGTTACACCTGGACACCTCCCACCAGCCCAGGTGGCTCCAAGCCCCCTCCAACCTGGCCCTCAACCCCTCCAGGGATGGGGCAGCCACAGCTTCTCGGGGCAAACTGGGCCAGGCTCTCCCCACCCTCACCCCAAAGAAGTTCTTCCCCACATCTCAGCTCCATCTCCCCTCTTTTAGTGTCCAACCCTTCCCCCTCATCCTGTCCCTCCTGCTCAGGGCTCATTCATGAGCTGATGGATCCTGCTTGGGAATTATTGTGCTCCAGAGAGAGGGATGGACCAAAGGGCTCAGTGGACACTATTTCTCTCTGATTTCATCCATCCTAAGACAACACCGACCATCACATCCACAAACTTTCAAGGTGCCCCTCACCCAACCCAGAACTCCTGACTGGAGAGGACACATCCTTCAGACAGATGCAACTCTGAATTAGGCTTTGGTTGATTAATTCAAGTCCCGAGGACGGTGCCACACAAATCCATTTCGACCCTTCATCTCCTCACCTTAGTTTACGTGATGTATCTCCAACCCCCCAAATACCAGGTTAAAAAGCCCTCTGCTCCAAGAAAGCCACTTTCATAGAATCATAGGATCATAGAATCCTATAGGTTGGAAGAGACCCTTGGGATCATGGAGTCCAACCATCAGCCCCACTCTACAAGTTCTCCCCTACACC
>VZTM01009200.1:0-15714 GCA_013400555.1 Jacana jacana
ATTAGGTTTCTCTCTGCCCAACTCTGAATATCGTGGAACTCAAGGCTTATACAAAGGTGATCCTCACATTCATGCCAACTTAAAACATGTCATCATTGTGCATATAGATGTAAATGTGTAAAATTTCATTTTATAACACCAGTAATACAACTTCAACACTTCAGTGTTTTACACGCTCATGTAAATACTGAGCAATAAAAATAAGTATAAAAATGCTAGGAACACTCAACATTAACTTGTCAACAACTGTGGCCAAATTTAAAGATACCATAAACCCAAACACCAATTAAATCTGACCATTAAAGACACATTCCAGAGACGGCAGTTTGAACATAATCATGTTTATGATATATTCCTGTAAGATGCAATGATTAGAATACTGGAAGCACATCCAAACTCCTCTGGTATGAAGCTACAACCACCTACACATTTTCAGAAATAAAACTAAAAGCAAAATCCATATATTTCCAGTAAAGACTTTAAAACTGCTTGTTGCACACAAACTCCATACACACCAAGGAGATCAGCCAGGTTCACAAGACACAGATGTTAAACAGTATTTTCTTGGATCACAGACCTTGTAACAAAATTCATTTCTCAGAGATACTTTTTATCAATTGAAGTGCTGCTCTGTCAACGTGTGGGAAAAATCATGATCGCATTCATTCAACTGAAGGGAAACATTCCACAAGGAAGAGAGACGGAGAATGTGAGCAAGTGCAGATGCTACTTCAGAAGACCATCTCTCAAGAAAAATACACATACATAAAACACATTATATTTTAAATATATTTTATCATCTTACAGACTTTAGGATTATATATATATATATATATATATTTAAATCTGTTACCTGCAAGCTTTTCAGATACATGAAAATTCTGCTGATTAATACACCCACAAAAAGAGATCAGGGGGAATTCTACTTGTTTTTTGTTTGTTTGTTTGTTTGTTTTTAAGATCAGTGCGAAATTTGAAATATTATGGTTATGTGCATTACTGTTCAAAGTTCATATTAACTGTTATTTCTTCAGAATTTTTAATCTAAATGAAATTCAAGAGTCAGGATTTCCCATATATGCTCAGTATACTTCTAAAGTTGTTGTGATGGTGAAGTTATCATCTTTTCTAACAAAGATAAAACTAGAACCTTCCCAGATTAATTGCACCTGTGATTTTTCAAATAGTTTCTGGTGAGGATCTTTCGCTTTTTTGAGTAGCCTGACCTTGATTGACAGCTTTGAACTTCAACTTCCTATAACAACTTATTTAAATTTAGCTCTAAATATGATCCCTGCCTGAAAAATGTGATGCGCTGTTGAGAACCTTATTTGGTGAATTAGAAAGTCATGCTGTGGAAAATAAAAGATGCATGAGCGAATGTAAGGCATACAAATATGGGCTGCAAAAATTTTAGGAAAATATTTGTTCGCTGAAGGAATGACAACAGAGCGCTAAAAATAAACACTAGAAGTCCTCCTCCCCTTTTTTAATAGCCTGCCTGAACAGCCCTTCATTAACTGAGTCAGTAAAGATTATGGTTGAGAAGATGCTGTTTTTATAAACTCCTCTTGTGCAGCTGCTATAATGCTATTTATACAAACAAACACAGTGATTCTAAGCCCATTTATCCTCAACATTGAGGTGGGTTCTATGTGTAGCATGTTTGCAGAGCAGTAGAACCAGAATACATAAGATGAAGTTGATTCCTCTCCAAAAAGAGAGGGAAGTACTATACAATCTGGGAAGGAAACGTCACAACAATAAATACAGTATATTTGCCATGTAAACTGAAATGTAACTACATAGGTATGGTTTACAATTCAAGTTTTGTTTGCTTCTTTTACAAATGCATGTTCCCAGACTATTGTATGCTAAAATAAAACAGTTGCACAGGACAGACCGACCAATTTTTACCCTGCATACTCATATCCATTTGGAAAATTTCACAGCAATTTCATGCTATCATCAAGTCAATCAGATAATCACTCTTCTCATATTGTATCCAGGGTACTGGACAGTGAAACTGTCAAATGGAATATATGTATAATATATCAAATGGAATTTTGTTTGTACTTTGTCTACGCAAGTAATTTCTTTCCAAAGTTCTTTTTCCAAAGGATTTGAAAAAGACTGATATCTAAAGAAAAACTTTTTCCTTTGTCCTTGAATTTGAAGACTCTCATTAAGTATATGAGTTTCAAATATGAAGATAAATGTAGAACCTTAGGATATCTTAAAAGAAATTTTATTTTAACCCTAGAAAATTAAAAACAAGTAGGTTCTAAAGCAATCCCTAAGAAAACAACAACAACAACAAAGGTGCATGCATTTCAACCTCTGAATCTGGACTTAGACTAGATCAGAACAAGGACTGCTACAGAAAGCTGCAAGCTCTGGATACTGAAGGAAGAAGCACTGGCAATTGCTCTCAAAAAGTTGATTAGATAATAATTTTTCTTAATAAGTTATCAATGGTACTGTCTATAAATAGAACTAAGTCATTTCATATGAAAGACTGAACAGCCCCTCCTTGCCTCTGATCTACATGACAGTTGATGCTAAAGAGTGAGCTATGAGTGTAAAGATAGAGGGTTATGACTACAATAGCACGGACAAATGAACAATTAGAACAATTTTCCTTCTGAAATAACAGAATTGATACAGTACTATTTCCTTTCTATCTTAACTTTGTATTTCGTGATAAAATTGAGTGATAAAGAGACAAGTGACATATAGAGTGCCCAATCTTTTCACTGAAGTGTATGCCTCCTCGTAAAACATGTCCCTTGTCACACTAATTTCACCACAAATGTTTGTAAATGTGTCTTTTACCAGAGGAAAGAGGATAAACACACAAAAAGCTTGGTGCTTACGATGGTAGAAATAGCTTCACAGGAACAGACAGTCTAATTAATTTTTTTATTGAAAGCTGGATTCTCTTTTTGGGTTGTCTCAGTAGATCTAAAAATGGTCCCTTTTTATATTCTCTGCCAGTCTCGTTAACACATTCTCTCCAACAGCTTCATACAGCCCTGCACACCGCTTATCCTGGCCTCAGAACAGTATTTAGAACCTCTAAGAAATTGTTTGCATTTTAGAACTGATGTTTGAATTAGCACTGTTTAACAAGAGACAGTAATAACACAAAGCTGAATCCTATGATAATTACACAGGGTAATTAAAAGCAATTACAGGCACGCAGCATTTCTGCTTTAGCTCCTTGTTCTCTGCAGTCATTTTGGATTCCATACTGAATATGTGATGATGGATTGTCTAACCTGATTTTAGTGATGCCATTACTTTAGTTCAGATACAAACACATTTTTATTTTACCTGGAACAGAAGGTTGTACAGGATGTATCAGCTCTGGCTGCTGGAGAGGATTGCCAAAATAGACAAACCACTCTTTTACCAAAGGACAGGCTCCACCTGAAAAAGACAGAATTGTATCAGTAAGTCAAACACAAGGATTGACAATAGTGTAAAAGTTGGAAGCAGTGGTGATCAGGATTTTAAAGTAAGAGGAGGCACTTCATAATTGCTTGTTTGCTCAGTTACTCTAAAAAGAAACCAATAAAAATTAGTATCTTTATGAAAAAATATCAGAAGAAATTAAGAGAGTTTGAATTATGTACTATAAACATGAGTCTGGAGTTGGGAATTGCAGCCAAAAAAGTAAGTACAAGAGCCCGTGGAAAGCATTTTAAAATGGCTTTCAGCCAGTTTCAGGCCTTCCCATTCCAAGGCAGTTCAGGAAGTTGTGGAGGCATCTGGCATAGCTTAGGCACCTACATGAGCTACCTCAGACTCTCTGGGCTGCTACACTGGCACATACGCAGGTGGTCCTTAATATGATTCTCCTCCCAACTTGCCCTGATATTTCCTGTGTCAGGGTTTGAGACAAAATCTTTATAAGGAGGCCTTGATGGCTATTTGAAAGCTGACAGCAATGGAGTCATCCCACCATCAGATGCAGAGCTTTTACAGTCCATTGTTCCAGACCTTTTATCCGGTATAAAGGGATTGTTTATGCATAATAGCTCAAGTGGCTTCCTACCCCTCAACCTCAGCTCTGCTCCAGCACCCGGTAAGGAGTAAGGTGCCTCCTAAATTAAAAATTTCACTACTTGAGCTGTTCATCTAACTACTTGATGCTTTAAAAAAAAACACACCAAAAACCAAAACACAAAAACAGCAACAAAAAAACCCAAAACACCAACCTAAAAAATGCAAATAGCCTCAGGAAAAAACTTAAGCTTTTAAGAATTTTTGCAATGCGGTCTATCCAATTTCCAATAATCAGCTCATAATTATTCCAATGCAAGTCTTCAAAAAAACTCCCAACCCCTTCATTACCATTAAAAATGGTGCTTCTGAATTCCATCCAGATTTTGCTTATGGTAACCATGTTGTATTGCCCTAAATTTCCATCCCCTGCAGTGTGGTAAACAGTATAAAGTAAACAGATTTAGCTAGTCCTGGGTACTTGAAATAGTGTTTTCAAATCTTTTCTGGGCAAATCTCTAAGCTTTTTTCCCCCTACTTTTTCCCTTTCCAGATTCACACAATTGCATCTCTAATTCCTTCCAGCTCTCACTCAGTGCCGAAGACACTGTTCTTAAAAATTCCTGCCTTTTATCATCAGTTCCAATCACCCTGTACTTCACTGCACAAGTATTTCTGATGCTACATGATGAACCCTAATAAAAAACTCCATCTAGCTTAAAACAAGCCAAATGGATCTCTCCAATGTTCTCTTTCCCTTCTCTACACCACTCCAAGAAGTTTGGTCAAGTTTATTTCCTGATCATATTCATAGCTCAGTGCTGCAAACAACTGTTGGCATGAATGAACAAGTAGTGTGCTACGGTGCAAGGGCAGAAATTCCTCAGGTGGCAGTTCCAGTGTCAGGGATAAGAGAGGGGGAGAACAACATAACAAAATCTGTTTTACGGCCTTGCTTCTTCTTCCTTCTCCCAATGAAGGTGAGTGATCGAAGGAGACCAACAGGTGGACTATGAGAGAACACTACACCTGGCTTGCCATGCTTCACTGTTCAAAAACAGGTGACATTAAGAACAAAATGAAAAATGGCTATATACTAGGGGAAAAAAAAAAAAAAAGCCTTAAACTGCACATTCCAGTAGCTGAATAGTCTCACATCTTGATTATAAATCATTCCTATGATAATGATATTTCATGAACAACCTCCTCCAATTTAATATCCCAAAGTCACTTTCAGAAAGATTCTGATGGTTTAGCACTCTATTTTAAGATTTATTATGTAAATTACTCTGCGTTATTCAATCTCTTCAGCTCAGCCTCCCAAATTTTAGTCTGGCTTCTTAAGAAAGCAAGCCTAATACAATTAGGACATCTGTCTTATAAGTAATTCATGAATGCACTGCTGTTTCAACTAAACCTGACAGAGAATTCAAATGTATTAAATTCGTAAACATTTTGTGAAACTGATGACTCAGCTGACAGAGAGATCTTATTAGGGCACCAACTGAAAGGCAGGAAAGCCAAGTTACCTGTTGTATCCAAACTTCAAATTCATTCATCCAAATCTGATGGCAAATCAATACACAAGTAGCTATGGAAGAGCTAGAGCTGAATAAAAAGGTAGATGGGATGTGAGGAGAGCAGTAGACAATAGGGAGCGTACTTGAAAACACATATATTGCAGGCAGGAGTTGTTAAGAGGGTGCTAGGAAGGAACATGGAAATACAAAAGCTTTGCTGAGGGGAAACTGACACATAGAGTTACTCTTTCCAAGTTCCACAATTCACAAGTTATAATAATGTCACTTGATTCCAAATGCCAGTGAAACACTACCTTTGTATCACCCGTTGAGCTGAAGCACAGTACAGAGAGACATTAATAGGAAACCTCTAGTTTTGTTTTTTTCACCAATGTGAATGTTAGTGCAGGACGTACCACCACATCAGCGCTTTTCACTATTGCAACCCGTTAGTAACAAAAGCGCATGCCTATTCACCTAAGTAGCCAAGCAAATATAGCTGAAAGCAAGATCCTGCAAACTGACAGCACATTAACATACCAAGAGCAAAATGGAGACATAGTTACTAAATGCCAACCCTCCTTGCATGGAAATAGCTCTGGAAAAAACCTGTAACTTTTCAAACTCTTTTCCCCACAGTGCACACACAGAATATCATCAGCAAAATTCAAAACACAGCAGTTCCTTTGTTTCATCAGGTTCTGAACAACCCGTGGAACAACCTGAACAACCCAGGAGGCCTAAGGACAATTGCAACTATGTGCAAAACACCAAAACATGAGACAGTTGGAAATACTGTTACGTGTGCTCCTCTGTGACTGTAACAATGCCAGCCCTCCTGAGTGGTCACTGGTGATAACTGGCAAGCATTCTGCTAATGGACTTTTTTTGACAGTGTCAAAGCGAGGGTCAGTCTGGCCTGCTAATGTTAGAACTAGGAGTGATGCCAGGACTTCCAAGAGCTGGCCATGGGCTTAGGCTACATTATACAACCTCCTAATTGGCAACAGTCATGCAGGTGCAGGTATTTCGACGGACTGTGCTAGTGCCAAAACCTGCCGGCTTTGTTCTGACATCTCTGCACACAAAAGAGAGCTTTGCTGGCCTATCAAGGTGCATTACTGTTATTTTCCCCTCCTTCTTGAATTGTTCCAATAGTACTGCTTTTCTAGGAAAGAAGCTAACAGTTGACAATTTATATATCACTACAGGCAATATTCCACTTAATAATCAGAAACAGCTCAGTTAACTATAAAGACACTTTTAAAATACGCAGGCAACAAATGCCATGTTATCAGGATCACCATCAACACTCTATTTATTTGTGTAGGGTCAAAAATAAGGCTGTGATTCTATTAACATTTCCATGTGTAAAGGTAGGCACATGCTTACCATATACCAAACTATGCCAAAGGGGTAGTAGCTTCATGAGCACTCAGCACTGCCAACTTTTACAGGAGACCATTGATTTGCTCATTCCCACTCCCTGCTATACCCTCAGGTTGTTTCACCACAGCTGTTTGTGGCTACACAGAGTCAGATGGGGAAACAGAACCAGGTTAGTTACCTGACTATAAAAAAGAAGGGAGGGAAGACAGAGAAGGGGCTATTTTCAGTATCTCAAACTAGGCCACCACGCAGCTGCACAAACTGCTGCACCAGCACAAGGGAGAGGCTCAACAGGGACTGAAATGAGTGGCTCTGCAGGAGAATTACTTAAACTAGCACTGACAGCAAAAGAAATGCTGATCACACTATAACTTCAGGCAAGGTGGCATGATTTATGTGGGTGATTTCAAAGGACATGACAAAATCCAGCTCCTATGAATTCTTGGGTCTCTTGGGCATATTAATTTGGGCAAAACTTGAACATGAAAGTTCCCTCTAAACATGAGGAGGAGCTTCTTCACTTTGAGGGTGGCAGAGCACTGGAACAGGCTGCCCAGAGAGGTGGTAGAGCCTCCACCTCTGGAGACATTCAAAACCCACCTGGACATGTTCCTGTGCAACCTGCTCTAGGTGGACCTGTTTTGGCAGGGGTTTGGACTAGATGATCTCCAGAGGTCCCTTCCAACTCCATATCATTCTGTGATTCTGTGTAATTCTATATTATACTATAGCCTACATACAGCATAGGTTACTTCTTCCCAGCCTACTCCTCATTACATTACCAAAAGCAGTCAGCTTGACCTCATCTGAGTGAAACTTCTCTTTAATTTTACTTTGTAAAGAACAAAACTTCCTTGTCAGTCTAGCAGCAGATTCCTAAAAAATAACACTGACATTTACTTATAAAATCCCGTACAGTTTCTGATTAATGATCTACACTCTTGACTTAGAAGCAACTATACACTGAAATAAAATATGAGCCCATGAACTACTAGGAAGAGATGTGATTAAAGCAGTTGGAGGTAGATACATGCATAGGAATGCAGATTTAATAGGGGTGCCCATTCTCTACCTACCTTTCTTGAAGGGTTAAGGATTGAGGGTGCACTATGATTTACTTTAGAAAATTATCTCTGGAATTTGAAGCATGAACTGAGAACAAATAATACATTACCTGTGGTTTTATTCTAAAGTAATTGTCTTAAAAGAAGACCTTTTTCACATCCAAATTATATTTTCAATGTTTCTAAAGTAATGTTTCTAATTTCAATTCTAATCATCTTCACTCGAGAACTACAAAGACTGTAACACAAATGCAAATCTTCCTACTACTCTGCCACCTTGCAGCAACAATCGTTAATTAGAAGTTTTGGTCTGGGTGTTTCTGAAAACATCAATGAATATCCTGCTGCTTAGAGGAATAAACAAAACCCAACCAAGTTATAATTGTCTACAAAACTTAGAGGCAGTAGGCCGAAAAATGAAAAATGACAGGTGTGCAGGATTACTGCTGAGAGTTCTGTTATTCTCTCCAAATGGCTACGTAAACTCTGATTCAGTTTTTCCTATTTTTTCCCATTATGGCACAACTTCAACCTCTAGCTCGCTGAAGGAAGTAAAGAACTTAATTACCTCTCTGTGCCTTTCTAGGCACATAGTTTGAATATTAGGTATGATGGCGGTGCACTTTCATCAGTAAAGCCATCACCAAGGAAAAATCAACGTATTAAAAAGAATAAAAGTGCAGTATATTTTTAATTTTCAACTATTTCCTAGAAGACACTGTAGCTAAAGATAATGTTTACTAATGGAAGTCTTTAGAACATAAAATTTGTCCAAGGATGTGAATAAAGAACTATCTGTTTTAAAGCAGGAGAACGGAAGCACAGATTTTTAAAAACATCTTATACCTGCTACAGAATCTGTTTACACCACTGGATAAGGAAATCATATTTTCTTGCACTTTGATGAAAGAACTAATAATCACTGGCATGACTACTTGCATTTGTGTTACTACAATAACTATATTTGACTATCCACTGCTCTTAAAATTGCAGACTTAAAATCAACAGAACACTGTAACAGTGCACTACTGTTTTGCAGAAGTGTTTTGCAACTCACTAATTCATTGGGAGTTACACTTAGCAAAGCTATATAAGGTTTCATATCCTCTCAAACTTTTAAAATCCTCTAAATGTTATTCTTTTGCTCAATCTTTTGCTCATTAGCACTTTCACAACTTCCCACTTAACAAGGAAAACCACCAAATTAAAAAAAAAAATCTCTTTAAAAGCTCTGAAATTAATCAGCATCTAGGAAAACTGCAATGTAATTGTCATATTTTCTCTCAATTCCTTAAGAAGTACACTTCATCTTCCCACAGTTTTTATCCTAAATGCCATGCTGATATAGCCACTGACACAATGAATTCAGGATTTCATGTTTCAAAATTGAAAGTATACTTGAGTAATGGTCTAAGCAGTTTAATTCTTACCTTTTCCAGATTCCAACAAGACAGAGTAAATATGTTGGCGAGCGGGGCGGTAGATAAGTGCCTGTCCAGATATCTCTGTATCACATTCATCTTCCAAAGAGTTGCTGCACTCAGTCTCTCCACTACTCAGGATATTGAAGATCGCATAGTTTTCAGATCGGATATGCTGTTCTTTAGCCAACTGTTTGTTCAAAGAAGGAAGAAAGCATTTATCTCCAAAATTAAAAACGATCAAAAGGTAACAAAATGTATTCATTGTTCAAGGAAATGGCACTTTATCAGTGGAAACAGAGGGAATGGCCAGGGAGGGAACAAGTGCCTATTCAAATAACAGCAGAACAGTATATTTTTAAACATCTTATCTTTATGTGGACAGGAATCCCCAGGAAAGCCATCATTGCATTTTTTAGCTTCTCCTTGAATTATTAAAACATTTAGGAGGAGAAGGGGGAGAGAGTTAATGACAGTTTTTTAGAGAGCAATTATTCTTAAAATGAATTCTGAATTCGGAAACAGAAAAATGAGCTGCCCTCCTTCAGCCACCTGAAAACCTATATTCCCTCTTTAATGAGTGAGGAAAGGCATGACAAAACCCAAACTTCTAACTTTATTGCAAGATGAACTACACAAGACAGCTCAGCTTCCTTCGTGAGCTGACTGCATAGTTTACATTGTGGTGAAATTAGAATACTTTACTTCACCACAGTTTTACTTTGCAATAACTCTTCCTTAAGAAAAGAAACACAATCTGCTTCAGTGAGGAAAACCAGGTCTGCAGGCTGTTGCTGAAAAGCAGAACCACAGCATCACCCAGGCTGCATATAAACCGTGCACTAGATGCAGATGCATCTCGCTACGAGCAACTTCAGTATCAACAGGGCCCCCTGGTCTGGAGCAGCTTAGAGGCAGAAGCAAAAAAGCTGCTCTCAGGCAGCACAGAATTTCAAGCAGTAACACCTGTAATCTGGACTGGCCAAGGGCAGAGCCAGAGACTTTCTACTTCACAATGTCAGACCAAAACTATGGGGGTGGTCAAAGAGCTGTGCAGAGCCAATTATTTCCATGGAGTGACACTAATAATAATTCTGCGGGACTCTGCATGCCGTATGGTGGGGAGGCACTGAAGTCTCTCTGCTCTGCATTCTGTACATGTGCCACACCGTCTCATTCATTCCGGTTGTGCCATCCATCCATTAAACTATCTCAGCCTTTTTCACTAGGAATTATCAGACCACTTTCCAGAGCCAAACTCACCATTTCTGCAGAATTCCAGTATCCACAATCCTGGGAACTCAGCAGGTCAAAGCTGCATTGAATCACTGGGTCATTACTGATCAAAACTAATCCTATTGAAACATCCTACCTCCAGAAGAAATTCTCACATGAGCATAAAATCAGTGGTAGGCTTCTGTATACAATGCCTATCAACAAACCAGTTTCTTACAGCAATAAATTAATGGTTGCCCTGGAAGAAACACTGCAGTGTCCCTAGTATACATAAACAATGTAATCCCTCAAATCTACTTTTGTCTAAAACAAAAGCAGAGTCTTCCTGAGCACCATTTGAATGAAGCATTGAACTATTTGATACAAACCACTGTCACAGATACGAGAAAATCTAGAGATAGTTTCTTGCACTTTGTAAATCTACACAGACACACTGAAAAACATACAAGCTGATTTCAAAAGTATTGCTGCATTCAGTGCTGTATCTTAAAAATATTTCTGATTCACGCACACAGTCAGCTCCAAAGCTATGTTCTTATTCCTGAAAGAAGCAGCAACCTGAGGCTATGTTGTCAAGGCTTGAAGTGAGCTGTGTATGTCACTTATGGGCAGTACAGACTATGTGCAAGGTAAGCAGAAATGCAATACAGGTTTCAAAATATGAAGCAAAGCACACACATTACATATACAAATATTTAAACACCTGTAACAAAAACAAAGGACAAGTTAACATGTCTATGACTTCGACTGTAATTTCCTTGGCCCAGAGACTAGCTGAACATAGGATTTATTCAGCAGCAGTGAGGCATTCTTCAATGGAGTTCCTAAACATTATTATTTTATTACAGCAGTAGCTCAGCATGACGCTAGAGAACTGCAACCCTTGAAATGAAAGATCTAGACAAGAAATAATGACCACTTGTCATAAAGACCACATGGCACATTCTCTTAAGGAGCAAGGATATTACCACTATTGTCCTGGCTCTAATCCAACCAAGATAATTACATTCTCGCTAATTTTAACTTGCACTTCAAGCATAAACAACATTTTTCAACACTTTATTAGGATGTAGGGTTGTTGGTTTTCTTAAATAACGTCTTCTATTTAACTACTACCGTCAAATGTGACATGCATTGGATCTATGTGTGGTTAATTAAAAAAACAAATACATCTGCAGTTCAGCTGAAATGAGCATTGAATAGATTACAACATCGGTTTTAAATGGTTTAGAGTTTTTTTGAAAAGGAAAATGTAGATTACAGGATCACTCCAGAGTAATATGAGAAAACAGAAAACCAGTTTTAAAAATATGCTCAAGAAAACTAAGAGGAGAAAAAAACCCCAAACAAACTGTTCTCTATTTGAAGTCTAATAGGTACCTAACAAAGCTGGGAGTAACAGATGGCTCATACAGGGTTTAAAATACACTACCTCACATAGATTATTTTTTTAAATTAAATCTCAATGTGTGATCTTAATTGCCATGAATTTACAGAATTGTACTTTAAACTTAACTAGTACTGCATAAACTCTGATGCAAGGTTTCTATTAGCCAGGTAGGCTACCCTAGCTAAGATACCCAGGGTGACTCAATCTGACTGTACCTTTTCTCACCCCAACATCAGTGCATTTCCCACCATGTGGGAAACCATAAATGAAACTTGCTAGTGCAGCCCTTCCCTTTAAGGACTAACAAGCTGCTTGAAGTGTTTTGGGTTCCTTCAGGGACAATGAATCTGAGGGGTAATTAACCTGATCCAAAAATCACAAAATACAGATTTATAGGAAGCTTCTTCATTTTCTCCACAAAAGCAATTTCAACTTCTGCATTCTTAGCACAGCCCCGCTTTGATACCTTGACTGCATGTGCCAGGCACAGCCAAGCAGACCATTAACCAGCTGTAGCTGACCTGTGGGTTCTGAAAGCAAAAAGCAAGCCATTACACCACACATGGAAAATATATCTATATGCCCAGCTATATGCATATACAGGATCTGCTCCCCATTATTTGACTTCAGAAAGAGAGGAACTTTTTTTAATTAAAAGTGCCCCATCTGCCCTCATCATGACGGACTCAAGGGAATGGCCACAAGTTGCACCAGGAGAGATTTAGATTAGATGTCAGGAAAAACTTTTTCTCCCCAAGAGTGGTCAGGCACTGGAATGGCCTGCCCAGGGAGGTGGTGGAGTCATCACTCCTGGTGGTGTTCAAGAAGTGTCTGGACGAGATGCTACAACGCATGATTTTAGTAGCTTAGTGAGTAGCATTGGGGATAGGACAAGATGATCTCATGGGTCCCTTCCAGGCTTGTGTTTCTATGATTCTATGAATAGTCCTAACCATGACTGTACTCAACAGACAAAAGATCTTGTTCAAGCAAATTTAAATCAACAGGTTTGGTGTACTCATTACCAACTTCCATAGCAATAAAGTGACCATTAAGCTTTAAAAAACAAGGTACCTGAAGGATTTCCTTATCTTGACACATGGCTGTTTGTTCTTGAAGGGAGAATGTTTGGCAATTTGTTGCGTTGGGAGGAATCCATGGAGACTGCTGGCCGGGCAAAAGATAGGACTGCACTCCTCTGTTAAGTAATGTCTCATCTGATCCCACGGGTAGCATCTCATTCAAGTGTTTCAGGCTGCTGTACGAGCATGGAAGTTTTGAGATGTAATTTGCTACAGCTAGAATTACGTTTGCTCTTCTGTTGTAGCTGTTATTCTTGTGGGGACTGGTGACTAAACATTTATGCCAAAAGCCTTCCAACAAGCTTTCTGGAACAACATCATTGCCAAGCAAGCAAGCAAAGAGAGGCAGGTGTGTCAAACTCAGACCCAAAGCACGGCAAAGATCTTCTCGAGAGTACATAAGAGTAACCAGTCTGTCCAAACGGAGCTTCTCAATGGAAAAGTAGGGGCATGTATTATAGATGAGGTAGTCACTATCTTGCCCGAGAATTCCTATGCAGTTATGTTCCAAACCGCTGGCAGCCACCTCAAAATCTGCCTCTTGCAACGTGCATACTGTTTTTTGACCAAGCAACTTTAGTGCAAAACGTGTAAAAGTAGGCAGAGCTGAAGGAACAACAAACATTCCTCTCCCTGGTTGCTTCCTGTGAGTCTTAATAAACTGAAAAATTCTGGCGATTTCCTTGTTGTTCTGCAACCTCCGCTTGATCCATTCATCTCTCTTTTTCTCTTCTACCACTCCATCAAAGTAAAACACCAACTTGATACCAGCTGCCATAAAAGCTTTAATAAAATCCTCTAGAACAGCAAGGTATTCTTTCCACTGTCCACCACAGACCCAGTTTTCTGGTGTGTACCAGTATCTAACACAACACATGGCGTCTACTACGATGACAGGGGGGAAATCAGGATGATCGATGCGATGTTTTTCTGCCATTTCTCTCAGGTCTACCATTCTGCATACATCAGGGCAAACTCTTGCCACAAATCCCTGCAAACCTTTAATTCCCATGGCTGATCTCTGAAACCCACAGCAGTCTGAAAAGAAAGAGAAAAACATCATTCTAAAATGCAATACTGAGAGAACTGAACCATTATTTTTCTGCTTTTTCCGATAGCTTTGTCATATTGTTCTGGCCTTTAAACAGTCTGACAAGAGGAAATGGCCTCAAATTGTGCCAGAAGAGGTTCAGATTGGATATCAGGAAAATTTTTTACACTGAAAGGGTTATCAAGCATTGGCATGAGCTGCCCAGGGTGGTGGTTGAGGCACCATCCCTGCAGGTATTCAACAGATGGGTTGACATAGAGCTTAGTGACGTGGTTTAGTGATGAGCTGGTTTTTATCAGTTAGGCTGATGGTTTGAGTAGCTGATCTTACAGGTCCCTTCCAACCTAGACAACTCTATGATTCCATGAGCCAGTTTTCTGCCCATCAACAAACTGGATATAAGTGCCCATTAGCTTTGCCTTCCACTTAAACTTTTTTATATCAGTGAAAAAAGTAGAGATCAAAAGGTTTTTGTAAATATGACTTTTGCATTTTCAGATTAATGGCACAAAATAGAGGAAAGTACACTTTGCTAGAAAAACAAGTACAAACATAACACAAAGATTTATAACAACTTAGCTGTGTACAACACAGGGATTAATGGCTTGATTTTCACTCTAAAAGCATACGAACATCATACGACTTCAAGCAAATTGAAGTCAGCAGGAAAAAATACTGAATAACTTTGGAAATCAGTCCTGTACCTTGACTTTGCAAATGGCTCAGTTACCATCTGGGTTTATAGACAACAGCCCAGTGATATGGCAACAGTTGCAATATCTCTACTTGTGTAGAAGTTTTGGTAGCATCACTTCTGCTCTGAATCAGAAATTCAATCCACTTCACCATCCTGTTATTTGAAGGCCTGTTTAAAGAATTGGAGGGTGACCTGTATTTCATGAATCTAAAAAATCTGATCATCTTTAATAGTGACCTTAATACGCTAAATGGCATTCCTAACACATACCGTAATCTTGAACCAATCTAATTCAGGAGACACACATGCAACTATTAGCTAGACATTAAATAAATAAAAATTGAATAAGCCTATTTTCCATGTAGGAAATACAAAAACATTGAAATCTCCAAATTCTGTGGCAGAACCATATAGCATATCAAATAAACAAATTTACAAAATCCAGAGACAGTCAGTTGTGGAATAAAATTAAAACTGTTGATGACCTCCATTTTTATTTCTTAAAATCTCAGTGTAAATAATTTTGGCATAGCCTGTAGGACAGAAGTGCTCCTTCCCCTACGACAGCATCAGTTTCCTCTACCTTAGCATCACCTTATTTTAAAGGACCCTGTAATGAAAAATTGAGGTAACAAGCTCCATCAAGCTTTGTTTTCTTCTTTATTCTCACGAAATCTGCTTTATTTTTATTTTAATTTTACTTGAAAGTCAAATCCCTTCTCAGTTAAACACTGAAGAAATTCACTATGTTTTAATTAAACAGGTACAATTTTTTCCTGTTTTCACACTGCTGACTCCTGTCATTTCCATTAGATTAGCTTGGGAGTGTTAGATTGCAATATACATGCTTATAGTA
>VZTM01009200.1:21481-61832 GCA_013400555.1 Jacana jacana
CCCACCGGCCGAGACCACGGAGGGGGGGACCCCGGGGACCCGCCGCCTGCTCCGTTCCGCTCCCTCCCGGGTCGCCGTCCCTGTGCCCTCGCACCGCGCCTGTGGGACCGCTGCTCCCCTCTCTGCCCAGATATAACTCCGGGGTAAAAAACACACCAAACATTCCTGTACATTTAAGCTTTCGCTTAAGCGTCGAGGGGCGGGGAGAAAGGAGAAGAAGGATATCTGGATGCAGACAGCTCATTCGACCAAAACTAGATGCGAAAGACGCACACGTTGAGTGGCGAAAAGTTGCAAAAGTCTGGATGCTTAAGTATCAGGGGTACCTGTCTGGATTTGGGATAGATGCCACAAGCCCTCAGTCAATGAATGTGGGCAGCTACAGCCCTGGAACAGTCAAGAAGAGTTGGGCTGAATGAACTCATTAGTGATTTTCTTTTAATTGGTATTACCCAATGCTTTTACTTTAAGAAGCCTTTAAGATTTTTTTTTTTTCCTAGTGCATTGTAAGATAATTTGTGATCAAGACATCTGCTTCAATGAAAGTCACATTTTGCCATGCAAGTGCACGTTTCAACCCAATAAAGTCGCCATAATAAGGCTTTTAGCACGGCATACCTACAGTGAGGTTATTGTAGCCAAATCCTCTGCTTTCGCACACAAGCTTAATCTGTGCTGAAATGATCTGTTACAATTAAAATGACATTTACAGAGACAGTTACACCTTGCATCCTAATGAATCCGTCTGCGCCTACCAAAGGTGTTTAAACAGAAGGCCTGAACAAAGTGGAAAACCCCTCTTCGAATGACATGCCAGAGTCGCCCTCCAACTTTTATTCCCCGCTTCCATCCATCATTAAGAAACTGCTCAAATGGTAGTCATCTCTACCCCTCTTTCACTGCACCAGTAAACTCCTTTCCGTGTTTTTGAGATCAAAACAAAAGTTCTAGTGTCTGATGGATATGTAAAAAAAAAATAAGGTGACGGTTGGTGTAAAGTTGGGTTGTGGTGTTGTGGCTTTTTTTTTTTTTTTTTTAAACGGGGGGGGGAGGGGCGGGAGGGGGTTTTTTAAAAAATGTGTGGGCATTGTTGTAGAGGCAGTAGCGTGCGCCGAGGGGAGCTCTTTCTCTCCCTCGCATTGTGCAGGGAGCAGGTGCTGTCTACATTACCATACAGCTGAGAGCACAAAGAGCTAACTGATTCAGCCCTCACACAATAACAAACGGCCTTAATGACAGCCACGCGAACGACACACACCAAACTCACTTTTTACTAAGCTGAAGGAGGAAAAAAAAGAGAGAGAGAGGGAGAGGTTGCTGGTGATGATGATAATAATCATAGAGGGGTGCGGGACCCGGGCGGAGCGGGTGGCTCTCTCCGGCAGCGGTGGTGGCGGGGACGGGACCCGCGGAGCCCCGCAGACGGGTGCCCTCCGAGAACCCGCCCGCGCCCTCCCCGTCCGCCGGGACCCCCGGGGACCCCCCTTCACTTCGCCGGCGGGATGAGGGCTGTGAGCAGAGCCAAGGGAAGGGCGATGCCCGGCTCGGTGGGCGCAAATTCATCCTCCCCTCCCCAGTTTTCCCGGTTAAGCTAGGGGAAATGCGGTGTGAACTTCAAGGGATCGGATTCCCCTTGTTGCGGCTCGCTGGCTCCCACCTCCCTCGTCCCTTTAAAGCCGAAGACGCCCTTTGGAAGTGGTCATGATCACTTTTTGGGGGCACGGCCCTTGCTTTTGCTTGTTTCGAGAGGTAATTACAGCCCGCCGTCCCCGGGGTTGTTTTCTCGCCGGAGCGTGTTGCGCTGCCTCTCTCCGGTGCAGAGGGGGTGTTACCCTCTCCCCCGGAGCAGAAGGGGGATTCTTGCGGTTACCAAATTTGCAGGAATGTAAATGAGCACGTTTTGTGAGCGCGGAGGGGAGGGGGAGGAGGGTTGCACATTTTACAGCTCACTGACCATTTGGCGATCCATTGAGAGGAGGGTTTGGAAAAGTGGCTCCTTTGTGACAGCTCTAGCCAGATTGGGGGGCTGCTCATTTGCATCTCATTAGGCATGCAGGCGGCCGGCGGGATATAAGGGAGGCAGGCGCCCAAGGAGAGGCAGATCCTTAGTGCTTCACCCTCGGAGAGAGCCGCCGAGCCGAGCCGCGGCGCAGAGCGGAGCAGGGCAGAGCAGGCACCCCCCTCCCCCGTAGGAGCACACCCGGACACGCTACGTGCGCCGCTATTGAGACACGAGCTTATTTTTGTTGGCTGGGATTCCTCTCAAAACAAAAGTAAGCCCACAACAAGGAAAGAGAGCTTCGCTTCTTTTGCAAAAAAAAAAAAAAAAAAAGGCTACCCAAGAACAGTTAAATTCTTCGAAGGTGCCTAATGTGTTTGGTTGTTCTGCTTTTACATAAACCATCTTCATCCAAAGTCACTCAGGAAAGGCTCAGGAAAAACCCCCTCTTTGAGTGCAGAACATCAGGATCGAGCAGGGCTGGCAGCCATCTTTCCTTGACGGGAGAAAAGAGAGGTTTGTAAATTGAAAAGCCGACACCGTGCGAGACCCAAACGCCTCAGTGCAGCAAGAGCAGGAAGGCAGCGAAGGCAGAGTGTGACATTCTGAGCCGCTCCAAGGGATGAGTCATCGGCAGGGTGGGCTCCCGCAGCTCCAGCCAGAAACGCCACAGCAACACACACCCAGCTCTATCCGGCCACCACAGAAAAACCACTTGGCCCCAGTACAGCCTGCCTGAAAGGTCAGGATAAGACCCCCGGCCAACCAGGTGTCAAGATGTGTTTTGCCTGTACTTATCGTTTGGAAACATACTCCAAGAGCAGCTACCTCCTAAATCCACGTTACAGCATGCAATTAGCGCAGTAACGCCGGTTCATGATNTATATTGAAAAAAAAAATAAGGTGACGGTTGGGGTAAAGTTGGGTTGTGGTGTTGTGGCTTTTTTTTTTTTTTTTAAACGGAGGGGGGAAGTGCTGGAAGGGATTTCTTTAAAAAATGTGTGGACATTGTTGTAGAGGCAGTAGCGTGCGCCGAGGGGAGCTCTTTCTCTCCCTCGCATTGTGCAGGGAGCAGGTGCTGTCTACATTACCATACAGCTGAGAGCACAAAGAGCTAACTGATTCAGCCCTCACACAATAACAAACGGCCTTAATGACAGCCACGCGAACGACACACACCAAACTCACTTTTTACTAAGCTGAAGGAGGAAAAAAAAGAGAGAGAGAGGGAGAGGTTGCTGGTGATGATGATAATAATCATAGAGGGGTGCGGGACCCGGGCGGAGCGGGTGGCTCTCTCCGGCAGCGGTGGTGGCGGGGACGGGACCCGCGGAGCCCCGCAGACGGGTGCCCTCCGAGAACCCGCCCGCGCCCTCCCCGTCCGCCGGGACCCCCGGGGACCCCCCTTCACTTCGCCGGCGGGATGAGGGCTGTGAGCAGAGCCAAGGGAAGGGCGATGCCCGGCTCGGTGGGCGCAAATTCATCCTCCCCTCCCCAGTTTTCCCGGTTAAGCTAGGGGAAATGCGGTGTGAACTTCAAGGGATCGGATTCCCCTTGTTGCGGCTCGCTGGCTCCCACCTCCCTCGTCNAAAGAAAAAGGAAAAGAAGGGGATCAAGGCTTCAAGGCTCCCGACGTGACCTGCCCGCCGCCGCTGCCGTTTGACACCCACCAGCCCCGACGTGAGCAGGGCGAGCGCAGCCGCGCAGAGCCGCGTAGAGCCGCTCCCGCATCTCACAGCACCGGGAATTATCGCCGCTGCCGCCGCGTCCGCCTCTGCTTCTGCAGGGATTGACAGATCGCCGATTTTTAATCTTCCTTGGGAAGACTTTTCTCTGCCTCTGTTGGGAATTAAGTTGCGCTTTTTTTTTATTTTATTTTTTTTTCTTCCTGGAGAAAAGGAGGAGCACCGTGGATTGTGAAAGAAAGAGTTTGGCAGATTAATCTTAACCTTCTTTTTCCTCTTCTTTTTTTTTTTCCTGTTTTTTGTTTTTCTATCTTTTTTTTTTTAAATCTTTTTTTCCTTTCTTTTTCTTTTGCCATCCGAGAGAGCTGTCAGTCGCCGACAAGCTACACCTAAAGGTATCGACAGAGGGGAAAAAAAAGTCAGAGACACTCCTGAAAGAAGGAGACTGTGACACTCACTCTTCCAGCTCTGCTGTGACAAGCGGCTTTTGGCCGCTGTATTTTTCCCTTCCCTCGAGAGACACTTTCCCCTTTCCCCTCTGACGAAAAGACAAGGGAGAGGAAAGCGAGGGCACCAGAGCTGCCCCTCCAAAATGGGAGGTCGGTTCCTGCTGACGCTCGCCCTCCTCTCCGTACTGCTGAGCCGCTGCCAGGTAAGTGCCCGCGGGCTGGGGGGGCAGAAAGACCTGCGGTCGTCCCCGCACCGGGGCGTCCCGCGGGGATGCCGGAGACTGTCGCTGCCTGTTGCAGCCGGCAGAAGCGGGTAGAGGGGTCGGGGAAGGGATGTCAGTCCTGGTGATGCCCGGCGGGGGTGGGCTCGGGCCGTGGGAGCGGGCTGCTCGTCGGGCTGACGGCCGCTGTCCCCCTCGCAGGTTGGCTGCTCCGGGGTCTTCGAGCTGAAGCTGCAGGAGTTTGTCAATAAGAAGGGACTGCTCAGCAACCGCAACTGTTGCCGCGGGGGCGGCCCCGGTGGCGGCGGGCTCCAGCAGTGCGACTGCAAGACCTTCTTCCGCGTCTGCCTCAAACACTACCAGGCCAGCGTCTCCCCCGAGCCGCCCTGCACCTACGGCAGCGCCATCACCCCCGTCCTCGGCGCCAACTCCTTCAGCGTCCCCGACGGCGCGGGCGGCGCCGACCCCACCTTCAGCAACCCCATCCGCTTCCCCTTCGGCTTCACCTGGCCCGTAAGTGGGGTGGCGGCGTAGGTGGGGGCGGCCCCCATCCCATCCCATCCCATCCCACCGGCCGTACCAGCCGGGCGAACACCCATCTGAGGTTCCACCGATCCCACCGAGGGTCTCTTGGGGGGTGTGAGTAACACCTGAGGGCTGGGGGAACGGCCTCCCAGCCCTGCCTGCTCTCACACTCTCCCGGCGGGTTGTCTCTGCTCCTTGTTTCCCCAGGGCACCTTCTCGCTCATCATTGAGGCTCTGCATACAGACTCGCCTGACGACCTCACCACAGGTAACTGTCCTGAAACAGACCCGTTCCCAGAATGATCTCTGCCCCACCACCCCCACTCAAGTCCCTCTGCAGCATGCAGTGCATTTCCCACCATCCCATCCCTGCTCCTCTTCAGGAGACCATAGGAAGAGAGGCCAACCTGTTGGCATGCAGCCCTGTCATCCTGCCCCTGTGGTTTGCCTCTCACCAGAGAACCCCTGTTGAGCATCTTCCTACACACTTTGCTGACTTTGGGCTCCCTAATCACACCTCTTCTCTCCACTTTCATGCAGAAAACCCTGAGCGCCTCATCAGCCGCCTGGCCACTCAGAGGCACTTAGCGGTGGGCGAAGAGTGGTCCCAGGACCTGCACAGCAGTGGCCGCACTGACCTCAAGTACTCCTATCGCTTCGTGTGTGATGAGCACTACTATGGAGAAGGTTGCTCTGTCTTCTGCCGTCCCCGGGATGATGCCTTTGGTCACTTCACTTGTGGAGAGCGTGGCGAGAAAGTCTGCAATCCGGGCTGGAAAGGCCAGTACTGCACTGAGCGTGAGTGTCCACCTTCTTGTCTCCTTGGGCATTGGTTGCTGCAGTGTTCCTTGAGTTCTTGGGGTGGGGATGACACACATTTCTCTGACATCAGGCCCCAAGGGAGAGGGGGAACAAAACTACAGTGGTGCTGTGTGCAGGCTTTACTGGTGTAGGGGTTGTAAGGTGTTCGGCATCACCACAAAAAGTTAATGCAGAAAACCCCTTCTCAAGCTAATGATATGTAAGTGCCACCATTACACTCTTGCTCATTTCCTGTAGACATCAAATCTGACAGCTGTTTGAGGATTTATTAAAAAATATCAAGACTGCTTTTTATATCTAGCCACCCCTTCAGCCATGGTACGTTGATATCTTCTACACAGTACATGGCTTCAGGTGAGGGAGGAAGGCTTTGGCAGCATCCACGCACCAGTCCTATTGTTATGGTCTGATGTCTTGCCACCTTGTATTGAAGAAAGTATTGGGAGGTCCAAGATACTCTTTGTGGCCTCTAGGCTGTACATTTCTTGTTTAGGGTATTTGTAAACTGCCACTAACAGATTGTTCCACAAGAACATTCAGCTCTTCCCCATCTCTCTTCTGTGCTGTTGCTATGATCATTACTACTAATAAAGTAGTGAGGAACATGAGTACACCTTTTAAAGTATGCCTGAGCTTGAGCTTGTTGATGAATAGCGTGTGTTGATACAGCAGGAAAGGCTGGGACAGTAAGCAGATCAGAGGATGGTCAGAGATGTCAGATACCTCCAGCTTTGTACAGATTACTGCCCTTTGTAGATACTAGTGGAATACACCCCAAACACGCACACCGAGCTCCTGCTGCAGCATGTGATGGCATTCTCTGTTTGTGTGTATACACTGATCTGAAGTATGCTGGCAGATGACGTACTGGGTGAGTGCTCCTCTCCAGTCATCAAAGGGCCTGGCAGGCAGGGAGAAAACAGTTACAGGCTGTAAAGCAGCCTCTTAGTTTTCTTCTTGTGTTTTGTTTTTCTTAAAGCCCACCTACACTGTGGTTTCAGCTGAGCCACTATTGAATGACCCCAGATTGATCATTCACGCAGTTAGTGACTGCTAGGATGCTTTTAGCAGTTCATAGTACAGTTCAATAAACAGCAGGCAGAGGGGCTCGCATTTCCTTTGATAGTGTTTTAAATAGGAACTACAACCTTTCCCATGATCAAAAGTGCTTCTCCTAGTTGTGTCAAGGGGTGGGGAAAAAGGAAGCATTTTGATAATGAGCTCTTTTGGGGCTGTCAGCACTTTTGGATGCCTGTACATTGCTGCTCTTCCCATAGTGAAGTAGAAGGCTGTCCGTCTTTCTTGCCTTGTTCCGTATGCTCTTCCCTCTGCTTTCCCTCTTAGAAAAAAAAAACAACAAACCAGCTTATAACAGCGAGGCAAACGTACTAGGCAGGGGAGATGTGTTTATGTGTGCATGCAGAAGGAATGTTTTGCCGTTAGCAAGCGGAGCTGCCAGTTGCAGATTGCTTCCCGTTGCCTTGCCCCCAGCTCCATTCTTTCCAACTTGGAGGCGATCTGATTATCAGCGCCGATTCTTTCTTTCTTTTTTCTTCCCCTCCTCTTCCCCTCACATGCCATTGTCTCCGCCTGGCTTTGTTGAATTAAAACTTTGCAGTGCCTGCTTAATGAGTTCCATAACCAGGCGAAGTAATGAGCAGAAGTCCCTTTTTTCCCTTCCCTCATCCTCCCTCCCGCTGGCCTGCTTACCTCTTTTTACCAGGGCTGCACCCACCCGCCCANACTCTTATCTGCACACACACTTTCGGGGGATATTAAGAGGTGGAGCTGTGTGCATAGAATTGGAAAAAAGGACTTCTGACCCTCACTGGGAAGGGAAGGGGGGGTAGGGGGTGTGAGGGGCTGTGGGGAAGGGAGCAATTGTGAGCCCTCTTTTGTCTGTGTGCAACTGTATTAAGAAGAATGCTCATCCCCGGCGATAAGTAAAGTGCCCAGTTACGGGGCGAGATCAATACTCCTGCAGGCTCCAGAGATTAACTCAGCTGCGCTTAACTGCCCCGACCTAGTAAAAGGGACTCGCTCCCCCACCCACAAGGTGCTCTCAGGATTGGACTTGTAAAAGGGAAACGTTTGGCCCTGGAGCTGATGTCTCTCCCTGCTTGGTTTGTTTACAGCGATATGTTTGCCTGGATGTGATGAGCAACACGGCTTTTGCGACAAACCTGGGGAATGCAAGTAAGTTTTCCACCCCCTCCTGCTCCCTTCTTTGCCTTTAACGTTGATGCTCTGGTGTTAAGTAAGCCTTTGGTCATCAGAAGGGTCAGTATGAATGCCTTTCTTCATATTAGATGGTAATTTGAGAAAGCCAGGTGATGCCAGATCAAAGCATTAATCTACAAGTCAAACAACAGTGCCATTAATATTAACCTAATGAGTTTACAGTGCTGTGTGTAAGGTTTAGCTGTTTGTTACTAGAGTAAACAAATTAACTACCTGGAACCGTGGCTCTATCTAAGGAAGTGGAAGAAATAGCTGGGACTGATGAAAGCTGATGCTACAGTTGGACTTGGTGACTTTCTCACATGAAGGATCACCGAGGGCTTTTAGGAAACTTGATCCTTGGCATCAGTGTGTTTGCAGAGTTTGTGATAGGGTTTCCAACTGTGAAAAGTCTAAATCTGATGGGACTTTGTTGTTTTATTTTTCAGGTGCAGAGTGGGTTGGCAGGGGCGATATTGTGATGAATGCATCCGATACCCAGGCTGCCTTCATGGTACCTGTCAGCAGCCGTGGCAGTGCAACTGCCAGGAAGGCTGGGGTGGCCTTTTCTGCAACCAGGGTGAGTTCTCAGTCCTTGCCTGAGCATCTGTTTGAAAACACAGAAAGCAAGTGGCTAATTCCATCTCACTCACCCTGTGCTAGCCTTGTAAAGTGACAAGTGTCGTGACTGTCCTCTTTTTTTAACAAAAATCTTTTACAGACCTGAACTACTGCACCCACCACAAGCCCTGCAAGAACGGTGCCACATGCACCAACACGGGTCAGGGGAGTTACACGTGTGCTTGTCGACCTGGGTACACAGGCTCCAACTGTGAGATCGAAATCAATGAATGTGATGCCAACCCTTGCAAGAATGGTGGAAGCTGCACTGTAAGTTTGAGTGGCTTCTGCCACCTGAAACCCCAAGGGAGGAGTTATTGCTGGTTTTACTGATTTTTTTTATTTTTTTTTTCAAAATTCTTTACCTGATTTCAAACAACTTCAGGTAAGTATTTTGAACACTTTTCCTTTCTTGCCCCCCAGGATCTCGAAAACAGCTATTCCTGTACCTGCCCCCCGGGGTTCTATGGTAAAAACTGTGAGCTGAGCGCAATGACTTGTGCTGATGGGCCATGCTTCAATGGTGGGCGATGCACCGACAACCCTGATGGAGGATACAGCTGCCGCTGCCCACTGGGTTATTCTGGGTTCAACTGTGAAAAGAAAATTGATTACTGCAGTTCCAGCCCTTGTGCTAATGGTAAGGCCAAACCTCCTACGGTGACCTTATAAAATGAGACCATCCAATTACTTTGGATTCTGGTCTGCAGTTCACAACAAGGTCCCCTGATCATTCATGGTTCCTGTCATGTCAGGAGTGGACTTGGTGGAGGAACTGTACTTAAAAAGTGATGGTGTGGTTGTGTGGTTTGGACCACTGCTGCAGTTTGCATTTTCTCAAGGGGTGACTGTGGCCAGGTAACTTGGCCTGAATCTCCATGCATAAAAATGATTATACTTGCAAATGTTTTGCAAAGACCCTTTGAAGTCTGTGGATGCAAAATATCATACAAGTACTAAATACTATTACTTGTAATCTGGTAACAATAATCTTCCTGTTTTGATTAAACTAGTGAAGACTCTTTACTGCAGTCCTCCTCATTCATCGCCACTCAAATGCTGTAACATGAGAATGTGGTGTTAACCTGATCTGGACTAGCTTTGTTGTCCAAGCTTGGTGAAATGTTAAAGAGGGAATAGGATGGAGAATGAAAAATAGATCTGATTATCAAACATCTTCCTTTAAAATCCCCTGTACTTTTAATGGTGGATTAGACTTGGCAAAAGTTGAGCTAACCTCCCCAAAAGAAAGCTTTTCTGAGCTGCCGGCTGGGATGGTAGTCTATCCTGAGAGCAGCAGGTGGGAGGCTGTCGGGTCTTCTCTGCCCACCACTCAGTGCTCATCCCCCTTGATGTCTTGCAGGAGCCCAGTGCGTCGATCTGGGGAACTCTTACATATGCCAGTGCCAGGCTGGCTTCACTGGGAGACACTGTGATGATAACGTGGATGACTGCGCCTCCTTTCCCTGCGTCAATGGAGGGACCTGCCAGGATGGCGTCAATGACTATTCCTGCACCTGCCCCCCGGGATACAACGGGAAGAACTGCAGCACCCCGGTGAGCAGATGTGAACACAACCCTTGCCACAACGGGGCCACCTGCCACGAGAGAAACAACCGCTACGTCTGTGAGTGTGCCCGGGGCTATGGTGGGCTCAACTGCCAGTTCTTGCTCCCTGAGGCACCTCAGGGACCAGTCATCGTTGACTTCACTGAGAAGTACACGGAAGGCCAGAACGGCCAGTTCCCCTGGATCGCTGTCTGCGCCGGGATTATTCTGGTCCTCATGCTGCTGCTGGGGTGTGCTGCTGTGGTTGTCTGTGTTAGGCTCAGGGTACAGAAGAGGCACCACCAGCCTGATGCCTGCAGGAGCGAGACTGAAACCATGAACAACCTGGCAAACTGCCAGCGTGAGAAGGACATTTCCATAAGTGTCATTGGTGCCACTCAGATTAAGAACACAAACAAGAAAGTAGACTTTCACAGCGATAATTCTGATAAAAATGGCTACAAAGTCAGATACCCATCAGTGGATTACAATTTGGTGCATGAACTCAAGAATGAGGACTCTGTTAAAGAGGAGCACAGCAAATGTGAAGCCAAGTGTGAAACATATGATTCAGAGGCAGAGGAGAAAAGTGCAGTACAACTGAAGAGGTACCTCTCTCATCCGAGTGTGGGGAGTGACTTGACACTTAAGGGCTTGTGTATGTTTCATAGGTAGTGTTAAGCAATAGCCACCTTACCTGTCTTATTTCTTTTTGTCTTCAATAGTGATACTTCTGAAAGAAAACGACCAGATTCAGTATATTCCACTTCAAAGGACACAAAGTACCAGTCGGTGTATGTCATATCAGAAGAGAAAGATGAGTGCATCATAGCAACTGAGGTTAGTATACTATCTGGCAGTTGGAACAGCAGAGAAATGATGTGCAATCCTCCTCTAACACACATCAGGGCAGCTAAACTCTTTTCACTGGGATTTGCACCTGTTAAAATCTAGCCAGCTCAAGTTTGTCATGCTGTGGGTGTTGTAAAGACAAGCTCAGTGACTTGCTGCACTGGACATTATGGGTACAATGACTTTTGCAGACAAGGTACAATGGTAGCGTGGTTGTGGTCTGCTGACTTAACCTTTAGTATGCTTCATGCAGTCTGTTCTTGCCTAGCATAAAGAGAGAATCCTAACCCTCTGCAGCCTTGGAGCCCTCTTCTTTCCATTAACCTCTCCTGATGTCTGCTCATGTTTTCTCTCACCAGGTGTAAACCAGAGGCGATACAGCAAGGTGGTTGTTCAGAACGATTTCAGAGGAGACATGCCCCGATGAATGCTGCTGAAAGAGGAATGGGAGATAGATTCCTTCACTGACTGCTGCTGAGAAACTAAATTCAGGCTTGAGCTGGTTCTCTACTGAAGTTAGCAAAGTGACTGCAAAATAAAGAAACCAGATGGACACCAGGCAAGGGTCTGTGTTCAAGGATTACTGTTGCACTGCCTTTTACGAATTTTATCATTGCACTATGGTCAGTTGCTTTTCTATATATATTTAAATGAATGGACTTAATTACTACATAAGAAGCATGCACTGCCTGAAGTGTATATTTTGGATTCTTATGAGCCAGTCTTTTCTTGAATTAGAGACACAAACACTGCCTTTACTGTCTTTTTTGATACTAAAATGTGTTTTTACTAGGTGAGAAAAAGTGTGTTATTTTTTTGGATCTGTAAAAATATTTTCATGATAATTGTAAAGCTTGAGTATTTTGTGATGTTCATTTTTTTTATAATTTAAATTTTTTGGTAAATATGTACAAAGGCACTTCGGGTCTATGTGACTATATTTTTTTGTATATAAATGTATTTATGGAATATTGTGCAAATGTTATTTGAGTTTTTTTTACCGTTTTGTTAATGAAGAAATTCATTTTTAAAATATTTTTCCAAAATAAATATTATTAATGATAATTAGAGTGCTATGGTTATTCCATAATTGATGATAAACTGACTGAACCTTGCAACCAGGCCTCTGAAAGGCTTATGTGGACTCATGGATGGATGGAGTAGGACTGAGACCTGTAACAAAGATTGGAGAACAACTTGCTCTGTGTAGGTGCCCCCCCCCCACCTGTTTACCCTCATACCCTTCTGGCCTGCTGACCCCATGGTTGTGCTCACTCTTACCCCAAAGGCAAGTGCCGGTCAAAACCTTGAGTAATGTTTGCTCAGTCATGTGGGGCTGTGTATATATAAACACATTTGGCATCACTTCCCGAGGAAGAGCAACATGAGCGTGGAGCATCGCAATCCAGACGCAGGGCTTGTCGTGACTCATCTCTTCATTTCTCTCAACCTCAAACACTTGCCCGGAGCTCAAGGGAGTTTGAGACACCCAGGGCATGCCAGTGAGACCCTTCCCTGCTCAGTCCCTTGATGTTCCCCCATGGGTTGTGAGATCCCCCCAGTCACATCTGCCAGGTGACTGGCATTTCCCTCCCTGGGAAAGGGTGACACCGAACTGACTAGTGGCCACAACTTTTCTGTTTGTGATACCTGTCTAAAGTATTAGTTGTACCTTTAGTTTCAGCTCTGTCCCTGGTCCTTGCTGCCTTCATACTGGGGCAGGGTGTGATCCCATCCCCTGGCTTGGCCCTGACTGCTCGGGCAATTTCCCCAATTTAGCTTGCCCTAACTAGCTCTCCTTCAGGTTGTGCTGCATGTTAAAACAGAAACAGGAAATGTGTTCTTCTGTTTTTGGAAGAATAGGAAAATCTAGGAATTATTATTTTTTTAGCCATTAAAGCTGAACATACTCCAAACATTGTGGGCCACCTCCTGCATCTCCTGGGACCTGATGAAAATACTCTGTTCCCATTCCCTTCAGGGGAGGGGGGTGCTGTCCTAAACGCAAAGCAGGGGTTAGCAGATACAATCAAGCAATTATCACAGCTGGTGATCTATAACTGTAAAGTATATAGGTGCTCCCCTTATTTTAGTGTACATAAGTATGTGAACCACTGGAACTGTAGTTCACTGTGAGGTCAATGGAAAAATCAGGGTCAATGGAAATATCAATCAGCTGCAGGGGCCTGTCCATCTATTAAGACCTCCTTGCAAAGCCAAACCTTAGACAAGATCTATTTGCTTGTCATGAAGTGGCTTGACAGGCCTCTTCATTTAGCCCAAAATGTCTTTGTACAGAAAGTTTGGATGAGGAGAGTGATGTATGTGAGGTGTTAAACACCAGCCTGTCAGTGATGGTCCGAGCAGCATTTTCAATCTGGCAGTAACATAGCAACCTGCCAATAACCAGTCAATGCATCATATATTAAATGAGGCATGACGATGCGTATGGCAACAGGTGTTCAGAGCAACATAATCTCACAGATTGGACAATCAAGTGAGCCTTGGTAGGTTTTATTGCCATCTCCATTGCTGATTTGTTCTTCCACCTTGGGCAAAACACTTTATTTCTCTGTCTTTCCTCTTCTTTCCAAGCTTTTTGGAGCAGGTTTGTCCCTTATGGTGTACTGCACTTTGCACAGTCAGTGTCATGGTCTCAGCTGGGCCCTCTTAATACTGCTTCTGTAGAAACAGCAATCAAGAACAGAAGGTCATTGATGGCTGTATTGTCAGGTCTTCAGTGCTGCAGCAAGTGCTACTTTAATATAGTGTCAGGTAAAGGTCTGGAAAAACACACAGCTCATTCCTCTTACAAAGACATAGCATCAGCATCTACCTAACTTTGCTTTAAGATAAAACAACTTTGGAAAGCTCAGTTTGTCCAAATGTGCTAATTACCAGAAAAGCTGAGCTTGGTGAGTGAAGGAAAATGTATTGTGAGCAAAGAGAAGGGCACGGTCTTGTTCTTCTGAAGCACCTTATGAAATGGTGGCTACTCAGATGAACCCAATGGCATCTTCTGTTTCTGCCTCGAGCAGTGCTGGGAATACTGCCACAAGCAGGATTTATTTCTTGTATGGGATTACTAAAGCTCCCCAGACCTGAGTATGTGATTATACTGGGGCTCTCAGTGGCTGGAGCAGGTTGAGGTGTGTAGTGTAGAGCACTGGATCCATGCTCCTTACCTCTAGTACCTGGGCCTTTCTGGGAAAAAAAATAAATAAGTAAAAGTATGATGTGTGCAGGGGATGGAAGTGGAGTGTGCATTTGCTTGAGTGGGAGCAGGCAGCCCTGGCGGGCTCAGCTGTGTGTGCAGGTGGTGCAGGCCGTGGATGAGGGGCAGCCATGGTGCCTGCCCTCCCCGTCCCTGCCAGGGCAGTGCTCGCCCAGGGCTGGGAGCGCTGCTGCCAAAAAGCGGCAGGAACCTGCCTGTCAGCAGGGTCTCCAAAAGGCCTCCTCGGTCTAAAAGGAGAGGAGAGCCTGCCTGGGGAGGCCGTTTAGCCAGGACAGCTGAGAATTCAGGGCCTGATCCAAAGCCCATTAAAATTAATGGAACGGCTCCAACGAGCTGCAGGGACACGTGGCACCATGCCCCTCCTGACACAGCACATCTCTGGCTTTCCCCGGGGAAGCTGCACGTACTGATGCAGCGCGTGTCCCCATGGGAGGGCACATGAAAGCCCACGGCTAGTTTAGCTGCCTCATCCTCCTGATGCCAGGACCATGGGAGCCTGGGGTCTCTCCTCAACCCACTGATGTAGCACCATCCCTTCATGTAGTCCCCTTGACCTGCAACATCTCCTCCCCTCTGTCCTGCAGCAGTCAGGGAGGGCTTGGCCTTGTTTGGTGCCAGGTCTCAACAGGGTGGCTGGAGAGGGCACACTTCAGCCCATGCCTCTGCCTGCAAACCTGTTTCTCTGTGACAAGTGGCAAAGTATTCTGCAGGGTTGTTGTGGACAGGACACATCAGGAAGCACTGAGGCAGCAGGAGAGGTTAGCTGCAAGCAGGTATTAGCTGCCCTGTTTGTGGAAGGGAACTTTTTAAGTGGGGTGTGTCACAGCTTTCAAATTGTAAGAAGCTTTGGGTTCAGACAGGGTGTCTTAGGTTTAATGGCAAGACACAGGTTTATAAGTTGCTTTAAATTAATATTTATGTTTACTTCATATACAGTGCAGGAGGATGGCTTTGGGCATCAGGAAACTTGGGTACTATTCCTGGCTCCACCGCAGACTAGATGTATAACCCTGGGAGAGGAAGGATGGTCTTGTGGTAAGGCAGTGCAGAGGGACTCGGGAGGTCCCCCTTCTATTTCCAGTGCTCCCTCCAGACTTCCTGTGCAACCTTGGACCTGTGTCACTTAATCTTTCCAGGACCTTAGGAACATGGGGGCCTCCTGGTTGTTCTAAGAGGGAGAAGGTCATTTGTGCTTGTGAGAGGATGCTGTGGTGGTGGCGAATGTTAAAACACCCTCCAAGGCGAGTAAGGGTATTTCCTATCTCTGCATGTCAGAGTGCTTGTCTGTGACTTGCGAGCTATTTTTGTAAAGCGCTTTGAGATGCTTGCATGGAATACAGACCCCTATCACAATTGACACATCCATCATCTCAGAGAGGATACACAAACCCTGCACTGGCAGCAGGGAGACTGGCTGGCGGTGGGAGGGATGCAGCTGAGGTGGTAGAAAGGTGAGCACAGGCGACATGATGAAGCTGGCCACCCTTGGGCCAGAAAGGACGTCCCACATGGCCGTGTTAACATGGGGGGTCACAGTGCCATCTGTCTCCTCTCACAGATCAACACCTGCAATCAAGGTTCGTAGCCAGCTCTCTGGTGTAGCAGGCTCTCTTCCAGCCAAACCGTTTTACAGGTAGAGATTCAGGTTAAACTTGGCTTGCAACTGCTGGGGACGAGCAGGAAAGCTGTGGGAATGCTATGGATGGGAAATCTCTGATGAAAGACCCTGGGGAACCTCCCTATCATCATGGACTAAAGTCCTGTATTTCAAAGAAAATGATCTGCAGACTACTTCTAGGCCAAATCCCAAAGTGAGCAGTGATCTCTCATGATGCCTGAGACCTATGTGTGTCAGAGAAATGGGGAGCCTCCCCATTCCCCTCCCTCTTTGAGAACCACTTTTTTCACTTGTCTGTTACAAGCTGTCTTTCTGTGGGTGTCTCTGCTACCTACTAAGCAAGGCAGAGGAAGTCAAAAGACTGGTCAGCAAAGACCCAGTGTGCACTATGAGGCAGATTTTCAGATGAAACATGGGGCCTGCTGTTGTGAAAATGTGATGGTTGATGCTGCTGCTCACAGTGAGGCAGAAGTGGACCACAGACTCAGTGCTCCGCAGGGACTGCTGCCTGGTCAGCAGGGCAGGCAGCAGGGGAAGATGGGGCTGGAGGCCACAGTATCCCTGTGACAGATTAAAACCAGAAGAAACATTCCAGTCTTTTCCTGCTGCTACAGCCTCATCTCCTGCAGCAATAAACTTACCGCTGCTGGGGTTGCTCTCTGGCCCTGCAGCCAGTCAGTATGGATCCGTCTGCATCCATAGTGGTAAACCGCCTTACTCTGCCAAACTGACTGCCTACATCCACACTGCCTGGGGGGGACGGTTCCTGCTTTGTGCTTGGGAACAGCAGCTTGCAACACTGCTAACTGCAGGGGCAAAAGCATGGCAGAGACCACTGCAGCAATGCAATGATACAGGTGATTGCTCTTCAGAGACCAGGAGCTGCTGAATTTCCCAGCATAAGTGTATCCAGAGCATCTTAGTGCCCCATTCAGGAAAGCCTTACTCCTTGGCATGTTGTGTGTCAGCTGTGGGGGTAACTGAAGGCCAGCACACTCATGTCACCTGCTAGGGGCAACTATATAAACTAGCATTGCTCTATGCATGTGTTATATATGACCAAGGTGATTTTTTTCATGATATAAAACTATAATTGAACAGCCAGTGTGGATGCAGCTAAGAAAGATCACACAGATCAGTGCAGATACCTCCCCTGCCTTTGTTTATTTATCTAAACTATGCTATTAAGAGCAGCTTTATACAACTGTGTTCTGCAGAGCATGGCTGTGCAGCTATAAAGAGGTGCAGGTATAGTTCGTAAAATACATAGCTGTTCGGACAAGGCTTGAGTGCTCACAGCTGCACAGGGTCAAGACTGCTTGTTAGTGTGTGTATCTCCACGGGGTGATTTCCCAGGATGCTGGAGGCTGAGCCAGAGAAAGTATCAGGACCAGGATGCCCTGTGTTCTCTTTCGTAACTTGAAACTGGAACCTAGCGAGGACAGCACTTTCTGTGGGAAAGGACAGAGAGACAGACAACTCTGACCAGCCCCTAGCCCGGGGAGGACACGTGCCACAGAGCACCCAGCTCCCACCACTGCCAGGATGTTTGTGCTGAGGTGGTTGATGATAATTTCTAATCTGAATTTCTACCTAGCAGAAAAGTACATTTTTCCACAACATTTCAAAGTCAATATTTTTATGAAAGACATTTTCTGTGGTGAAACTGTTTTTCAGCTATGGTAAACTGAAATGCCCTCTTGAAAAGTTCTTTTGAGTTTCACTTTCTTCGTGAAGCAAGATAGCAAAATGACAAGTAAGTGCTTCCCGGCAGAGAGCAGATTAGCTGAGAACTTCCTTTTTTTTTTTTTTTTTTTATTTTTTTTTTTTTTTTTTTTTTTTTTTTTTTTTTTTTTTTTTTTTTTTTTTTTTTATATAATTAATTTTGTTGTATTTTTTTTTTTTTTTTTTTTTTTTTTTTTTTTTTTTTTTAATTTTTTTTAATTTTTTTTAATTTTTTTTTTCCAAAATAGAATTGATCTGGGAATTTTATCTCATTAAAAAGTTGTATATTATACTTTTTATTTTGCTTTAGAATGTGATCATCTTTAAAGATAAATTCTCCCTCTCACCCCATTTTGTGGTCCTAAGTAGCACTTTAGTAGCACGAAGAAGGTTGTATTTAATACAAGCAACTTGCAGGATTTGACTGTATGTCAGCAAATATTCTTAATGATTACCTGCTCAAGGAAAAACTGATATCCTCAAGAATAACTAATTCAGCTAATTGCATGAGGCACGAAGCGTTATGAGATATCAACTCCTAGCACAAAAGGTTAATACTTTACCACTAATATAAATAAGTTAAACCTCTTCAGAACATTTTTGTCAGGCATAGAGTAAAAATACCTCCTTTGCATTTAAAATAAAAATTGTACAGAGGAGAATCAGGCTTCCAACACTTGGATCCAAGTTCTGCATCCAAGATAATTTGACGATTACTTGTGTGCTTTCCTTTTCAAGGTACTAAGAGATTTTCCTTTACAAGGTTTTCCATAGATGAAAACACGGGTGTTTACAAAGGCCACCTGTCTGAAAAATGTAAGCCCCTTGCTTTTTGTAAGCAATGTAAGCCCCTTTACCTTGGCTTGATCAAAGGGCCCATGGAATGCTCCATTGCCCCACAGTGGTGATGGTTTGGCACAGCTGCTGCTGCTGCGATTGCAGGAGTCTTTGGAAAAGTCAGATGCCTACTGCTCTCGCTCAAAGTAAGCTGGATTGTTCAGAGCAAAAATTGATGTGGAATGTTGCATATTGTGCTGCTTGTAGGCTGTGTATCTTTCTTTCTTTCTTTCTTTCTTTCTTTCTTTCTTTCTTTCTTTCTTTCTTTCTTTCTTTCTTTCTTTCTTTCTTTCTTTCTTTCTTTCTTTCTTTCTTTCTTTCTTTCTTTCTTTCTTTCTTTCTTTCTTTCTTTCTTTCTTTCTTTCTTTTCTTTCTGTCTCAGTTTAAAGAAAAAAAATGCTGAAAAAGGTAAGATGTTGTGTAAGTTCTTCTAATTGACTTCAGGAAGTGTTATCTGGAATGGCAGTTGTGAGCACACAAACTCAGCAGACTTATCTGTGTTATCTAATTACCAGACTATAAAGTTCTGCTGACATTTCCTTTTGATAAATACAATACACTGCTTTCTTTATCTATCTGCATTAAAGAAACAATGTTCTCCTAAATCCAACCCCAAGCATACTTCACAATGTTATAAACCCCAAGACTAACAGAAATGTTGCCACAACTTCAACAGTCCCAAGTGAAAACAGTGGCTTTCAGATGAAAAACATTATCTAACAGTGGTAGGAAACCAGTACAAATCTCAATGTTTAAACTGTGAATAAGCATGAAACAGATTTGATTGATATTTATTAATCAAAATGAGAGAGCTGGAGAAAGAAAAAGGAAAAAAAAAAAGCAGCAATGCTTTTTGGGATTGTGGGGGACAAGCAGGAAAAGCAAAGCAGTATGTTTGCATTTCTTCATGGCTGCTGCTGTGCTCGACTATGTGCAGAAATGTAGAACCATTGAATCATAGAATTATTTAGGTTGGAAAAGACTCTTAAGATCACTGAGTCCAACTACAAACCTAACACTGCAAATTCTCATCTAAATCATGTCCCTAAGCACCGCATCTACATGTCTTATAGACTCATAGAATCATTTAGGTTGGAAGAGACCCCTGGGATCATCGAGTCCAACCATCAGCCCTGCTCTACAAAGTTCTCCCCTACACCAGATCCCTCAACACCACCTCTAATTGACTCTTAAACACAGTCAGGGATGGTGACTCCACCACCTCCTTGGGCAGCCCATTCCAGGATCTGACCACTCTTGCTGTGAAGAATTTTTTCCTAATGTCCAGCCTGACCCTACCCTGCTGCAGCTTGCAGCCATTCCCTCTTGTTCTATCACAAATTCCTTGTGAGAAGAGACCAGCACCAACCTCTCTACAATGTCCTTTCTGGTAGTTGTAGAGTGTGATGAGGTCTCCCCTCAGCCTTCTCTTCCTCAAACTAAACAGTCCCAGCTCCTCAATTGCTCCAGGCCCTTCAGACCCCTAATATTATATATTAATGTTTATCATAAGGTTTTCAAACTAGGATTGTCAGAATCAGCTGGCCTTTCAGAGCTCACTTCTGTATGTGTATAGGAGGGTTTTGGGCGACTATGGAAAGCAAAACTTCCCATACAAGATTTGGCACTGGAAGCCTACAGGTAATGGATATAAAGGAAAGATGCCTCTAAATGATTTTCATTGCTGTTTGACCTCTCCTGTTTTCTGCTGCTACATGAAAAGAGGATTGGGTGCCTCCTGAACTGGGAAGGGAAGGGGCAAGAAGCAGTCATGGGAGTGTTGCAGGAAGAAGTAATCCAGGGTATCATTTTGCCTGGGGACATCCCCCCCTTCCCCCAGCTCCCTGCCTCCAGATGGTGGAGGGGAGCCAGTGGGGTCACAGAGCCGTGCTGGTTGAGGAAGGCAGGTGAGGAACCTCTTCACCAGCTCTGCAGGGGACCCCAGCTGGACTTGCTCTGAGCAGGGAGGTGGGAGCTCCAATTGAGGGTAATACTGACACAGAAACATTACAACACCTGTAGCAGTGAAATCCCAGCTTTTAAACCCTCAGTTTCCATTTGCCACAGTGAGAACTAGACACAGGGGGGACGTGGTGGTTGGGAATCCTTTGGCACCTGTATATACACCATAATCACTGTGTGCCCTTGCCCCTGTAACCAATTATCCAGGACATACCAAAAATTAGGGGCTGCATAAGTATTCAGCAAAACATATGGGATGTTCTGGGATTTTTAATCCTATGTTTAGAATAAAGAAAGAGCTCATAAGTCATAGAATCATAGAATCATATAGGTTGGAAGAGACCCTTGGGATCATCAAGTCCAACCATCAGCCCTACTCTACAAGTTCTCCCCTACACCATATCCCTCAGCACCACATCCAATCTACTCTTCAACCCAGTCAGGGATGGTGACTCCACCACCTCCCTGGGTAGCCCATTCCACTGACTGACCACTCTCTCTGGGAAAAATTTTTTCCTAATGTCAAGCCTAACCCTACCCTGCTGCAGCTTGCAGCCATTCCCTCTTGTTCTGTCGCTAATTGCCTGTGAGAAGAGACCAGCACCAACCTCTCTACAATGCCCTTTCAAGCAGCTGTAGAGAGTGATGAGGTCTCCCCTCAGCCTCCTCTTCCTCAAACTAAACAATCCCAACTCCCTCAATCGATCCTCATAAGCCTTATTCTCCAGGCCTCTCACCAGTTTCGTTGCCCTCCTCTGTACTCGCTCCAGCACCTCGATATCTCTCTTGTGTTGAGGTGCCCAGAACTGGACACAATACTCAAGGCGCGGCCTCACCAGTGCTGAGTACAGGGCGATAATCCCCTCCCTACTTCTGCTGATCACACTATTCTTTATGCAAGCCAGGATGCCATTGGCCTTCTTGGCCACCTGGGCACACTGCTGGCTCATGTTCAGCCTCCTGTCGACCAGCACCCCCAGGTCCTTTTCTGCCAGGCAGCTCTCCAGCCACACTGCCCCAAGCCTGTAACGATGCATGGGGTTGTTGTGGCCCAAGTGCAGGACCTGAAAAGTCAAAAAGAAAAGCTGTGATACCATGCTGGGGGAAGCCATAAACACACCTTGTTGATCAAATGTAGCCACAGTTCTGGTGATGTTCCACAGAGCACAGGGTGTTCAGATCGAAAAGATACCCATTTCTGTCAGAAATGCTAAAGGGATTGTTAATGATGGGAATAAATAACAGGTGCTGGGAGCAGCTGTTACTGATTAATGACTTGTCATTTTTAAAATAGGTTTTCTGTTGGGGGAATCAGAAGTTTTCAGTGGTGCTCCATTGTCAGATATTTGAGGAATGTTTATTCATTTTTCTAATAAAGGGTTTCCCCATTATTTCTAAGGCAAAACAGATTTAAGCATCAAGCTAAATTAATATTTGAGTTTCAGGACATTAATAGTTGAGAAAAATCCAAACTATAATGCTTTTAAATTGCACAAATAATCCTGCTTTCTTTCCTTGCTTTCTGTCCATTCCTGTCTTGTGCTCTTTCATTCTTCCTGGTTGTTTGTTTTTTTTTTTTGTTTCTCTCTTTACCTCTCTATCTTCCTCTTGTTGTTTGCCTGACCTGGAGACAGTGGTTCCAATTCCAATGTACGTTTGCCCCTGAAGTTGTCTTTTTGTAAGCATGTGAGGGATGATGAGATTGAATGTTACAAGAAAGACTGGCACTGTTGCCATTTTTCAATGATGAAGTAATTTAAGAGCCATTGAAGACAGCTCAGTGAAAACATCTGCTCTGTGCCTTGGGGCCATCAGAGAAGCAAACAAAATAGTGTGATGGAAAACAATATGGAAAATACAGTAATAAGTATAATTATTTTCTATTTAATAATTGAATTTTTATATGCATCTAAAACCACTTCAGAAACAATGGCAAGTACCATAATATCCCATTTTTCAGCACAAAAATGAAGGCACAGGGGCTGCTATCCTGAGCCCTTTGAAGACAATGGCAATGCTGCTATTGACTCGGAGCTAGGATTTCTTACAGAAATCTAGGTCACCCAAGATTGCCTTTCCAGTAGTCTAGAGCCCCATTTCCCTGCATCCCAAAATGGTCAGAGAGCCACAGTCAGGTCCCATCTCTGTGTTTCAAAATGGGTAGGCTTAAAATGAATGGACTGCAGAGATTGACAGTGGAGGTGATGAGGCATATAGAAATGATTCTTTGTCATGATAAAATGCTAAGGTTTCCTTACTAAAGAGTAGGTAACATAGAACATTGAGTTGGCTTCTCCTACTTGCTTGCTGGGAAAGGATGAAATAAGAGGACTTGAAATCACAACTAGTAGTTCACCAGTGGAATTCAGTGCCTATGAGCAACTTTGATGTCATTTCAAGAACTTAGCACGCTTTAGAAAAGCCTTATTGTTCATATCAATAGTGAGGATCACTGCAGCTACATTAGAGACCATAACTAATAGAATACAAGTCTTAATATGCAGAAGTGTAACATTTCCATACCTGGGACCTGTCATGTGTTACATACCCTTAGGAGCTGGGAATGTTTAGTTTGAGGAAGAGAAGGCTGAGGGGAGACCTCATCATGCTCTACAGCTACCAGAAAGGACATTGTAGAGAGGTTGGTGCTGGTCTCTTCTCACAGGGAATTAGTCATAGAACAAGCTGCAGCAGGGTAGGTTTAAGCTGAACATTCATAGGCTGTGAAAGAATTCTTCACAGAAAGAGTGGTCAGTCACTGGAATGGGCTGCCCAGGGAGGTGGTGGAGTTGCAATCCCTGACTGTGTTTGAGAGTCAATTAGAGGTGGTGTTGAGGGATCTGGTGTAGGGGAGAACTTTGTAGAGCAGGGCTGATGGTTGGACTCGATGATCCCAAGGGTCTCTTCCAACCTGAATGATTCTATGAGTCTGTGATTCCAAGGCTAGCTGCTTTCCTTAGTGTTCATTAAAAATCTTTGCCTCTTTGTTTTACATTGAATATTTAAAACAATCACCAAAGACAAGATGCAGTATTAACTAAACACAGTGACTTGTTCTAATTTAGAGACAGAGATGAAGTGAAGAGTTGAGAGTTACTCTGAGTTATCTTCATCTGGTCTTGGTTTTTCATTTATCTAAAGATAATGTTAAAAATAACACTATCACGCTATGTCTTCCATGTACCAAGCTCCTTAATTATCTTTACTCATAAAAGGAAAACACACTCATTTTGCAACCGAGCCATAACTGGGGAAGAACACAGCAGTATTCTCTATACCACCTGGCAGACATAAATGTAAATGTGAGGAGAAGAGGAGAAAGTTTTGTTAAGGCAGAAGGTAATGGTCCCATTGACATAGGTGGCAATGGCAGTTAGCTTACAGGCTCTAAGGATAATCCAGCCCCTGTTCTGTGCATGGTGGTCCCCATTGAGTATGGTTCCGGGTGGAGCAGTGCCACTTTCTGCATCACCATTGCTACCTCCTGAGCCCTGCCTCACCAGGGCAGTGTGTGGAATCATCCCCCTGCAAACCTAGAGCTGTCTTGTGCTGTCTGTCCATTTGCAAGGTGTAGGGAGTGTTGTTCAAGGTAGCACAGACATGTGGCTATGGTCTCAAGCAATCCTAGAGCATCCATGTACAGCAGTCTCTTTTTATCATCCACTCACTGTATTTCTCATCTGTAGCCGCAGCTAAGATTTTTTTTCAGCTGACATGACCAAAACAAAAACTGTTTCTACATTTAGATTTGTGGATTGTTACGAACAAGCCACTTCACAGTGGTTCCAAGAAAACATCTTTGGCTGAAACAGTTTCTGAGAACATGAAGTACCAGCAGTAATGGACGTCTGGTTTTGCATGCTACTCCTGACCATCCCTGATTGGTTTATAGATCTTCAAGAAGTATTCCCTCTGCCCAAAGAAATCCATTCCACAGTTTTCAGCATCCCTTTCTGACAACCAGGATTTCAAATCCCTTTATCTGGAGACTAACAGAAAGAGTGTGCTTGTGGTGAATAATTTGAGCTGATATTCTTGCCAGCTGTTAAGGGACACATGCAAAAAAAAAAAAAAAAATTCAGTGACATCTGGTCAGCACTGATATTTCCTAACAGAAGTATTTGTTTCGGGGTGGGGAAGGGGCGGTGAGGGTAAAGAGAAATACCATCTCCATGCATCCCTTTGCCCACTTTTGAAAATTGAAAGCGATCACATTGACCACAGCAACTGGAACAAAAATTGCAACTTACATCATAGGGAAACAGTGACATTACATTAGCCCATATTACACAATGGTTGAGCAGTTGCTTTCACACACTAAGCTTTCAACTTTAACTTTTTTTTCCCCCTTAAGCCACACAATGGATTTTTTTGCTGAGTTGGAAAATATCAGGAGACAGGCAGAAAGCCTTCCTTTTGTTCCTTCATCCTGCTGAGCACCTCATCATAAAGATTTTTTCCCTTCTGTTCTGTTTTGCTTTCCCAACTTCCTTTCCCCTTTTCACCTTCCCCCACTTTTTTTGTCAAATAAATGTGACCAATTAACAACATGACTTTTTTTCCAGCAAATTGTAAAACCACCTCCTTCAACTTCATAAAGGTGATAACACCAAATCCTGGTTTGTTCTTGAAAAGTAGACTTATTAACTATCTTCTGAGTGCTTTGCTTCAGTTGATGGTTTTATTGGGCCTCAGACTGGAAGACAAGTTGACTTTAGTTCAAGAGTAACTTCAGCTCTCCCCTTCTCTTTTGGGCCTTTCCACGGAAGTACACCCAGCTCAAGTCAGTAGATAATAGAAATCCCAGAATGGAAACACATAAAAAAGTTGTTTCCTGGGGTCAACAAAGGACAGGAAAAGAGCCAACAATTACTTAAATAAACAGTATTCAGAGAAACAACAACAAAAAAAAAATACATGCCTGTACAAACTGAGTTACATATGAGGGAAGCAATGGTTTAAAGCAACCCACTGCTCATTCTGCTGAAGTTCAATAAAGTTAGGAAAAGGAAATCAAAACCAAATAAAATTTGGAGGGAACTTAGTCTTGGAAAAACATCTTTTTCTCCCCCTTTCTCACCTCAGAATAATAATAGTCTGCTCTTATACAACACTTTTCATCCTAAGAGCAGTACTGACTGCAGGGTGGATATTTCCTGGGGATTAATGACTAGCTGAAGGTTAATGATTTTCTGCTGCACCTCAAACTAACAGCTCCTCCTGTCTTGTCAGGAACACTTCAAAAATATCCCTACATCTCAGCCATTGCTGCTTATAAGATTAGCAATAAAATTGTGGTAGAAAAACTGTGAGTTAGGTAGTATTCAGTTATCTTAGAAGCAGCTTTGCAGGAAAGACAATAGAGAGTTGGATAATATCTTTAAGTTGCAAAAAAAAGAAGCAATAAGGGGAATTCAGTGTTTGCTTACACAACGATTGCTCTAGAGATTTCTGACTTCTCTTCTTTCTCCCTTTCCTCATAGGGAAACTTCAGGAGAGAACATGTAACAAAATTGACTTCATCGGAGAAAATACTTTGCCGTGATACCCAGAACGCTCAAGAGAACGTTCAGTTGTCTACAAAGGCAGGTGATGTGTGAGTTCCAAGTGTGGGAAGCCCCTTTCTGGCTCAGAATGCAGAATAAGCTGTCCTCTGAGAGTTTCCTGACTGGTAAAATGTAAAGTTCTTTTGCAGAAAGCAGTGTGAAAGCAGGATACAGGAGTTGGAACTCTGAGAAATCTGTGAGAACGGTGCATTTGGCCCTTCTCAAGTCCCTGCATAAGGAAGGACATGTGAGGACGTGCTATTTATTTTCTTCATTCCTTTAAGCTGTGTGTCCTACATTTTCCTTTATACTTTAGTGTCAGAAACTGGCTCTCTGCCCACAAGGTGGGTGAGGTGCTCTGAGACAACCCATCTGATATGATAGACTTAGAGTCTCCATTAAAGGAAGGAGACCTAAGTTTCTTGAATAGCTACTTCCAGAAACACAAAATGTATCAGAATACATGTCAGTATCAACTGGGCCACTCAATTCTATCTAATCTGCTTCTTCCTAATTGTTATCTTTTCTTGGAAATGTGAGTTCAAATGGGTAAGGCATTTAAGGCCAAGTGAGAAGAGGTGTACTTGTGTCACCAGTTTGCTTTGGAGCCATTTTTTACCTTTTAAAGTCTTGTGGATGAAATTCATGTCTTGCACAACACCAGTAAAAAGTTGTAGGTTCTTAGCACTTAATTCCTAAAAACTAGTGGCTGTATGTGCAAAGGCTATCCTTGCTCTATGAAAAGATCCCAGCACAGTCTGCGTCAACATCAAAAGGTCCAAGAAAACGTCCCCCTTGGCTCTAGTATTTGGAATCACCTATTCTTTTTTTAATATTTACTTATTTATAAAAACACCTAAATATAAATAAATGAAGCAGTAAACTGGCAAGAATACTTCAGTTGGGTATCTATCTATCTATCTATCTATCTATCTATCTATCTATCTATCTATCTATCTATCTNCCCTCCACCCTATATATGTTGCCACATATATATACCCATATATATACCCATATATATACCCTATATATGTTGCCACATCACCCTATTCTGTTTCTATTTCTTTCTATTAAGTCCTTTGAGACCTTTTTATTTAATGAAACTGAATGTTATGTTAATGAAACTGAATTGTTACTTCAAATACTTTTGAAACTGTCTTTTCTCTAATAAATTAATTCCTGAGGTAGCTAGTAGCAGTTATTATCTTCCTCAGAGCTCCCCTGTCTAGGGTTTATTTTAAGAGAAGGGTGTTTTCACAGTCAGGAGAAGTGTTTGGTACACCTGGATCATAGTTCTCACATTTCCCTGAAACGAAGACAAGATTTTGGCCCAACTGCTTTGCTCCAGTGTACCCATCTCCAAAATGGAATCCTCGTACCTCTACTTCTTGTAATGTTGTGGATGCATCCCTGAACACTAGCCCTTCAATTATTCCCTCCAAAACAAAGTAGAAAATAGCAAATGGGATCACTTCCATCAGGAGCCAAGTGGCAAACTCACAGAGACCAAAACCAGCCCTTCAGAGAACACATGGCACTCCAAGTACAGTATAATCAGCACTTCAGGTGCAATGGCTTGGGAAGAAAAGTGTTGCATAATTAGGTGAGCGTAAGTGGTGAGGTTCAGCGGTGAGTGGCACTGAAAGGCTCTTGGAATATGAGTTCTTTGAGAGCAGTTAGAACTATTTATTTAAATTGTTGATCTTGGGTGGTTGAATTTCAGTGGTATTGTCACTGAAGCAGCATTGAGTGTCACAGGTCGACTGAACATGAGAGCAGTTAGCAGGTGATCTGAAGAACAAGAAATACTTCTGCAGTAGAGTAATGAAAAAGAAGCTAGTCACATCAGGAAGGTTGCTCAGAACTAAACTTAACTTTATTAGGATCAGCCTGAAAGGTATGCTAGCAACTAGCCAAATGCTAACACTATTAACATGACTCATTCAATATTGTAGTTTGAGTCACCCGTGAAGGATCAGATACCAACACACAATAAAAGCATAGGGTAGAATTGAAATGACTTCTTCCATCACCTTACACAAAAGCTAAACAAGACTGGGGCACCAAGAGATTAATTCAGAAACCAAATTTCCCATTCTGGGGAGGCACCTAGCATCATTCAGCTTCTGAGCTTTGAATCACAAAGTTCACTGAAAGTTTTCAATTGCCACAAGAGCTATACAGTCCTGGGAGCAGACACTTGTCCAGGCCAAGCTCATTGAACTTTGGAGACACCTATATCCTGCTTCAGAACCCTGGTGGGGCTGATCTCTTGATATGTCTAGACCATGTTTATAGCACCTCAAAGCCATTGAGGCCCTTGCAAAGGGTACTATCCGTGGTGGAGTGAACAGATGCATACCTAATTGAGTGCACAAAGGTGGACAAAAAAGTGAGTGCAGAAGAATGAAACATGATTTGCAGACATATTAGTTTGCTGATCAACTGGCAGTAGCAGAAATGATGCAAATGACCCTATTGGCTTTTTACTGGGGAGTTAGGAAATTTGTGGGGGAGAAAGGTAAATGTACTTCTGAATTATGCCCCTAGAAGAGTCCTGTTGAAAATGATGGCATTCAAGGAAGCAGTACATCACTCACAATCTGTGATGGTCAAGCTGATAGCTGAAATTAAGTTGAAAAAGGTTCTAGTTCAAGGATTGAGAAAACAAAACCTATTCAGATGGAAGTAAATCCTGGCCTATCCAATCCAGAAACACAACCAGACTCGGATGACTACTGTGAAGTTCAGATGTCAAATTCTGAAGAATGGGAACATGCTGAAAAAACGCCTGCCGTGGACAATTTGGCAGCAATGTGTGACTATACTATCACCATGAAAGCTCAAGAATGAAACAGTCTTGCTTAAGGAGCGAATTAGGCCTGTGTGGCTACTGACCTTGCAGAACCTCACAAGCAACTGAGGATTAGCACTAGCAGAGGCTATTTTGGGTCACGGAGGGTCTTCAACTGTGAGGTATTTCCCATTTTTCTATTCCTCTTTTCCTCTTGATTCTTTCTGAACCTTGGCGGCAATGCAGAAAGCCTGGCATGGCAGTGAGGTCAGCTTTAGCAGGTAAGATCAAAGTTTGAAGGCAGACACAGCCCCATCAGTGCTTGCCGGCCAACCCTTTTTCATTATGGAGGCACTGGCCGATGGTTGCTGCAATTCTCGGCACCTAACGCAGTCCTGGGACTAAATCCTTCTGCACTGATTTTTGCAGAAACACAATGGGGATCTCTGCTCCTTGCTCTGGCCTGTTGTCTTTTCAGTGATTGCAAGTAACAAAAAAGAAAAGTGTGTGTGTGTGTGGAGAGAATACTGTATTTTACAGTAGGTGGATGGGGTCTCGGTGTGTGTGCATGGCCCGAGTGGCGGTGTGCAGTGTATGCCTGGAGCATTGTGCACTTACAATTAGTTGAATTTCACTGTGTTGGAGATGGAAGCTGACAGGCCACCACACAAAACCTCCCTGCAGCCAGACTCATGCTGAGATCCAGAGCGGAAAAGGATTTTAAGTGAAAGGCTTTGAAGGCTTTAAATATGGAGGCAGTGAATTCATGCACTGTTTACCTTTTCAGGCCTGTCTTTGACTCTCTCTTTCATTTTGTTTTAATGAACTAGGTGTTCTCATGTAATTTGCAATTATTGCAAAACTCCAATCCCCTAAACCCCATAGCTTACAAATTATGAATATTCACTAAGGCTCACCCAAATTCTGACAAGGTGACAATAACACAGTATTTAGTCAGAAACAGCTCAAAACAGGTATATCCTCACAGAACTGTCTATTACAGGGGCTTAGGAGTTTCTTAACAAGCATGTGCTGGGTGGCTTTACTGGGGTACTCAACTAAATGGACCAGGAATCTGAGCCACTAAGGAAACAGTTTCTGGATTCTTCTGTTTGTAGCCTGTTTGTTCCAGTATTGATCTTATCTCTGAAAAGACAAAATTCTTCAGAGGAAGGTCTGACACCTCACAGGTGCAGTTCACCTCTGGGTCGTGTTTCTACCTGCCACTGAACATTATGTTCAGGTTTGTATTCTAAGAGATGAGGACTATCATATAACACACATGCATTTTAGTTTACTCATTGATGCTGTATGAATGAATTTACTCTTAATATCATCCCTCACCCTTCTGAGAATCATAAACCTTATATCCCACAGCATACTGTGGAAATGGGCTCACCCTACAAACTCTGACCTTTCTCTCCCTTGCTCAAGGAAGGACAGGACAGTCACCCCAGATCTTGATACACAGCAGCAGAATTCGTCTTGTACCTACCCTATTGGTAAGCCTCTAGGAAAAGTGAGTTTAATTTGAATTAAAGAGAGAAAGGATCCTAGGAAGCATAAGACTCCAGCTGAAGCCCAGTTGCCGTAACACACATCTCCCACTTGCAGTCTTCTAAGTGCTTGCTTGCTCGCTCTTCATTCTCCTGCCTGAGGAGTGACTCAGGCTGAGGTGGGACCAGTGCCTGTTAGACCACTACTTCTTCCCACTGCCTTCTGAATCATTTTCACAAACAGGAAGGGAACAGCTCCGTTTTAGATTTTGGAGGTACCCTGAATGTTCCCACTCTTCAGGTTCTGAGCAACACGGCAATTCAGCGTGCACAGATAGCTTCACTAGCAGTCAATATTCAGTAGTGTCCAGACAGAAGTTGCTAGAAGTTTATTTCTTGACACTGATATGGGGGATCACCAGTGCAAGCTGAAGTTTCTTCCATGCAGGCACATCACTTTTTTCTCTCCAGCTCCAGATAAATGGACTAGAGTGTACCTGTGCTGGTGAGGACCACTGCCAGCCTTTGGCACAGATTGCCTCTGACCACAATCTATCGGACAATGGACAGGGAATGGCAGCAGCTCAGAAATATACAACATGAGAGAGCATCATACCCTTTTCTTGCCCTTACTTTGAGAATTGAGGTGTTGCTTTCCCTAGCACCTATCTTGATTCGGGTGCTGGAAAGGGCATTTGTGTATATGTGAAAGAAAATCACGTATGGCAAAGACTTTGCTGCACATGTCATGACTTGCAAAACCCAGGTTCCTCATAATATTTTCTGACTTCTTTTCTTCCTTGTTCCTATCCCATTCACCCATGTTTCATAGCTGTAATATCACACAGTCTGCTTGCGAAGTGCAATATCGGGAGCACCTCATTCAGTTGTCAGGAAATTCACTTGCAGCATGGATCCTTCCACCTGGAGAATGCCTGATAAAACTTCACTCTCCTGTACTTCTGTGTGTATCCGTGAAAAGGGAAATGGATATTCACAAGGCAGATTTCCACTTTGCCAGGAGTCTTCTCACAGCTTTGCCAGCAGTTCTAACTCTTTTCTCCCACTGGGGACACTCCCTCTTGTCTGAAGTGGCAGGCACAGATTTACCCTGTAGAAAGTGTCACTGGCCAGAAATATTTGGGCAGGCTTTGGAGCACCTGTTAGTGCGTCCTGTCGCTAGACCACCCTGGCATCTCTGATCTCCCATAGCAAAGTCACCATTCCCAGGTGACTCTGGCTTAAAGTGTAATTGAAAGTCCTTTTATAATATTATCTTCATAATATAGTATTTCCTCACAATAGAGCAGATATCAGCTGCTCTGAGAAATAGTGATAAAATTAGTGATTAAAATTTCCCTCTCTAGGGCATTGTTTTTTATTAACCTCTTAAATTCCTGTTTTATTTCTTCCATTATTCTTTTAGCATCTTAGAATCAAACCACTTCGTCAAGTCACCCGTCACATGAGCTTGTTTCATTAAAAAATGAAATTCTCAAAATGTTACTGAAGTTCTTTGGATGTATACACATGTGAGTGAGCCCAGGTGTCCTTCCACTCTCATCAATTGAAGTTGGATTTAGCTGTTTGCAGGTGGAACTGTAGCTACGGTCTACAATTAAGCAGGCCCCAGGGCCCTGGCTCCGTAGCCTGATAGGTCCTTTCAGAGACCCATATTTGAATGGACACCCTCCCATGGGGCCACCAACAAACGTTGGTATCCACCTGAAATGCACTGCAGGCCTGGGGCTCTATTACCCTACGTCCTCCCCAAGAAATCTGTGTTCACAAGAGGTCTTTAACACTTCAGAGGACTCCCCTTTGCCCTGAAGTCTTTTGTTAGTTCAAAGAGCAGATGTGGTGCAGGCAACAGCAGTGCCAGCTTCCCCCAGCGTCCCCCAACACTCACCTGGAGGGAGCAGCTGGACGAGAGGAGGAGGTGGTTCAGCCCTACTGCTTTTTCCATTCTTCAGCCTTTTAGCTGAGCTGGCCTCAAAAAAGTACCAATTACTGCCACTTGTAGCAATGGCCTTGATGATGGGGAGAGCTGTCAGCTGGGAAGTGGACTGACACAACCAGTTCATTTCACATAGGTCAGCAAACACCCATCAGATTAAAATGATTTTTGTTCGCTATCGACCTGAGCTCGATTGGAACCAGTGACCCGGAGATGAAAGGCTCAGAAAGAAGGGTTTCTATTTTGTGTATGGTCACACATCACTTCTGTCTCCACCTCACTCATTTTCTTGTCCAAAACTCTTTCTTTTCTTTTCCTTTTCCCCACCCCAAAAATTATAAATCCATCCTCTACTCTTTTAATTGCAATGCACCATATGGGGATCTGTTGAGGTTTTGTTAAAGCTTCAGTAATCTATTAGTCATTCTCTCCTTTGTGTTACAAAAGATCTATCCTTCAAGAGGCACGTATTGATTTCAGCATTTCTGCAGCTCGTTTGAGTTTGGAAGGTACTTTCTGAAGTAAAGCAGAGCCCAGTTTGAAATCAACAATGACAGCAAAATAGTAGTAACAGTATCAGGAAAGATCTCATAGAGAATACAAGGAAAAGTTAATAGAATGGTAAAGGAGATATACTGGTAACCCAGACCTGCTTCTTTTGGGGAATAGAGTAATATTCTCTTGGGTCTGAAATTTCTCTATCTATTTTTTAAAATGTGGGCAACTCTTGAATTCTATCTTATCACATCCTTTTCTCTCACTTTTCTCCCTAGCCTCTCTCTGCAACATATAAATGAAGTTTCCAACTTTTTTTTTTTTGTTAGAAAAAAAGGACAAATGCTTGGAAATAAATATGCTTAATTAATTTTTTAGTGATAACATATTGTTCCAGACCTTCTTTATTTATCCTTTGTTTGAGAGAGCTTCCCTCTAATCTGTGCCTCTGTTTATGTCCCACTGTAATAACAGGAATCTCAACTTTCTCTTGAATTAGGATCTTTGTTGCTTATGAATTTCACAAGATGCTCGTAAGTATTAGTTTCTTTTTGGAACATGATAGTTTTTTTCTTTCTATGTCAGGGACAAAACAAAGCTGATAAAAATAGGATGAGTAAAATTTTAGAGCTTATAAAAATGATGCCAATAAATGTGGGACTCTGTAACGGCTCTCCTTACCATGATCGTGACATTAACACCCATTTTTTAAGGATGGCAAAGAATATCTACATAAAAATGCTACATTCTCGCTTCTCCTAAATGAATAGTGCAAATATGGTAGCTCACTACTTAAATCAATGTAATTTTCAGGCATTCAGAACAAGGCATTTTCTTAGGACTATATTCCCCTGTAAAATTCATTATCTGTGATAAACTATTCATTTTGATTAAACCTGTAATCCATTCCCTAAAACACTGGTTATTATCATCCTTACTACAGTTGAGCAGTATCATCATCATCCTCACCACCATCATTACCATATGAATCGCTGGTAATAACTGATTTTGTTGGGATAATTACTTCTTTGTCATGTCTGCTGTTGCATTTCCAGCATGTGGGTGATAGTTGAAGACCAGGAATGGGCAGTAGTTAATTCCTCCAGACACCTGCATTTAACCCACAGAAGTCTGCAGGCACCAGCCCTTATTCTGAAGCTTTTACCACTGCCAAGCTGGATCTGGCTAACACTGGATTTTGAGTCTTCAGAGGGAGAATTCTTGCTCCTTTTTGAGAGAGCGCTTTTCATTTAGGTGGTAATACTGAACACATGGAGACCAGAAAAACTGTCCTGGAGGGCACCTTTGCCAAAGCACTTCGTCAAGGCAGGATCAGCTCTATCCATGTGAGGTATCTCCCTGAAAGATATTTCCTGATTGTTACTTTAAGACCTTCAATGACACAGATCTTGCAATCACTTCCAGCAACCCAGTTGGGTGCTTCACTGTCGTGACTGTCAGAAAGTTTTCGTAAAGTTTGAATAAGCTACTGACTTGTGGATAAGGAGATCAGGTTATTCTCTTCTTCTTTACTGATAGCGTTTCATGTATTTGAAGACTTTCATCTTGGTGTCCCTCAGGCTTTGCTGAATGAGGCCACCCCAAGTTATTCAACCTTCTCTCATCCACTTTGGGCTTCCTCCAACTGCTATGCATCTTGCTTTAACAGTCATATGCAAATTTGCACAGTGCACCAATGGTGAGCTAAGTGCGGGATTGTCATACACTGGCAGTAACTGCTGTAAAGTCAATAGATGTTTACAACATAAGATTTATTATAATATTACATATACTTATGAAGATAGAATATATTCTTATGTTTCTACAAGCCAAATTAATATAGCAGTGACATTATCCATCAAGAGCATGCAATAACAGCAGTCTGGTACAGTCTGGGCATGGGCCTGGCACCTGCAGCTTTACCAGTTGTTTTTATTTGGAAGAACGCTATTCTGTCCTTGAAAAGCTGATGGGCTAAAATATGTTGCCACTTTCCCTGGAGTATTCATTTCCAGCATGAGAAGATTTTGACCCTTGTTTTTGCCTAACAAGAACAAACTCTAGAACCAAGATTGTTTCTGATGAGTTTTACAGCGATAATTTTTGCTGAGAGGTCTCAGGCGATGGACTTTTGAATGTTTTTTTTCCCACCTCTCATGCACACAGAGTACACAGAATAATACATCGTTGTATGCTGTGATGGCTGTGTGATGCTCTGCTTGTTCAGTGAGGTAGCTGGACCCATGACAGGTCCAAACTGGAAGCTATGGGGTGCTGAAGAGGAAGAGGGGTGCTGAAGAGGAAGAGGGGTGCTGAGCCACTGCTGAGAAGTCCTGCTGGAAGATGGAGGATAAGCTACTGTGGATCCATGCAGGACCAGTACAGCTGCATGGCTGCTAGAACAAAGTTTCCTTGGTTTTGACTAGGCTGGAAAGAGTTTGTGCTTGCCTGGAGTGTGGGCAGAGTAATCTTGTGTCAGCCTACAAAGGTTTTTGTAGCCAAACCCTAAGACAGTGATGCAGAGTCTAGGTATTTCTTTAATATGTTCTGATTCATTTCAAAAACTCTGTCCCCTGGAGCTTTTCTGAAATACTGTCTAACCAATTGTTTCCCGGGTGAGTGCAGCACACCATCGGCTGCCCAAGGACCTGGTTTGTGGAACAATCTTCCCTTTAGAGTGCACTCAGCTGAAAGGTGAATGTTTAAGGTACCTTGTGTCTGACAGAAATGTGAGTGGCTGCCGCAAGTCTCTGATCCAGAAAGCCTGGTAACTTCCAGACTGAGAAAATCTCCAGAGTCTGCATCACTTTTTCTCCAACCAGTAGCTGGTTTGCAAGACCACAAAATCTGGTACTGTTCAACAGAATACTGACGCCTGAACAGAATGGGTCCACAAATAGGACTCCGTAGCGCTGCAGCAATATGAAGAACAGAAGAGGCACTGCACAACACAACTAATGATGGAGTAGCTAAAACTTGGAAAAGTTGCTAGATGTTGTGCAATTCTCTGAAAATGTTTCACATATCAACAAAGTCTCTTTATTACTGTGTTTAGTTCTTTTGCTGGCTTATTTTTAGGCACTGCTTCTGTCTACAAGATATTTCTGGGTAAACCAGGGATTGCATGGTATGTGGACCAAAGCCTATTGTATGAACACTGGTAAATGGAAATTGCAGAGTTTTGTTTAGCTTTCTTGTCTATCTGCTGCAAAAGGAAGTTCACTGCCTTTGGCTGCAGTGTTAGGAATAGAAAATTATGTAATAATAATAATATAGCAACAATTATACCACTTCTGCTCTTTCCCCATTGATTTGCAAGACTAGTTGGCTTCAACCCTTTGTATAATACTATGTTGGGTTGCAGATGTTGGCTGTAAGAGGTATTAGTGCCGGACAATATGGTAACTCTTCTTAAAATATTATAGTTTCTTCTCTAAGGGCATTATTTTTATTTAAAATTTGGCAATGAGTTTCTGTACAGCATCTTGGCTACTGTAACACCTAATCCGTATTTTGGCATTGTTTCCATGAAGCTCAGGCTCGGGTATTTGGCATCAGAGCCCAACATGTTTCTCCTCTCACTTTTCTCCTGCTGCTCCCCAGCAGCTACTGTGGAACACGATAACACCCTATATGTTCCAAATAAGGAGGGGGGACAGTGCCCCATAGTAGGACTGACAGACCTTGTGCTGTGTAGAGATGAATTCTCAAAGAGAAATATCTGATTTGCATGTAGATATTGAAATCCCATTAAAAAACCTCATGATGTTAAGTTATATGGGTGGAAATCAGAAGTATTTATTCTGTTTTCTCTTTTGTTGAGTTCTTACTTGAATGTAGGGGAGGATATTGCTCCCAGGAACATTTTCTTCAGTGTGGCATAAGAATGTCTCTTATCTACTAGGTGGCTCAAAGTGCCTGGATTTCTCTCCCTGTTTAAGAAACAGCTAAAACCATATATCTGATGTTCATTTTACACAGGATTATCCATGAAAGGCAAGATTTACTTGGAGGTGAGAAGAAGGAGTCTCAGTGCCTTCTGTAGGACTTGAATCCCTCAGATTTTTTTGCATTCGAGGGTTCCCATTGTCCATCAGCCCAAGCAGAGCGGTGCCTCTGGCCAGCTGCTGGGCCATTGCTCGTGGATGGTACAACTACAGCGTAGAGGGAGTCCTGCTGGTGGCTGCACACCTACCATGTGCCATACCCCCCGTATTTCTGCCTGAGGTTTCTTGGACTGGCTTTGATGCCTACTCTGCAGGCTCATGTTGATGTGACGCACTCCTGAGCATGCAGTGGTGCAGCCCGCAGATTTGGACTGGGACCAGCGCTGGAAGTTGCCACCATATTGGTATGTGTCTCCCATCCTCTTGGAAAGAGGATTGTTTTGCACAAACTAACAAAAAGTTTGTTTGCAATTTCTTAGATTTCCTTTAGGGAGTCTAGCACAACCTTGATATGCTAAAAATGCAGTACAGCTTCATATTTCCTCTGGGCAGAAGTGGTATTTTACTCTAACTGTACACTTATTAGAAGAAACAACAGAGCATTAGCAAAACATTGAAAGCAGCAGTCAGAAATAAGAAACTATAACGAAAATTGGTAATAAAGGATATAACAAGGGATGAAATACAGAAAATTGATAAGGGAAAGCCAAAGCTGGGTAAATCCCTGTCTGGACTTGCTGAAGACAACAAACAGGAGTTTTTTAACTATAGTAGGAACAAAAAAAATCCTAATGATTGGATATAAATACTAGGAGATGCAGCGTACAAAATAGGATTCCCTGGATGTGGAAAAAATAGGTATTTCCCACCTATTTTTTTTTCTCTTATTGAGGTACCTCTATTTTATGAAGATCACAGAAGCCCCTTTGAGACACTGTATTACTGGAAGGAAAGCAAGGCAACATCTTTTAGTGACAACCATTTATAAACTATGAAAGCTCAGTAACTTGTACTCAGAAGTTCAGAAACCATTGACTGAGGAAAACTTCAGCTTGCTGACATTAATTTTCAGCTCACCCCAGAATACCAAGGATATTCCACAGAGTGCAAATGGCCTGCTGATATGCAAAAAGGGAAAGTAGGATCACTAAAGTAACAGTGACCAATTAGCCTACCATTTATCTAGAGGGGAAATAATGCTTAGGGTGATATAGATTTTAATCAATAAAGAATTAGAAGACGGAAATATGTTTGGATTAATGACACCAAAGAAAGCTGATTTTATCCAATAACTGCTAACTCCTTCAATAAGATTCAAAGTTCAACTTTTACAGAGAGCTACAGAGATAAAATATATTGCACACAGTATGCATGCTATGGGACACCAATTAAGACTGAAGTTCTTTAAAATATCACTAGATCGTGTGATAAATAGATTAATAGCTAGATACTGGTCTGTACTGAAGAGAAATTGTCCCTGGGTAATTATCTTTCAAAGGGATTTTCCTAGTGTTCTTGACAGCAGCCATATGCAAGCCTCATCCTGCTTGTCTTGGAGCAAAAAAAAATGCCCTTGGAAGTATACATTTATATACAAGGGTTTGCAGAATGGGTGTGGACAGAGCAGTTGTACAGAGCACGATGATCACGTGTCGGACAGTCAATGTGCTTCAAACTGCAAAATGGTGCGCACTTCAGAGCAAAGAAGGTTGGTCACTCCTTGAGAAAGAGGGGTTGCCTCCTGGAATACGGCAATTTTGAAGAGTGTTGGTACTCACAGTGGACAAGCTGCCTGAGCATGGCTACGGCAAAGGGGCCAAAGCAGTCCTTGGGTGCCTGCACAGGAATACTGAGTGGGAGTAGGCAATCCCCACTTAACGGCAAAGTAAAATCGAGGAAGTGACACCCAGTGAACACCCTAATGAGTTCAACCAGTTTATACTGTCAAAAAAGATAACACAAAGACACAAAGATTGAAATGAAATCTACATGCAGAGCCAAAGAGCCAAATCAGGCAAAAACCAAACACTGAAGCAAGGCCTATGCAAATCGGAGACTAGGCACGTTTTTGAAGAGTGAAAGTCATTAAAATACTGGCACAAACTACTATACGAGGTAGTAGTTTCCCATTTTTTTAATTTCAGCTCATTAGGACGGGATGGGTGATCTGTTTTAATCAAGTTCAGGTAATTAGGTGCAATATGGGAATAACTGGGTAAAATATGATGGCATATGGTACACAGAAAGTCAGAGCAGATGATCTAACAATCCCTGTGGTCTTTGGCTCTCTGAAATTATGAAATCTATCCAATCAAATTCAGTGCTAACAGAGTGCTGACCTTCAAATCCAGACCTGACCCAGGAGAGCCTTTAACATCTTTGGACCCAGGCAGATTATCCTGCTGTTACTGCAGGCTACACAAGTGGATCCTGGAGATTCACAGAACTCATTGAACTCATTGAAGTCATGGAACACTGAACTCACATAAGTTTTTAGTATCAGCCAACTGTGAATGGGTCTGGGGAGGCTGAAGAAGGTGGTAGGCAGTGGCAGATGTTTGCTGCTGAGCAGCCACTGTATACAGAGGCAGTGGTAGGGCCAAATCTAGAAATCAGCAAAATCAACGGGAGAAGTCTCACTGATTTAAATTGATGAGGCAGAACCAAGGTCATGATGTTTCAATTTATTGATATAGGAACAATACAAATCCAAAGGAAGTGATATAGCATTTAATATAAATACTATACATAGGCTGCACATGGAAGTTGACGGTGCATTCATTCTCACTCAGTGGCTGTTACCTGTTGAAAGCTCCTTTCTGAGATATCAGACATAGTTTGCTTTTAAATATTTACCGTATCATAAACTTATAGGATGCAATGTCACATTTGCTGTTATCTGTGAAACAGTTTCCAGTCTTTGACTGCTAAAAAGCTGGAGGGGGAAAAATATAGAAAAACTGCAGAGCATTTAGTGTCTGACCAGGCTAACAGGAGGCACGAATCACCAAGCCCAGAATGACATGCAAGGCACCTGACCTGCTGTCCTTGATGCCACAGAGCAAATGCCCCTACAGCCTGTGCTGGTGATAAGACTATCTCTTTCCATACCAATGATGTTCCAGCATGTGCTGTTTTGGCGAGTCAAGCTGCAATTTCCCCTCTTCTGGACTTGCCAGCAAAACTTCCTTCTCCTTCATTTTTCATCCCAGGAACATATTAAAACTAATCAAAGCCATCTCCTTTGCCAAGCACTTTCTGCACATTAAAAAAAAAAAAGAAAGAATGAGTTAAAGGCAGGGCACTGGCCACTATGTTGAATTTCCTGTCTTTTGTGGTCAGTCTGTCTTACAACACCCAGGCATTATTTCCAGGCTGTAGTGGAGGCCGATATAGATTTGTATTTATTAATGATTTTAGTGTATGTGAGGGCCAGTCGCTTTTATGTGCAGTTTTGGTGGGTTTTTTCCCCCGTGTTCTGTTGTTCTTGCTGCCACAAACACTTGTGCCTGGAGAAAAAAAGAATTAAAACGAGGGAGAAAAATAGATCGGCCTCTATCAATTGGCCTGTTCAGCAAAGAAGGAATAGATTTTACTCTAATCTGTACCATTAGCATAACAAGAGAAATGCTGGAGCAGTTGTTAATAACAGCAAAGAGGTTGTTTAAGTCAAGCATGTGTTTCAGCTCCACGGGCTGATTAATCTTGTCACCATTTTTTTTTGTTCAGAAAACTTTTCACTGGAGGCAGAGGGGAAGGGAGGGGGAGCGAAAAAAAAAGGCAAAAAAAAAAAAAAA